>SJOL01000001.1:0-32249 GCA_004794785.1 Opisthorchis felineus
TGATAAACCGCCCATCAAATTGTCCACGTTGACTCAGTGGACGCGCTGGTTCATGCAACCTACTTCTGCTCAGCCCCTTCCTGGTGAGCCCCATCAGTCACCGACTTGAATGGTCCTAGTTGACCCTTCCCACAAGTCTAGGATGATGGAGCGCAAGCCTATTCGCTTCTCTCCAGTAAACATGCCTTCTTAATATCCCTATGGAGAACGTCTCCCGCCGTTCTAACATGCGGAGTTCTTACTAAATCATCCGAACCCGACTCAAAATTATCCACTACCCACAGAGGCCATTTTTCACGAGCACATCTTTACTGAAGACTAGAACGAAGTCTCCTCCTTTCATTTCTCGAGATGCTCCTGGGCACTTAGCACGCATCTGCAACGTCAATAGATATTCCATTGTCCAACGAGGCCAGAACACACCAGCAAGTTGGTCAACTTGTTTCAATCTGCCGTGGTATCGCCATGCCAAACTATCGCGACCGGGTACTGCAAGACAGCATCGCATGAGCAAAATCTGTTTGGAGTGAGTGGCTCCAACTCGTTGCTGCCTGAAGATAATGGGACTACAGGTCGGTTATTTGGAACATGCACCACCCGTATAAAGAGCGTGTTAAGTTGTTCATCGGTCAAACACTCTTCCTTACACAAACATAAGAGGGCGCTTCGTACCTGCCTTGTAATACGCCCTCACAAATTACCATGGTGGCTGGCTGCTGATGGATTAAAATGCCACTGTATCTCTGGAGTCAGTAGACGGTCCGACACTTTCTTCTCGCGCCATCGTTTGACACAATCGCCGAAGTTCTGTTAGGGCTCCAGCGAATTTCGTACCACTGTCACTATGAATATCGGTGTGCTCGTCGCGTCTACCAACGAATCGGATCAAGCATTGCGCGAATGAGCCTGCCGAAAGGTCGCCTGCCATTTCCAGATGGGATTCTCGAGCTTTCAGATAGCTAAATCAGTCATTGCGTTTTTCGTGTGAGCGCCCCCGTCTGGTCTTAAAGGGCCCAAAGTAGTCCACCTCCACCCAGCTGAAGGGGTACCATCTTGCTTTTACCAATTCTGCTGTCAATGGAGCCGTCATTTGTGTACCGGGCTGTGCGGACCGGCTCCAGCTTAAAGAGCACGCACCACTCATTCGTTTCACAGAGCCGGTCTCATTAATAATCCAATATAATTGTCAGGTAGATGGTAAATCTCGCGATACTCCGCACTGCTAAACCGCCTCATGAGGGTTACGTATGATCAAAGTAGTAACAGGGTGCTGGCTCGGTAGAAGCTCTGGATATTTTGCTAACTGACTGCTGTTTGAGTAACTAAGCCTGCTCCCCTACGCACAATGCACCATCGATCAAAACTGGTGACAAAATTTGTAAGCTACCATTTTGAATCCGATTGCTGGGACGCTTTGCATCTACTATGGACGCGTTGATCCGATGTAATTCCTGTGCAAAATGTCTGGATTGCACGATCTTTATCAAACAATTACGTACTTGGCGGCGTTCGGGTACTCTGATAACAAAAGAAGGTAGGGATTCTTTTCTCGCCCTGCTCGTTTTAATCAATAGATGTGGTTAGTAACGCAGTACTCAAGCCACAACACTCTGTAGCTTCACCCAACAATAAAACCTAGCCATTAGTGGTCACATGCCATCATTTCGCTTGAACTGGTTAACCTGTGCTACGAAGCTCTTCAACTCGACCTTATCGGGCTGCGTCAATCGAGGCTATGGAGGCAAATTACTATCCACTTAGGGTAGAAATCTTCCTCCAGTTAACCATTTAAGCAGCGGGTTGTTTTATATTCCTCGAGAGACAATGTCGGCTGGGTTGTCCTCCGACTTTACGTGTATCCTTTGGGTAGATGACAGCATGCCACGAAGAACCGTCGGTCGATTTGGAACAAGGGTACAAAATCTAGAAGATACGTTACGGATGTAGCAGAGGACAATCATGGAGTCTGTCCAAAACCCAATACTTTGGATGTACTCCACGTGCACACCCGAAAGTACATGACAATTAAAAAAGGTGAACGCTATATAGACAAAGCTTAACTTCGTCACCCTGAGCGGACTGAACTGGAGAAGTCACTCTGAAATTCGGACGATTGCCTGGCAAACATCTAATGAAATATTTCGAGCTGCACCCAGTTCAGATGACGCCTTTAGGGGCGGTCTTTACTGATACCCCAAGCATATACCTCAGACATACCCACTTCCCTACAGTGCATCATTCGCCTGGACCAAGCACACAAAATCTCCTTGCCCGATAGAGTCACTTCCCTTAGCTTAATAACACTGACTTAAAACTTTGTAACACATGAACTGAACAAAAATGACAGCGGCGTTGGGCAGCGTTGCTTTCAGGCTACTTAACTGTGACTTATTCATAAGAGTAGGTCAGTCATTATCACAATCGTTCTGACAACATTCACGGGTGACATCCTACACATAAAACGTCCAACTGCTATGCCGTTACATTCTTGTGACTCATTAAGGATGAAGGAGTGAAAAATACTAGGACCCACATCATTGTAATCGGTGACTACAACATGCCACAGGTGGTAACCACCTCTGTTACAGTGATATATTGTGTCTGCCTGCACAACATCGCCGTACCTCACAAACAAACCACATGGACACACGGAAGTAAACGAGAAAGCATTCAAACTACCATCATCACAAACAGATACAGCCATGGGTCCAAGTGCGCGCAAGGCCACTCGGTTACCCTGCAGATTACAAACAGGACTGTCGAAGCGGCGCAGGTTATCGCGCAGGGCTCGAACATCATCAGCTGTCAAGTCACTTCCATAGTTTTTCCGGAAGTGGCAACGGATTTCCATCGATGACTGAAAACACGTCAACAAATCGAAGAAAACCCGTTCCTGTTGGTTATTTGGATAACAATTAATAGCGTACACTTGCCAGTCAGATCTTTGCAGTCAGTGCGAATGCTGTGCGTTAAAACTAACCATTACAAAGCGATCGTCACGATGAGCTACACGCATGAAGGACCGACAGCTGAAGTCAGCGTACCCGGATAAAAGTGAATGGGGTGATTATGCGGACAATTATCAACATACCGACGACCATGCTCATCAGTGTTCCAGTGTGAACGCGCGTGTACGCATTTGTAGACTATGAGCCCACAACAGACGTACGGCGCAAGCACTTCACCGCGATTGTGCTCATACTTCGACGCTGATAAACTGTGCCAGCGGGCATTAGGTGTGTCCCATCCCCGCTAGAATTCTGGCGGTTTGGGTTCAAATTCCACGACGGGACAATACTCGCGACCGTCCTGTGAACATGCAAGACACTTAACTGTAGTAAAAACTTACTTGATAACATTCCAGGTTAGGATACCATCAGCTTCGTCACAATCGGCGCTGGGCATGCGGTGGTGGATGGTTTACAAGTCACGTTTAGCATGATGTCGAAGAGACCCGGACGGCATAAGGAACGAAAGATGACTAATTATTCGTAGCTTCTCACCGACTCTTACACCATCTTGACATGTGGCCATATGACCTTGAAGTACTCGAGGCCCGGTCCAGACAGCAAGACCGGAAATGCATGTAGGAGTGAAACACCAATGTTCTCATCCGATGTTTCTGCCAGGGACTATGATGATGGATCAGCATACGGAGACCATACAGTAACCAGCCCTTGGAGGCTGAGGGCACGATCCTGAAGACGGCAGGACAGGACCGACCTCTTAAGCTATTGCCCGCACTTCTCGCCCCTCCGAGGCCAGCCGAATAAGTGACTGCTCAGTATATGCCCAAGCAAACTCTTTGCTGCCATAGTGGTGCTGGACTGAGTGATTCAGAGTGACTGTGGAACCCTTCTATGCTTTCCCGTGGAAATATTCTTATGTCGACTGACCAAAATGTGGAGCTGTGGGCTGTGTGGATTGAACTCGAGAATTGCCAAACTCAATGAGAAGCACCAAACCTGCCAGAATTGCCTCAAATGACCGCCGAGTCTCGGATCAAAGAAGTCAGCTGGCGTTCACTCCTTCAGGCAACCAACAAGCTACTACCAACGACCCTCGAATTTGCGGGCCTTTATTAGATGCGATGCTAACCAATCACTCAATGCGAAACGGACAGCCTGGGATCAAGGTCAAGGATGCACCCTAAATGCCGCGGCGGTTCCCGAATCTTCGTGCTCCCTTGTTGGCGATAAGATTTCTTGTTGGACGATTCTGTTCTTTACAGTAGCGTCCTGGAGCCTGTTCTTTTCCTGTTAGTTACAACACTTGAACCCATCCACAGTGCTTGTATTTCTATCATCACTCTTACTCGTCGTCACGTGGCTCATTCAAGCTAAGGGGAGATTTCCAATTCATAAAACTTTACCGTCATCCGTCACCGAGGACCGTTCACCCGTTCACCATCTGCAATTTGGATATTTTAACTCCGGCAAACGACGGACATTCTCCTTACTAATTAGGGCATCATTCGTATTCTTATCTCTTGCGTACATTAGTGTTGTTGCGTGCGGCTAAATACAGTTCGTTGTTCTCCAGTGCAATCGTGTACCCGATTTAGTAATGAAAGCCCTCTTGAAGCAGGCATTGTCCCAGTGCAGCATTCATATATCATCACCCATGGGTGGTGAGACGCGCCAGACGAAGGAAGACAGAAGTAAGGTCTCTTTCTCTCCAGTCATACCCACAGAACAAAAGGCATTATTGTTGAACCGACGTTCTGGACAGTTGAAGCGGTTACGGAATGCACGGTATCAACGCATCAGCAGAACGAAACAAAGTTGGAAATTAGTCAACAACAAACCCAGTAAGTTGCCCATTTTGCGAGTCATTCTGGCGGCATTTGTATGAAGTTCATAATTTCGTTCCTTTAGAAGCTGTTAGGAGTTCTAAAATGGAAAATAGTGGCCGAAAGCTCACTTATCGGTTTACCTTCCGATGTAATCTACCCTTATCCAAAACTTCGTAAGCTCAGCGCGCCCAACTGCCAGTCACATTCAGTGTTCTGTCTCAGGTAGGTTTGATGTGCATGCACGCGGTAACTAGCTGCAAGGGGCGATGAATCATGATACTCAAATTGGTCACACTGCGATCAGTTACCAGTGGTGCGGATCAACGACTGACTGCCGCTCGTTTTGGAACACATTTGTGGATTCCGACTACTCGCTCGTCCGAAGTCGCTTCTCCCTTCGTTTTCTAGGGCCGCAGAATTTGGCGTCACTTGTGCTTCATCGCCTTATGGCGGCTCGTGAAACACTGACTCGAGAGCAGCAAGCGGGATTCCGGTCTGGTATTGGATACTCTGTCAGGTGCGAGAACAACTTCATACGTACAAACTACCCACAATTTTAGTATTCCCGGATTTCCAAGGTGCATTCGACTCGGCTGGCCGGTCTGTTCTCCTTGACACGCTTGCCCACCAAGGAATGCTCCGGAAGTTTGTGAACACAATACTTTCTTCGTATTCTCGGACTTCCGGACGTGTGAGATTATAAGCGAGCTCTCCAAAAGCTTCCGTACACAAAGCGGTATCTGTCGGAGGTATCCAGTCTCTCCATTCCTATTTACTTTCGATAAAATAATGAGACGAACGCTGTAAGGTCTTCAAAACCCTGGTGTTCAAATAGCCTGTGACGCTAATCTTGTCGACTTGGAATACGCTGACGATATCGTTCTTGTCTTGGAAGAGGAGGTGAATCCGCCGGTGTTTTTTGATGAACTGACCAAAGTCATCCCCTTCTTTGGTATGTACTTTGCACCCACAAGGTGTATGTTCATGCTCCTGGAGATACAGTCACTGAACACGCCACTTACAATCCAGGGAGAGACACTCGAAGTTGTGGAGCGTTTTATGTACTTTGGGAGTTGTATTAGTTCTGACTGTAGTGTGACAGTTGAGGTCAATGCACGAATCTGCCAGGCTCGGGCTGCGTTTGCTTGTTTGAGACACCTATGGCGTCAAAGTAGTATATCCTCGAATCTCAAAGGACGTGTGTATCAAGCTACAGTGTGGGCTGTTTTGTTGTATGGCTATGAGGCTTGGCCTGTTCGGTCAGCCGAGGTGAGACGTCTTTAGGTGTTCGACAGTTGTTGTCTCCGAACCTTAGCTCGTGTGGGTTGGTGTCGGCGAATCCATAACGAGGCAATTAGAAAACGAGTTTTCGGTTGTGCAACGGGTACTTCCATTGAAGAATGTGTCTAGCACTAGAAGCTGTGTTGGTTGGGACATGTGTTGTGTGTGCCGAACCATCGTTTGACGAAGAGAGTGCTGTTTTCTGTGCCCAATTCAGAGTGGACGAAGCAGAGAGGTGACCAGCCATTGAGCTGCAAGAGGGGTATGAAAGCGATTACGAAACGTTTGGGTGCTGTCGTTGCTACTCGCCTTTCAGGATGGGGACTGCGAGATTTCCACTGCGCCTGGTTGGAGACGCTGCAAGATGTGGCTGCTAATCGATGGCGTTCTTGTCGGTTTCTATCCAGATTGCCTGAATGAGTGTCTGGAGGTGTAGGCACCTTGGAATGATTGTAGTAAGCTAGCATTAAGTTCACTCCTGGTCCGCCTTTATTCTTTTCTTCACAATGAAGCTTTCAAATAAATCGTGGTTATTTGGCAGCGAAGCGTCGGTGTTGAACACTGATGTCGTGTTTTCGCTGATAATGGTGGTGATGAGCTATTTAGCCAGCGTTAGCCAGGAACAAAGAACTTCTAAAGACTCCGTTTAACCGTTAACCTAGAACTTTCTATTGAGATTGGTTACATTTTTCGAGTTAGGAAACAGTGTAAATACAGTCTAAGGACAACTTTTTATGTTTATGTTGACTTCTCCAGGCCACGAAGCTACTTCCCCTCAACAAATTGGGGGCTACTACTCTGCAAACAAAGCTATCCCGATTTAGCTGTCGCACGTATGAGTGGATAGTTCAAGCAATCCGGCAGGACAGGTCTAGTTTGGAATCACGCCTGAGGTTCTTGTCATAGTTTATGAACAATTCTCATTGGGTCAGCGGCCGATTCTTGAGCGCTGGTGCCCGGCTGTTTCAAATATATCTGTTCACCAGTTGATTAGACCACCCATTGGTTGTCAAACTGTTTATTCTAGCTAATCACCAACCTCAAAGGAAGACTTGAAAGTTATTGTTATGGCCTTGGATCATCAGGTGGGCACACGGGATTCGGTCATCTGACACTGACTAGTGATCCCGGTTCAGTTGATTTAGTCTTTGTGGCTGCATCTTACGATTTCCGTTTAAATTTAAACCGTGTTATCTGTCAATTACCGGGTCCCCTCAGTCAGTATCCAGCGAAATCATATTCACCAGCTATGCAGTTGTGTGGCTCTGCGGTCAACTGTTTGGGGCTTTTAACCACAAGGCCGTTTGACTGATCCCTCCACACCTACCGCATGATGCTTAATGTATGCTTATATGTGAGCGAGCTTTCCAGAATCATCCCGATCCTGTAAGCGACACTTTTTGACGAATGTAAGTAAATCACCGGGTGCCAGCACCCGTCCCATTTATTCGGTGTCTGTGAAAGAATTATTGATAGAATGGTTGGTTTTCATGATTCGGGAGCTGGATTAGTCGAGCCGCATTTGGCTCCATTATTCAGTAAGCCTGTGACCTTAAGCCTTTAAGGCCAATAAACAGCCTTTAACGCCTGTGTTTTGCTGTTTGATCAAGATCTTTCTGACTTGGATTGTCTGTTAACCCTCTGTTGGCGGTGTTGAACGAAGTTCTACGGAATTTTCGTATAGTTTTTCTATGAAGGCTTTTTCGTAGCGTATCGGTACTGTACACCATTTGAACAATCGTCTCTCTCTGTGGTTTTCCTCCATAGGCATTCCTCCTGACGTGTGTGTGGCTAGACGATTAGTGCGAATAGTCCGCGAGCATCACCAAACACGGCTATGCGACTTTGGGTTGTGTGGTCAAAGCAGAGACTTGATCTATTGAGCCGAGTCATCTCAGCAGTTGTACCCATCAACTTATTTAGTGTGCTTAAGCGGTCGATTTGATATACACACCAGCGGTATCGCCTACCAGTGTAACGGTGGGTACTACTGATGACGCATGCGAGTAGTATGTGTGTTCTCGTAACTTCGCCTTGATCTAATGGAAGGTGGGATTTATTACGGAATTTGTGGAACTACTTTACAGTTTTTGCTTGCAATTGTGCGATAGTCAATGAATATCCAAAAGAGTTTGAGAAGACGCGCTCGAGAAGAAGATGGATATTCCGTTTTTTAAAAACAACATGCAAACGAGAGTTTAACCTTCCTGTCCAATAGTCTGTAACCGTTTAGTTGGCGTTTTCTAATAAACAACTCTGCAGCGAAGGGTTTCCTCCTTACACCAGAAGCTCATTTGACCGTCAATTTGTCAACCAACCACAGTAGCCACTTCTGTCAAGCTATTCGTCCATCTTGCTATGCCTTAAGCATGCTCCTGACTAGGTCTAAACTGAAACACTGCTTGCTTGCACATTTCATTCACTGAACTATGCTCTTGATGCCAGTAAGAATGGACCATTAAATATAGACTGTGGGCTCACATGATGGTGAAACATGCATTATGCCAATGCGTTATTACAGTTGACACACTGTTCTCAAATTTGTGGCACCGAACTAGTTTTTGCTTTATTTGTTTCATGTTTTTTAATTCACTTACTTTCTCTCTCCCCAGGACGCAAATCCAAAGAACAACCCAGTTCTCCGCGAGTTACAATGCGTACTCAAGAAGCTGCTCCACAGTTACTGTCCTTGGCTAAACAAATTGTGCGAACCCGGAACTCTCTTTTTGGAGGCACTACACGACGAGTGCTTAGCAAGAAGGAACCGAAATCCATACTGTTTGCGGATGAAACATTTCGTCAGCACGGGAGGACTGTCAAAGATATAGTCTGCTCTTAAGATCTCATCGATCAGCGTTTTTGTACATGCTTGCGATACAAATGATCCCCCAGTAAAATTACTACTTGTTTTTAACCAGTTCTGTTTCGTTTGGTAACATGAGTAGGGTTCAGTAGCAGTTATCTGGGGGAGACTGAGCCTTCAATAGTTGTGCATAACTTTGCCAGGTGTTTGCGACTTAAAACATTTCTTGGGTGCTTCCACGCATTTGGATCCTCTGAGCACTTCTGACTATATCCAGTGGTGTAGTAGACCGGCTTCGGAAACATCCTGTATGAATACCGCAGAGTAGCGCGACCCTTCTGAATTTTGGATTTTTTCCTGAGGATTTGTAGTCACTCCCATTCACCGTTTGTTCCGTTTTCCATATCTAACCTTTGCTCTATCGCACTCCGTTCCTCAAAGGGTGACGAAACGAATGTGCATAGTTTTTAAGCAATATCTATTGTTAGGTGTACGGCCGCCGACCGGACCTCGTATGACGTCAGCGTTTCGAGGGCTCACTCTGACAAGGTCTTGCTGGGGAGATCGGTATCTTGTTAGAGAAGGGAATCGACAGTTTTGGTGATAACGCAACCATTTATAGACGTTTCTGTTATTTTTTACTCCAGATAACAAACATTCTGTCAAAACTATCGTATCGTGAGAAAACTTGTTTGAGAATGCTAGCAAATCACAACGAATATTGAAAACCTTCCGCAACGGCCTGTAGATTTAGATATCATCTGCCTTGAACTTCCCTCAATCAATATTTAGTTTATTTTCCATATTATATTTCTATAGTATAGAACTCTGTACATGGGTCACCGGTACATCTTGATTTTGTTTTTCATTCGCGCAACCTCATTTTCCAGTCTCGTTTGGCCGCAATGATTTGACTTGACGTGAAATACTGATAAACCATACGGAGCTGTCGTCGTCAAATCATAACTGTTATCTGCATTTATCGTCCATTCCAACCAGTCGTGATCGAGGAGTAGATGTTATTTAGTCGGACCACTGGGTCATCATGCTGTTCCGCTATCCCCTTTGGTGAATTATTGACATCCTTCAACTTATGTTAACCCCACTTCACTCTTCGTGCTATGCTAACGTTTAACGGAAAATGAAGCAACTGGATGATGCTTTTCGCATGTCTATATTTTTGGGGCTTCCCGCTACAGTCAGCCACCCACGGGAGCAAGAAAAATAGGGACCAACGAGGTTCGCGTTGCCAGTGAAGGAAATAATTTACAGTACCAGAATAAGTATAATAGTTGTGTTAATACAGTCAGGCGATCCACGAATATAAAACCGTCATTTGGTTCCCAAGCTTTCTATTACAGTACACTGTCACAGCTGGGCTGATGTCCGCTTCGTTCACAAATGCGGTGTTTCCTCAGGGAAGTACTTTCAAGGGCTGCGAAGTTGTCGGTGTGCACGCTCTCGAGCTAGGTGAGAAATATGGTGCACCCCCACGCCTCCTACGTCTGGGTAGCATAAAGTTCGGCGTTGGATATTTTCAGCGCCAGATGGCAGGGTATGTTGCATTTGGTCACTAACCTGAAGCATTCGATAAAAATGAATTAGTGGAATTGGGAAATCAGCAAGATGCTCCTACATGCTTGTCGTCGGGAAGTGTCCTTTGGCTGGCTAGATTCAGTAAGAACCAAGAACAAAAACCATTATGTGGTAGTATGCCCTGACGCTATCACAAAACTGTATATGTTTCGAATCTCTTGTTGTTTTATATTAACTGCTGTAGCATGAATCCACGTCCTGAATGTGGTTTGGCAGTTTGATACTCCGTTCCTTTCGTTTACCCATTCCATCTGTGTGTTCCTCGATTTCCACTGTTTTCTGTTTCGTCATAGCCGCAATCAACCTTGCCACTCTGATCCGCTCGGCAAATGCATTTTTGCCTGTAGGTTGTGTGTATGTGGTTATTAGTGCACCTGTTCGTCCACCGTCCATTCTGACTTGTCCTTCCAGTGGCCGCATCACCTGTTGGAATCAGGAGGCTAACCTCGCATAGGACGACCGGAAACATACTCTACTGAGCCACCATTCCGCTCACCGTTATCTGATATGCGGACTTACGCACTGGTTTTGAGCCCATGTGTGGAAAATGTAGGCTTGTCGCATACGTCTGCTTACTTATCTGTACTGTATGTCCTCGAACCTAAGTTCTCTCTTGATATTCGGTATCTTCTAACGTACTTGTGACTCGTCTCCCCAATGGGAACTCAATGTATGGTAACAGTTACCATTGGTAAGCTAAATCGAGTGACATTCATACGGGTGGGTGGCGTAACCGGCTGTTTCTGTGTGACAGTCCCGCTGTATGTTAAGATGAATCATGACGGATTGCCATTGTAATGTATTTGATGGGAGTATAATTTCGCCTGTTCTGGAGCCAGTTGATTTTCTTATCTTGGAGTGCGAGATAATGTCAGTTAGATATGGTTTGGTTGTGACAGCAAGTACAGAAGGCTCATACCAACCACCGATATGTTTGATGATCCTTAGTAAATCCATCCACCATCATCCGCGGAAATCGAGGCTTCACAATTCGGATTATCTCAGCGCGTTGTGCAACTTTTTTCGCAGTGCTGCAGTCTAGTGTTACCCCGATCACCTTGATCAAATTATCTGCCCACTGTAAACGATATTGGCTTTCCAACAATTTTGTGAGCACGTGAACCAATACTGGGGCTTACTTTTCGGGCTAGTCGATGTCGTCATGTAATCACAACCTGACACGGCCGCAATATCAGCTGCAAGCCCATTCGGGGCAGACCGATCGGAGGTTAATTTTATCCTGATTTCCACTCGTGCGGTAGGTCAAGTTGCTGTTAGTGTCGACCTTATGTGTGAATTGGTTGAAATTTTCGCCGGTTGAATTCAATTCCGTTGGGTAACCGAATATCCACCACTAAATGGTCGATACGTACTTGCGGCGCTTGTGATTGCTCTCGTAAGCACCAGTGTCGCTCTCTTCTCTAGTGAGATTAGGTTTGTTTCCCGCCATCCGGGTCTGAGTAGGCCACTGGTTTGACCAGGATGGACGATCGTGCATGCTTCGTATATGCTGAGATCAGCAAGAGTGCGGAGGACCTGTATGTGAGTTGCATAATTTAATCTCGCGTTGGATATGAGGTCGGGCCAGGCGTGCGAACTGACTCGGCAGTGTGCGATGGCATTTAATTTACTTCGACATTTAGCTTATCAGTCGAACAGAAGCAGACGCTTCCGTCAGTTTCATGTGTTCAGCGTGAATTAGGCATCTGAGTTGGTGAGGACAACTCGAATCTTGTCCGCTGCACACCGAAGGTGGATGCAATGCAGATACGATGGCTTTTCTACATCTCATAAAAAACATCTGGTCACGGTAATCTATGTGAACAAGTGTGTCCTTAAAAGGTTTACGAAGGGGACAATTACTGGAACTCAGCTACTGTCATTCGAAATCGATCACCAGAGCAGAAGCTCACGAATGTTGGTAGATGAAACAAAAGGTCGTTACATGAAGTTCGTTACATTCTGAGTAGTGAAAACACTTGTGAAGAGTAATGATATAACAATTGCGGTTTCGGAGAGGGGGTAAACACAGGACCTCGTGCAAAATACCACGAACACGAGTAACCAGTCTGATGGGAGTTGGGTATCGTGTACAGATTGTTAAATTTAAAGGGCAGCAAAGGTTGATGGGGTAACTAATCTAGCAGTTTACTTAACTGATTGACATTGATGAGTTATGCACGAGATGTGTGGGGTGCTGGCTTTGCGAACAGGTGCAATTTGTCCGTGAAAGATTGCTCAGCGCAAGTCGCCGAACATCGCTCGAAGTTTACCGACTTCATCTGTAAAAGAGGAGAGCAGAAGGAGTGGCGAGACTGAAGTAAGGTTGTTTTGAATACCAGTGAACTTTGGTCGTAAACATTCATCTTAGCGATGTGCTGGTGTCATGAGAAAAAACCCTTTGAGGATAAACGTCCCCTTCAAGGATATCATTTTTGTGATACAGATACTCACACTCAAGAAAAAAACACCCATAGAACCAGGTACATGATACATTCTTGTCCCATAACGCGTGATTTATATCTTGCCATCCAATAGCATACAACCACGATAGTTAAATTTTTCGGCACCCGGGTTAAACCAGCCGATCTCAGCAGCACAATAGCCGCAGTAGTGGGCTCTTCTTGAGTTGAAGTGGTTTGATGAATATTCTAGCAGGGTAGTAGTATGGGACATGGTTACGATACGAATTGAGGACAGTGAATGTAGTAAATAAGGTGAAACAACTCAAGGTCGTTCATTAGGAGATTAGCTCTTCCTAGTAACTTTTTAGTGTTAAGTTACATTTTCCTGATGTGAGTGTCTATTGCCTTCCTTTTATCGGGCGTTGTTACTCGGGCGACTTGAACTGCTGATTAGTAGGCAAGGTGATGCCTCAGTTCCATAATTACAGGACCAGTAAACCTCTCGAGCATCCAACCATATCCACCAAGCGAGGAGTGTAAGCACAAAGGCAATCACTGTTGATTACGTCCGCAGATAACCTGATTTCGTGTAATCCACTGCGGACAATCCATATTGCTTACTCATCTGGTAAAGAGATATCCACATAGAGGAAGCGTATTTGACAAAATAATCCCCTTTTGATGGGTAGTATTGCCTGCAGACAAAATTTTCATCTTTTTTTATTCGCAGTAAACCACCCCTCTTTACCAAGGCAGTTTTTTCCTGATCTTGGGGATACTCCGTAACAATACTCTCTTCAGTTGCATTAAAGGCTGACGCTAAATTATATGCACTGAGCTAAGTTCCGCTATTTGGCCTAGAACTACTAGCTAGTCAGCGATTTTTTACCAACGTAACGCGCTAGACTGTGCATATCAAGTGTGGTTGAGCGGAAACTCCGGAAACTTGATGTCCATTTTTCTCGTATATGATACTGTAGTACTCCGGGTGACCGATGGACAGCGCTGAGTTCCTAAAACAAACCATTATTTATTCTTGCTAACGCGAAGGGCTCCATCCAGACTTCCCCGGTCGGTTCCACGCATTTTCCAACTGACAGAAGTAACAACTGTTCGAAGTAAGTAGAAACAAACGGCGCGTCGCAGACTAAGGCTTTTGGTGGGTCATGAGACAAAGGTTTCCCTTCCCCACGGACTGCGCTATTAGTCTTAATAGAGGAAAGGATACTAACCTAATAACTTATCGAACTAAGTATTTGCTCGGTTCCTCTAAGTAGAGTTTAAATTAGGTTCATGTGAATGGTAAAAGTGCTAGAGCTGTTGACTCAGTGGAGTCTCTCGTGAGCAATAGCACGTTTATGTTCTTTCGCTTAATATGCAGCATAGAGGCTTCCCCCGGGTTCCGTTGCGACAGTTCCATCGAAGTCCCATTTTATGGATTAAGAAGTACGGGACAATTGCTCAAAATCCACAAACAGCTCGCTGCAGGTTTCGCCGTTTTTACCTAATGTGGTAGGAGTAGCCCCCGGAATTTTGAGGCAATCAATGTTGACCTGAATAGCAATTTGGTCGCAGGCTGTTTGCGGATTCTAAACAATCATTTCGCACTATTCAGTTCATACTAAAAATTATTTCTCCAAGAAATACTGATGCTTCATCGGAGTTTTTGTACGCACTGCACTGAGATAGAAAGAGATTATGATGGATTACTTTCGTGTGACCCTTTTCTTACACAGTCTAGTGAATCTAACCTTGCACAACGAGACGGTTTTTGAAGTTGTTTCGACCAAACTGAAATCACGTGACAAAACCTTTAGATGTGATTTGCCGGAGGGTAAGGATTAGGTGGAAGACAGTTCACACCGAGCGTGTCACCTTCGGTACAGACGTTTATGACAACTGCCGAGAAATTCCATTGTCCTCAGTATTGATCACTATAACTGCGCTCCCACATTATATGCAGCACATCATTGTAAAGCTTAAGCTGTGGGTGATGAGAAGAGTACCTTACTGCGCCAAGACGAATACAAAGTGTGTGACTAACGGCGGCAATTTACCTTAGAACTTATTCAGTAGAGAAAAACTTTGAGACTCTCCATCCTGCGCGGCATAATACCTCTGAGCTCAGTTAGATGTCAGGGCACACTGCGCATTCTGTCCGGATTTTAATGTTCAGCGTCTGTTATCATAGCAGTGGATAAAACCAAGTTGGCGGGACAGTCACTTCATGGTACATGGTTTTACGCGGTACCACCTTCGTTCTTTATCACCTGAATGAGGACACTAGCGGCCGTGGACGAAGCATGGTTAGTTGTATAGTCCGAGAACCCCACATCCACACTGCCTGTGAATGTTATGTATTCTGGGAATGTGTCTTGTAGCTTAGTGTAAATGAATGGTTACCCACCATAAATTAATTTGGATGTGATGAAGTTGCTTTCTGCAACTGATGATAAGCGGACTAGAGAAATTTTGCCATCTTTGAGTTATCGACTTAGAGCACAATCCTTAAATTCAGCCATATTTAATCATTTTCAATTGTATCAATTCATATAGGTGTCAGCACATTGTGACTTTCGAGGTAGGTTTACAAATGGCTGACAACGATAGACACCATGGCTTTGGATAGGACGGGAAGTAGAGCGACTGGCCCGTGATTTACAGGATCCGAACCTCCACCTCAATAGACGGGTTATTATTCCATTTTTCCACAGTTTAAGCACACGGGAGGTTAGGTTCTGGTAGCATTTTGCCGGTGGCGCTGCTAGCTTGTCCGCTGGGAAGGAAACAGCTGTGGAGTTGCTGTTGTTTTTGCCGACGGCAGCATTTTCCCGAGGGTGTTAAATTTATATTCTACAACACCTGCGGAGAATATTGTGTGATCGGGAATTTCTTCGTTGGGAACGTATACATGTCCAGCTATGACAGATGTAGGTAGTTTGGTGGAAAGTGAACTGTTTCCCAATCTGCGTACACGTGAGACGAACAACAAGGCGTAGTGCGGTGGTGCCGGGTTTTTTTAGGCCTGTTGACGTGCTGGTATAGGAAGTTATGATCTGCTCTGAATTTGGCCTTCAGTGTGGCCACCCAGTTCCTCTTGTCATATCAGGTCAGAGAGACCCAGTGGTTCCGGATACCTTTTTTAGCTCCCTTCAAAAGGTATCGCAATGGTTTTTCGTGGAGCCACCAAACCTCATCCCTTTTGGCAAGCCATCTAGTAGTCTTACATCCATTCCAGCTTTGTGCGTTGGTGAAGATAGTGAACAGCGTGTTTTGGAAAGCTGAGTGGTCAAGCATCGTGATTCGGTCTGTGAGTTTCATAGACCACCTGGTGACATGTGTACCATGAAGGCACAGTAACAGGCTCTTACCAGACACTATTAGGTGGGTGCTCCCATTTTGTTTGGGTGCGATCATAGGGGCCACGTAGTTGAGACTAGGACTAAGTGGCCACTGCGAGCTAACGGTGCTTGGTAGTTGATGGTTTCGAAAATTAATTCTTTGTTGGACAGAATCAGGTCGAGTGAGAAGGACTGTTGGACCCTCGACATCTGTTTGATTGTGGTGTGGTCGTAAAGTAGGAAACAGTTCGTGAGGCCACGTGAGAAGTCCTTGAAGGCAGTGCCACTGAAGGATCTGTCCATGAGGAATGGAATGTTGGTGTCTTCGGTAATGAGGATATGAGAGTGACCGAGAACAGCCCCAGGAAGAGCGTTAAGTAGGTTTCGCCTGAGGTGTAGGAGTTATCGCGTGAACAGTAAAAAATCGTTAAGAGGCAACGTTATTTAATTTCGAATGAAAAGCTGCAAAACAGTTTTGAGGTTGATGGGTCGCATGGAAAGAAACTGTTGTGCTAAATGGTTGCACCTTCATCTCCTGGACGTCGCTATCACCTGATTAATAGGAAATCTGGAATGGAGGGCCTGTTTGTGTGGATGTCCTGTGAAGGCTTTTCCGTTATAGCTGTAAGACTCCAGGAAGTTTGTGGATGGTGTTGGACGAGTTGTGCGTGCTTGCTCTGGAGTTCTTAGGCGTTTGTTTAACAGAAACTGAAGGATCTAAAAGGCATGACTTCCAATGGAAGTGGGTGTTTTGGACGCGGTGACTGACTAGGGCCGGTAGAGCCTAGGCCGGCTGCGGGAAGTGTGTTGTTTCTTTTGGTTTAGCTCGGGTGTTTTCCACCTGCTCAGTAGGCCTTCTAGAGCTACGTGAGGGTTGGGTGCTTTTTATGGATTTTCGTCATGGAGTCTGCGATATGTGGCCATGACCCCTTCGACGTGGCAGATATTAGGATAGAAATGAAAGAACGCTCTATCTGAGACAAGCCCTCAGCACCGGTGTCGGGCACCTTCCCGCTATGCTTCCCTGTATCCTTCACTGGACTGCCACGGCAACAGCATGTCGCATCAAAAAGGCAAAAATGTCTCAGGCGTACGAAAGAATCGTCAGAAGTAACGTGATATCCGGTAAAGTTGAAGGATAATTCAGCTAGTGTGAGCTGTTTTGGAGATAATTCCTAGATAATCTTTCGCGTAATTCTGAGTAGCTTTCCCAAACTATGTGAGTAATCAAGAAGGGCAGCATGGTCCAAATGAAGAGTATTCTCTTTCTCTCACGGCTTGCTTGGCATAGATTCACATATTCTAATGATAAAGCCGAAAATTATCTGGCGAATTTATTAGAAGTGCCTTGGGAATTGATAATTTTACCTCAAATACACTTTTCCTGCATGTTATGATCATACCCGTGTTTACTGATGTAGGACTACAAGAACGATTGTCGATTACTAGGATTGAGAGAGAATGCACAAAAAACCGCGTGGATTCTAACTTTTATTCCATTAGCGTGATACATCGATTGCACCGCTTCACAGCTGCTCAGCGTACACTAGGCAACTGCCAATCCAAATTAGCAATAAGTAATTTCATTGTTTATACTAAGTTAGAATCAGGGCGTTTTGTCATTAACCGTTGTCGAAAGATGTAACATAGATTTGCGTGTATGCAGCGGTGGAATAACGTGATTAAGTGACTTGCAGTTTATCGACGGTCATGCGTCAATCCTCCAGGTATTCCGGTGTATATTCGAATATACCTCTGTTATCAATACGAGCGTTCGGCTGCATCTTGATAAAAAGGGGATCTCTTGGATGCGCACTGCAGTGAATGAAATCCTGGGATATCACAGATAACTCAAATGCTCTAGTTTACTGAATTATTTGAACTCAACCCCTGTCCCACCCTGAACTTATCCACAAAAATCCAAACGACAGGAGCTAGGCTCATGTCAGTGGTGCCGCATCACATTACTAACCTACTGGCGATGAGCCAGGTGTCGTGCACCTCAGATTTTCGGATAAGATTACAAGTTGTATGTTTCATCGTTAAGTGGCTAACCTGTAGTATGCGACCAAGATTCCCATGAACTCAGAAGGCATCGAATCAGAGAAGCTATTCATTGTCAATGACCCTGATGGAGAAAACAAAAGTACCTGGTTTCAAAGTTCCAAAGGCATAGAATACTCTTGACGGCACACGCTACACGTAAGTTTGCTGAAAATACTTGGGCAGCCCGTGACCAGCCTTTGCGGAGCACATTCTGTTGAAGAGTATCATAAACGAGAGACCCATCTAAAATTCAGTTGAGTCCTTGGTTATAATCATATTAGTTTGCAAATGAATGTATTTTGCACACCATACTCGTTCCTACACGTTCGTCTTCTATTTCATTTTCTACCATATTATTATATGCCGGAAGGGAAGAAGTCTGGACACAGCTAACTGCTGAAAAAGTGGTCACTGAAGCATAATATACAATGCCAAATACATCTCACAGTGATTAAATGGCGAATTTTATGTAAAATTGAAAACGTCTTACCATCCGGCAGGTTGAACAGACTGCTATGTTTTCGAAGAAATTCCTGCTTTACGGTGGTGTGCAAGTCAAACACGTTCATTGTGTTCAAGTATGACCTTGTAACCGATGAAGGGAGAAAAATTATCAACGAAATGAAAATATTTCACTTGAAATAAAATCTACTTCTTAAGAACAACAGCATATACATTAGTCCCATGAACCAGCAGCCTCGTAAGATGCACGATCCTCGGAGAAGTGATTTCAACAAAAGACGCTATCACTTACATGCAAGCAAACGGAGAATAAAATAATGAGTGACTTACAAAGAGCATTTACTATTCTTCATAGAGGACGCTTGTTGATCATCAAGCAAGTTTGCCATGTATTTCGATCGAAATCAAGTTAGAGATTGCCAAGCAAAACTGACAAAAACTAGGTGGTAACACTCAACGGTTCCACACGCAGCGATTTGAGAAACAGAAATAACTTGACAAGTTTTCTACGATCACTTTGTTATAAGTTGTTTATTTGCTCAGCATCTCTTTCACAAGTAAGCTATGCCGGGTTTTTGCGAGTGGGATTCTCAGCGGAAGGGGTTTGTTAGACTTTCTATGTGGCGGTTGAGTTGCCGAGTGTGTTGAGTATGGCGTTATTCGTACACACCTGTACTGCGTACGGCTTTGATCTATTGCTTTCTTTGAAGGAAAGTGCATTCACTATTCAGCCCGAGCAAATTGCTTGTGAGTTACTAAAGCAATCAGCGATGTTCTCTAATGCCACCCATCTGGGTAATAAGTGGCGCAAACGAGGGAAGTTCAGTC
Organism: Opisthorchis felineus; assembly: GCA_004794785.1. NCBI lineage: Eukaryota > Metazoa > Platyhelminthes > Trematoda > Opisthorchiida > Opisthorchiidae > Opisthorchis > Opisthorchis felineus. The sequence goes on from SJOL01000001.1 coordinate 19,558, forward strand.
GCGTTTAGGATGTAACTCCCGTTTGTTGTGTTCTTCAGACAATCTGGACCGACATTCGAGGAATTATCCGTCATCGTGAGCACTACTACTACACACACTACCAGTGTTAGCTCAAAAGAAGAGAGGACACTTGCCAAACGATCTCACCTAATACATTACAGCCAGATTTCTACACGATCGGTCAATTCTGAAGGGTCTACCCCTCCACCCCCTCTTAGGGAGTTCGTGAGTTCGTTCTCGAAGAACGGTTTTATTGCTTCAGCACCGCAAAATCCTGAATGACATGATATTTTGGAAAAATCAGAATGAAACGCATGTTATACGGATTGCGTGGAAGTCGTAGAAGATCATGATCATCCTAGGTACATGATGCAGACAGACTCATCCGCTGTTCGCTGGGAGAACCAACCGAACGACTTGAAATTCATATCCCATACCCCATCACAAACTGATTACGATTTAGGTCAACTTCGCGCTACACAGAAAATTATCCCCTTCAGTAGCTTTACTGCGCGTCCTTGGTTTGACGTTGGTAGTCGCGGGGTTCTACCACCAGTCGATATTGGCTTACGTGACATCGTTCGTACCAAAATGGATTTCGAAGTGGACGGCAATTCTGATGAGGAAACCAAGTCGAAACAACCTGGCAAACACCATTTAGGATATCAAACGCCATTGACCCAGTTGGAAACAAGGGAACTCCCCACTAAAACTTCGTCTGGTTGCTCGATAATCTGTAGCCAGCAGATTGTGCGTTTGCGCATTAGCTTTTGATCTTGAACGGTGAAGTGGTCGAGAAAAACTGCTATGTTATTACTAGTAGATTTTAGGAGGAACGTCATCAAAATAACCACAAAACTAGGAGGAGCAGTGGTGGAGTCCGACAAAGTGTGGAACTTAATAATGGGGTGAGAGTCGAGGTCCTGTGAGACTGGATGTTCGTAATTTATAATATCAACAACCGGAAAAACAAAAACAAGCAAAACAAACGAAAGACAAAATCCCATTGTGCAGACGTTTCAATCCAACTTATCCAGATCTCACTGAGATGACTGGGCACGCGTAAGAGATACTGGTTCCATTTATCTTACTGTCAACCATTCATAGAATTCGTCATTCCCATTCCTACAGCAGGCGCGAGCCCCTTAGACGGCTTCTAAGGCATGTCACTTGCTCCGAGATATTAGAAAATGCAATCATGTGGACAAAGTCTTGTACATAAAGTGGTATGACTATCTGGCTGGCGCTTCTTTTGATAAAAAATTAGTGACTTCCTGTGACCTTTCTAATATGCGTCCTGTATGATTCTGGTCCTTTTTACTTTTCCATCAAATAACGAGAAACTGGTAGTTTAGCTTATTTTGCTAGTTGCGGACTTAAATTTTGCTGACAGCATTACGAAAGAAGCCACTTACTTACGAGGGAGCCGGCGTTACTCAGGTTACCTAAAAACGCGAACAGCCTGCTTCGAGAGACAAACTCAGTTCCCCATTAGGTTCATAGATCTTTTTGTGACATACACTATGTTCATGTGAATAGAAAACCCAGAAACAAAGAATGGGGCGTCTGGAACACAATCTCACCTCTGCAGCCTCTCACAGTTGTGAACAGTTCCCCCATGACACGGAGGGTACAGCATTCGGCATAGATGAAAAATTTCCCTGCCCCGTGGTGACAAAGCTGTCTTATTGTGAACAAATACATACAACCATAATTTCCACGAAAAACGCATTGAAAACTGTTTGGTGATGTTACGTGAACAACTATAATAAAATACGTAAGCCAATTTTTTTCTCTTTTAGGTGGAAAATCATTCTGATAAGTGAACTCGAGATTTCCCTGGTGCCCTTCATCATATCACATCACTTAACTAACAGGGATACGAGAGATGCAGATGAGCCTTGTCATTTGGTGTGAGTTACTGTATCACTAAAAACTAGCGTGTTATTTGTATCGTAAAATCATAAAATCATAAAATTGGTTTGACGAAATTTTTCTGGAACTTAACACTGCACCGTTTCTGCTGGCAATGAGGACATTTGTGATTTACTGCACTGCAAAAACCCATTATCAAATCAACACTTTTGCAACTTTCTATTGGGTAAGTGTGAATGAGGGAAACAAATGCTTGACTCATTGGGTTTTGTCTGTCCATCAGGTGGCGGATGAATTGTTTGTGGAGCTTAGCATGTAGCTTTCTGAAGCTTTGCCGTAATACGAGGAGGCCTTGTCAAGATGCAGTTTTCTCCTTGAATGTTGTTTGAATTTAACAGTAGGCAGGATATCCCAACCTTCCAAGAATAAATTCTGAACTTTGGTGGGACCTGTACTTTAGCAGGTATATGCATGAGAATAAGTCGAAATCCTACGTTGACATTTCTTTCTCCGTTGTTTTTGATGACCCAACATTTATGATGAAGCTTGGGCCAATCGAGGTCGACAACACGCTGATCTCAATTTTCTGTCAATTAGTTGGTATTGGTGTGGTCATCTGGCGTCGGGCTTCCGAGCCATAGCATGATCAAGGTAGTATGCGATTCTCAGCAATTTCTATCATGCAGAGATTCATTCAATGATGCTACCTAGTCAGGTACCCTGATGAATGAGGAGGGACATCTTGAGATTTATACCCTTTAAAAAGTGTGCAATTTTTCTCTGACAGCGTAAGTCTGCCAGGGAGCTGCCATCTAATTGTGCAATACACAAAATCGCAATGATTATTATTTCTCACAACAACATCCCCAGTATGTCACAACTGTAAAGACTCGACGAATTTGGATAAGTAGTCACTGGACGCTCTAGCTAGTATCGTCACTTTGATCTATTAGCTGACAGTGCCTTTCCCTATTCGGCTTGTTGACTGTCCCTAATGGGATGCCACAGCAGTGCTCTCTTGGAAAACAGTCGCTATGTTTGTTTACCCCTTCCAGAGTTTTACTGGAAGATCCAGGAATTCTCCTAAATACAGTCCTCACGTTGACACGTTCAATACTCTATTCTTCACAGTGCAACTTACTTCTTGTAACCACCTCCTGCTTCGGTGGAAATTTACACGCGTATCTGACTCAAGTTCCGTTCCATTTCTAGTTCACAGCATGTAATCACACGGTATCGAGTGCCGCATATCAAGATAAGTGATATTCGGTGCTTTGAATTTGGTATATGAGTGACTTGGGAGCCAGCAAAATAAATTGTAGGACACAAGCGCTCTTGAAAATAGATAACCCTCAGATGGCCGAGAAGACGTATCGAGTTAAACACAAAAGAAGAGTTGTCGAGAATTAGGAGCTTTAATATGACCCACCCATCAAGTCTCAGTTAGAAAATCCTAGGTCATCCAAACTACCTAAAGTGGACGAAACCATCAGACATTAGGTGATTTCTTGCCAAAATTCGACAAAAATTGGCAGATAGTGATCCGGTCATTGGACATGAAATTCCTCAGACGGTTTGAAAAATACGGCTTAGAAAAGAATAGCCAAGAGCTGTGGACTTATATCTCTTCACCTTTGCTGTCTAAGAGCGAATTATTCTGTTTTTCACTGGTCCAGTGTTGAGCCACCATTGATTAGACTCTGGTAGAATTTACGCTTGAAATTTGTATGACCCATTCGTTTTAAAGTAAGGGCATCCAGATAGGAAGATTTCCTGGTCAAATTCGATGGTTTATTGTTCCCTATCTTCGTCTCAAAAATTCACGCTGAACTTACCGATCGACTGTTTTGTGTAAATCTATCGGGATTGCATCAAAAAATCCGTTTATACCAATCTATCATATCATCAACTAAGTGTAGGATTTCATTTAAACGAACTGCCGAAATACTGACAAATATAAGTGAATCATTTGAAATCAAATAAGCATACTGAAAAGTTAACCACCAACTTTGTGCGCACATTAAGGATTTTGGACGTGAATTGTGTAGAGTGTCAACAAAATATTTCCGGAAGGCTGTCTTTTATAGGCCATTGAAATGGAGCCTCGGTATTTTAGGAGTAAAGAGCCTTTAAAATGACGCCCAAATCCTGTTTTAAAGGCATCTGAGAAAATGATGTTAAGCATTTTCTTAGAGTCCGAAGTAGGTCAAGAATTCACAGCATTGACGCGGAGAAAAATGCAGTTGTATGTTCAGATTTCACTCAGTGCATACATTGCAAACCACAAGTTTAATCACTCAAACCACTGCTGTCTTCTTGTGTTCTTCTTTTCAGTAGTGTTTAATTTCCTATTTATTTTGGTCCCCAAAACTAGAAATATAAGCTAGTTCAGTAACTGAGGGAATTAAGTGGGAAGAAACATAATTTTTGATGATCCCCCGTATCTTGTTTACTCGTACCGTGTTCAATAATTTGATAAAACCATCAGATTGCCCGCAGATCAGAGCTTGAAAACTGAGCGACTATTCAGTGGAATATTTTCAACCTTGACTAGAATCTTCATAATTTCATTTCATTTCCGTTGAGTGTGCAGTTGGTAACTCTAAAGATCTCCGATTTAAGTGTGGTGCAACTACTGGCGTTCAACCTGACCAGCTTTATTTGTTGGTGTAACTCATTTGCTCTGAGTTGCAGAAAGTAGGCCGGCCAAGCGAGCTACGATAAGTTCAGTCAGGACTGTCCCGTTTGAGTATGTTAACTACAGGGGCATAACTGTCTTCTATCGTCAAAAACCTCCCCACCGTTTCGTCGTTTTGTCCATGCCATTCCAGCAGGCTATTGTTGAATGTAATTCGCTGTCTGTAAGTACCGTTTGCTACGATCGATTACATGTGAGCCCCTTAACAGTAATGCCAGTAAGCATTCCTGAATTCAAAACTTTACACGGAATTTTGAAAACTGCCCAAAGAATAAACTGTCCAATTTTAACGGTAGTTGTCCAATACATGGCTTACCAAAAACATTATCGCAAGTGAACACTGCTCTACTTACTTAAGCGACGCACATAGCCCACCCATATTGATATTCCGCTTCCAGATATTCTTGTGTTCATGGTTCATATCTGTATTCCATTGTAATGACAGGGGATTATAGTGCCAAATATGTCAGCCTCCACTCGATAGTAGCGTATTCACCGTAATAGGTGTAGCACCACCCATTACGTGGGGTTTTTGGTCTAGCACAAGGCAAAGTTTCATATAATGACCAGCGAATTCATGATTTTTGGGCCTTTATTTAAAGATCAATGGAACAAAAGTTCGGAAAATAGGCTCACAATCAGGATGAATGTGGTTCCAAGTAGACCTAATATTTTGTGGTATAAGGTGCGCCCGTATTAGTTTACTAATTCTGGTCATTATGAGTCGGCTGGTCTGAATAATCAGCCGATTTTAGTTCACCAAATCTCCATAAACCACGTGCAAAGCTACAATTATTGCCTTTTTGCCCGTAAAGTAGCCTTCAGTTGGGCTACGAACAAGTTTCTTCTCAGGTATCCTTGAATGTCTGCAATGGCGATTCACATCGCCCACGCACTCAGCCAAAGGATGCCGTTATATTGATTTGAGTCAAGCAGCAAGTTTTAGCTATTTATGAACGGGGTATTTATGAATATAAATAATTGTTTTTGAATATATTTATTGCGAAGAACTATTTTGGAACAAGCAACCCACCCGGTTATCCGGTGATGGAAGGAAATCAGTGTACTTTTCAGGGGAATGACTTTTGGCTCCGTACGTGCTTAGAGCCTTGTGTTTACCTGGCGAAGGTCAACCTTGTGTTCGAAAAAGCATGGATATTCCAGAAGTCCCAGACGGACCACCTATCTACCGACATCGACTTGTTTAAGAAAGTGCCAGTATAACGATGATCGTGCCGATAGCGAGCGTTTTTCCATCAGCTCTTATCTGACGATCACACAGTAATGTGATTAATCAATTTTACACTACCACAATGTAACAAAAATTGACCAGTGCCAAACCAGAATAGGCTTTTAGACATGGTGGTTTTAAAAATTGGCGCATCCATACGAATAAGGCAGTAACCATGCCTTCGGAAACCTAACACGAGGATAACAGTTTCCTGTCGATATTTTTTCTTGACCGTAACACCCGGAGAGTCGCAGACATGGAATGGTTAGATAACAGGTGGGGCACAATAAGAATCCCGGCAACAACAAAAAGTCTCTTTGATACCATGGATAAATGAGCAGAGGCATCAAAGAGACGTAGGGAAATCTTAGACGAAACGCCTATCATAACTTGATAAGTGTGATGGATAATAAAGACCCAGAAGCTGTCACCTTCCTCCCACCGGTTAGACCGACCTCCACCACGGAATGCAATGTTTATGTTTTCTGCCTACCAAAGCAAAAGTGAGCACAAATTCAATTCAAGAACGGGAAAACGAAAACGAAGCGAGTGACAATAATAGCGTTTTATGCAATGTAAAAACAAGCTGGGAAATTTGTTCATTAATTTGGATCGGTGCGATGTACCACTGGTTGAGGAGTTTCCAGCCATCACGAAAAAAGTTTCATGAACTCAAATATAGCTGCAGATAACTTCACCTGAAAGTACTGAAGATTACTCTAACTCTACCGAATGTGTCTGCTTAGGTCACCACTCAACTCCACCTTAATGTAATGTTTTCGAGTGCTAAACAGTCACAGACTCTTTGTTGTACTGCGAGTTTCAACAATGTTGCTGAAAAGATAACAGCATTGGCCTCGGGGTGAATTAGAAGATAACTTAGGATAAAATAGTCCGGCATGTTAGTCAAGAGTGAATCAGAATGGATAGATATAATGATGTTTCTTCGAAAAAACGCAAAGCGTGTAAAAGCAAGCCTTTAGCAGAATCATGGATTCTCACTGCAGTGCCCATTCTGATTTACGTATGAACGAACCCTATTTTTATGCTGCAGCCCATTGCTGCCAGTGAAATGCACATACTTTAACTAGAACACAGAAGGAGCTGAACCATGCCTTTTACAGCCTAAGAGCATAAATTTACCGTTACAAGGCTATCAAAAATTGCCCCCTATGTCGATGCCTTCCGATGGTCTGTGAGGGGAGTCCTGAAGGTCGCAGTCATATTCCATTTCCTATACTGCAACACCTGAGATATTTTGCTTACTATCATGCTGACAGACTCGAATTGCTTTTTCAGTTTAGATGGTAATATGCGAAACTTCCGAATAAGCTAAAATTCCTTGATTTGAACACTTCTGATGACCCTTGATGGTACTTGTTATGATGCAGGGGAACTCTAATTGGTTTACATGAAGCTGGTAAGCCACGTGGAAAATATACAAGCAAAACAAAACTATTTGCACGGCTGTTTCGTACCGTATAGTACCGTGGACAATGCACATAAATATGGCGTCTTATGACGTGACACGAGGCAAGTGAACAAGCTATAAACCAGGTGACGTAAAGCTGGGCGGACTCATTGGTTTTTCCTTTTAAGATGAATTTGATGGTGGTTTGGACTTCATTGAACTCTTTGCGGAACTGACATTTCAGTTTCACTGTCCAAAACAGCATGTATCGGAGGTCTTGTATAATTCAATGCTTTTCAACTAGATCACAATATGGACAGACCCCATCAAATTTATCTAGGGAGGAGAAACCCATAATTTTTTCCAGTCCTTATATATGGACCTTAAACAGCGTCACGAGAGTCCACTGAGACGTTCCGCTTCCTGAAAGTCTGTGTGGTCGGGCACTTTCTGGAAAAAAATCGTTCCACTAGAACAGAAACGCAGCCTATGTCACAATCTTACAAACGGAGTAAGGAAAAGGTGCCCTAAAAACGTGATAGAACCGGAGCTCGCAACTTTCGCCAACGTTCCGAGGGATAAGGGGCTTCCGCGTAATTTTATTAGATGTATGTACACAAAACTCAAGGGTACTGGCACCATAGTTGGAAGTATCCGTTTCCATTAATGTTTCCTTTTATGGTGATAAGTTGGCCGACATACTGCTTGGAAGGCTTTGCACCAGTTTTCCTTGCTATGACACTTCGAGGCTGGTTCACACGCAAGACAGGGTGTGTTTCTAGGCCCAGAATGTTTTAGTATACTCAACATGCTGCTGTGAGGCAAAATGTCCTGGATGCACAATGAATCAACGATGAGTCTGTTTATGTTAGCTTCTGGAGCTGGGAGAACAGTAACCAGCCTAGTCGTCCAGCCCCTAGCAGAAACGGCGTACAGCATGGTGATCAGCTAGTTTTTGCATTGTTTACAAGACGCCTGCTAATCCTCCTAGGTCGGTAGGATACCGCACAACCACAGAAGCTGAGGCTATTACAATCTGATATTGACACCCTACTCTTTAGCGGCATAAACGTTTTGTTCGCACAGTCCAACCCATCTCTTCCCTCCTACATGTCTACAGCTGAATGCAAACACAACACAGCCTACACCCACATCATCCGGTCATCCTATTGGTGCTTTTGACGGGTGATCAGTGCTGTCTTTCCACCGCTGTTTTCTCCACATTGTCCCTTATATTGCGTCAACGACTGCAATCAGATGGTTTGCAACTGTTTGACCTAACTGTACGACAGGAGAAGATCCTGTCGAAAACATGTCTGACAACCCATATTAGTTTTCATTGCGCAGTATTCCTCTAGCGGATACTCTCCTGGTATGCAGTGCTCCATTTGAGGAAACAATGGAGAAAACTTGAACCTTCGTGTAAGATAAGCAACAAAATGGTTTCCTTTGCCTCCAAATACGACGAAGCAATTTAATTAATCCACGGTATGCGAGTTGAAAATTTCTGACGAATTTTCAGCGTAACTTGCAAGTGTGAACTCCGGCATGAACAACTCACTATTCGATATTGAAGGTAAAGGGAGTGGCCTCTGGTGTGACCTCCTTCGTCAAATTGGAAGATGGTAAACAGCATCACAAAATAATGTAGTAAACAACTGTTTTAGATACGAAACACTATGCCCCGCACCAACTGATGAATACCTGTTTGACGAAGTCCAGAACAATCACAAACCCGATGTGAGCATCACGAGCCGATTGGAGATGGCAAGATTTTCTTTTGGGGGGGGCTGAATTGCATGCCCTCATTCAGAAGAAAAATTTTGTAGAATAAAGGTGGCCTAAAGAGGATACAGAAACTTTCTGCCTTTCGTTTATAAATTTAGGCTTTTTATGGTACCTCTACATTTCGGCATGACTCTTGGTCCCGTTTATGAAGCACTACTCCCATGGAGCTCAGAATGCTGAGGTTTAAATATTTTGGCTGAAGAAGCAAATCAGTTCACATCAGTTTATTGGCTCTAAACAATCTATCAAGGGTATGTTGGTTCTGGTGGGATTGAGGAAGCTTCTCGTTTAAAAGCTCCTTCTTTAAAATAATCGGGACCGAAAAATGTCCACAATTAGAGTACCGTTGTAGTAGTCCTACATTTGGCATGCACAATTTTATCACCTTCCTCGTTTAAACTCTGAATAAAATAAATCTACAGGGAATCACCAAAATATCCTGTGATGCCATGTGACTAGCGTAAGATCTTTGGGCTCGTTTCCACAGCAGTGAATGCGACTGGTAACATAACCATCCTATCTTTATGAGGCATATGGTTCACAGTGTGTGCAACATATGTTTGGCTTGGTGGTGTTGGAAGTAATTGAACTAAAATGTATGTTGGATAAAAGAATTGATGGATTTCTGCTTTACCACCTGTTATACTCTACTACAAGCATTTCACGTATTGGGCGGCTTTACATCAATCGTGTTGGTTTGCTGCCGGAACTATTAGGAGAAGCTATTTTTATGCTTTTCAAGAGCAATGAGGTCTTTTAGAAACTACCTGCTTTTTTCCAACATCTGGATACATTAGCTTCCTCGATTGAGCACGTCTTCATTAATCGTTTTTAGTAAGTAACAAAAAATATGCGAAAGACTGCTTGGTTTGTTCGAATGACAAAACCCACTCTTTTTTTCGACGGAGTTCTACAAGTTTAGGGATAGTTTAAACGCTTCCAATCGTCAGTTGCGTAGTACGAATGCTCATTGGGTACCCCGATTATATCAGCTTGGACTTTATCACTCGACAGTATTAAAACTTTACAGCTTCCTATTGATGGGTACAGGCTTGAAGCTAAAAACTGTACTATGGCTTAATAACTTGACTTTCCTGCCAAAAATACCAATAATATAGCAGCACAACTGAATGGTCCTGCGCCAAGTGGATTGATAAACCACCTCATTGCATTGAAAAGCCACTCCAAAGAACGCTACGAAGATCGGGTATAACGATGTCAGGGTATCAGATGGTTGAAAAAAACAATACTTATCCTTTGGTAAATAATCAAGCAGCGAGATGACTTTGGCTAAAAAGCATCCGCGGTGGCCAATGATTATTTTAAGCGAACCATGCACCCCTGCCTTCAGCTGAGAACAACTTGTTCAATGGGGCGGTCAAATGGTTCATTGTAACTGAAATTATTTGTAGTCCGGAACCCTGTACGGAAAATATCTTTCTCAATAAAGTTTTAATTGTTCGTAAGGCAAGCTAAAGACAAGTTACTTAGTGCAGACGAGTTCTTCGTAACGGTTTGTCTGCGTGCTTAAATGCGGCCATTATGGTTACTCCCACTACTGCAACCCCAATAATAGAGACTACTCTCCTTTAAGTGGATCTTGTTTGTTATATCCAATGTACCGGCCGTTAAATCGATTAGCAAAATATGAAACTACCAAAAAACGAGTTGAAAATTTTATCCCAAACAACGAACCTGTTTTTATAGGTCAGGGAGCAAAAAGTTCCATGGTAGTGCAGTCGATTCCTGTTTAGCTCTGGCATGCCGGGCAGTTCGAACGCACTGTTGGCGTGTTGGCGCCAGACCCGTAGTTGGTCAATTCATAAGGAGGGTATTGTTCCATAGACAAAGCTGATCGTTTAGCTTACTTGAGATGTTCAAACCTAAAACAGCTTAAACACTAGCTAAAGTCGCAAAAAAAGGGGATTAGCATCTTTATTTTTCCCAAATGCGTATGCGTAGATCGTTTGTATCTCAAATCGTGGAGAGACTTTGCTTACCACCCACGGGCTGGGCGACAGCCTTAGGTGATTAGCTCATGACTATTTAAGCCTAATAAGGTAAGCCAAGTTGGCAAGACTGCTTACCTACGTGAAGTTTGTTTAAAGTACTTTCAAAGAGCAACAAATGTTATGAAACTATTTCGTTCCTCATAACACAGTGTACAAGCGGAACGAACACTCACGGACAATCACGGGTTTGTTCTTTTTCAGCATTTGTTCCTGCCCACTGAGGCTAGCAGTTTAAGAAAATTGTTAGTGCCAGTCCTCCACCTTGAGGGAATCGGCCAACTGAGGAAGTAGTAAAGTGCTGGTCAAGCCAATCCGATAACTATTCTGCTCAGCTGCAAAAATAACTCTCAAAACATATTGATACACGCAGAGTGGATTATTCTACCCCAAAATCACATCCCAAGTCCGTTGGGACTGCAAAAGCATAAGCTGCTATGTAAATGATGATGCAACCAAAGTCTGGTCGAATACACTGTGCCTTGGACTGATAAGTTCATTTCGAGATTAGTAATCTACCAGGCTCCAGCTTGACGACGAATAATAGGTGATAAGACAAACTTGCAAAAATATCAAGCAACTGACCATCCAGGCTAGTTTCACCCAATTTGGAATTCTGGATCTACAGTTCATTAGCATAAACTACTGTGAATTGAAAACCAATCCTTTCAATGTTGGATTAATCTCAATGACACCAGGAAAAACTTGATGTATCGAGGAATTTGCTTCAAAAGTTTCTTTATGTAATGGAGAAATCTGGGGATGACCAATAAGATGATACTAAGGAAGATGGGATGGTGAATTAAAAAGGGCAAACTGACTCCAGTTTTACGGAAAGGGTGATAAAGCCTTGACTAATCTACCAAACGTCTCTGAAAGCACAGGCCCTATGACCCAAGTTATACCGTGTCTAAATCCATTCCCACGCCTCTACTCGATATAGACCTCAACAACGTGGACAGAGTTTGAAGTGGATCTCCGTTGAAACTGACCACTTAACTCAAAAGCTACTCACTTACTTCCCGGAAAGAGACATTTCTTTGATTCACTTTATCCAAAGCTGCAAGCTGCGATATTCGTAGCGTGAGATCTTTCCGGCCGGTCATCCTGATAGGTAATGACTAAATGGGTCACCAGAAATTACCTGCTTTTGTGTAATGTGCTGCCTTGGTTTAACAGCAGTTGCTATTTTTCGACTTGTCATCAAAAGCAGTCACTAAATAAGTAGACTTGGTGCTTTCTGATGGCTCCATATATATGAGCTCTACATGATAAATTGAATGATATGTTAAGAAAAGAGTAGCACAAAAAAATAAATAGAGCCCGAATAAATGGCTTCCGGTTTCCTAAAGCTGCATGAAATAGCTCCGGAAAAATGGACATCATTGTCCATCTTGTTGTTAATGTGTAGAGCTTAACATGCGGCATAGTGAAAATTGGACGTCGGATTGTTTGTCAGTAAACCTACGGTAACCATAACAAATGGTGACTAGCGAAATACACTCATTTGCAAACAAACTTGGTTTTTGCGAGAGACTCACCTGGAACCCAGCTGAATCTCTCATTGTGATGTTTCCAGGCAACTGAATGTGCCGCACCAGGCCGCCTCATGTTTCAGTTGCTACGATATTCGAGATATCGCGATACGTGTGTATTTGTACTGCACTACTCATAAGGTTG
>SJOL01000001.1:34639-161865 GCA_004794785.1 Opisthorchis felineus
AGGGGTAATAATGAGCTTCAAATAAACTGGTTTCGCTTAGACAGGTTGGAGATAAATGTTTTTAAAATCCTTCATTTGATGACCGCAAATTTCCATTAGGGCATCCGGTGCTTGGAGATGGGGAAAACGTCAAAAGTAGCTATCTGGATTATCTCAAAACATTACGTCAAACCGGAATCGGTTTCCGTGGTTTTGCGCCAAATATCTCACTAAAACCTTAGCGGTGTGCAGCTAAGGATACAAAAAATGGTCCAGGTCGGTGCCATTTGGATTTACAATTTCGACTTGGCATTTGGACGGTCGCTGTGCCCGACTTATATAATGCTAAAATCTGTGTCGTCAGTACTGGAGTTGGAGCTCAAATTATATAGTGTTATCAATTCGGTTTTGGTTTGTTAACCTAAGTCAAAGTGAAATTTCCAGGGCGAGTATGACGTACCTTGAGAATTTGAGAATTTGAGACGTACCTGTGAGAATTGCCCTTTTATTATTTTTTGAATGAAAAACTAATCAGTTTGTTTCTGAAAACCGCCGAAAATTGATTAAGTGCAATAGACAATTTGAAGCCATTCTCTCGGATCGATCAAAGCTTCCTGAAATGTGAATCAACGTTGTACCGACCTGAAAAAATTAAACCCTTTATATTGACCAACAGCACGGTCAAACTGTACGATGATTCTACGCTTGTAGGGCTTACTTGAGATTCAGGTTTTGGTACCGTAATATCTCCGATTAATGAAACCCTGTAAGACTGGACGTTGCTGAAGGATGCGCATAAAAACACCTGTGACAAATAAATATATATCTTAGCGCAAAATGTGCAGAATGACAAGTCATTAGGCGTATAGCGATTCTTTTTGAACGTTGTTCCTTTATTTGATGTTTGTTTGCATGGTTACTTTCTGCTAGAGAGCAACGAAATGATTAGAAATTCTATCTGAAATTCTTCGTGCGGCTTAAAGCAAAATTGTTACTGTAAACAGATGATTAGCACAAACGCACAGATGTACGGTGCAACAAATGGATCCAGGGGAGCTGTTCGATTAATGCCAGACATCAGGATACTAGAAACAATTATTTACTTTGGCGACCGACTACTATGGTTCTGCGAACAGGCTGTAAAAATTCTGCATTTTATAATAAACAGATTCTGGTCTCACAATAGATGCTCCCTCTCATTCAGCCGCAGTGCCTAGACGACTACAAAGCATAGTAGCTCAGTTTTTCGTAATTTGCATGAAAAGTTCCCAAAGCTTAAGATGTCCAGTTTGATACGCCACAACAGTGTCATTGAGTTGTAGGCGGTCAAGTAGACAACCAAGTGAAAGCTAATGAGAGCATTCTTTAAAGGTATCTTTAAGGTATCAATAAGGTATTTTTAAAGGTATCATCTTGGCCAAATTTAAGGCCTTGTATGTTTGTGGTTGTGGTTATTTGATTTTCTAGGTGTATTTTACTCGAGGATGTGTGTTTCGAAGCATTACTTGCAGCCAACAGTAGCAGCACACAGCTTGGTTTGTATATGACCCGTTTGTCATGAATAATTGAGTGGCGTTAGTTGAACCAAATACTGCTTGCTCAATAAAATAGTTTGATGCAAAATTGCTCGGGAGCTTAAAATTTTCATTTTACTCATTGAAAAACACTCGTTCGATTGTATTTTTACTCGTAGCATACGGTATTCGTCAAGCGTGAATGCAAAATTTGAATTAACACAGTCTGCTGATTGTATCCAGCAGTACACACGCAAATAAGCACTGGAGGATAACATCCACATTTCAGAAAGATTGCGTGCGGCATGCATAAGTCCATGTAAGCAAAAATTTCCATTGATGATTGTCTATATTTACGCAGATTCTGTGGAAGAAACTGGTATACATGCGAGGCTTGCAATACATTGTGAAACCCCTCGATAAAGAGGTCATGTATATAGAATCAACAATTGAGGAATCGACGAGTATCCAAGTGTTTCAAACCTAACTAAGCTCTATACTATGACGAATGCATAGAAGACTTTTATTGCTTGTACTTTAAAATCAACATACAATTTCAATATTCTCCTCTGCTTGGCGAGAGCTGACCATTTGCTATATAGCAATACCTGGAGTACAATTCGCTTGTGCCGCGCAACAAAATCACCTTCCAATGAACACTACAGGACACGCTGGTTTCCATATAACTTGAATCGTCTGAACAAAAGAGACCAAGATCAGAATTCGGTTGTTTTGGCTCAGGATACATTCGAATACTTGGTTGGTTTTTAGCATAAGAGGTTGTTCTCTAAGTTATTATCTGGTACAAATCAATGAAGCTGCCATGGGGAATTTCACTTAAGATCCTAAAACCGTCGTCCTTTGTGTGTTGGTATTCGGTAAACTACACTAAACATTCGGGTAAGCCTAATGTCGAGAAGATTCCAAAACCAAAATAAAAATAGAAAAGAGTGAAAGTAAAATGAAGTGGAGGAGAGCAAATTAATTAATCAATTAAGTAAATAAATAAATAAATAAAATAAATAAATAAATTAATTAATTAAAAAACAGAATAAAGTCGAGTCATATTTTTTAGCCTTTTGGAAAGAAAGGGTCGCGTTTAGGGTAACCCTAAGTAATTTGTGTTATTGTGTTAGCGAATCATATTTCACTGGATTATCACTAATCTAGACTGATGTCAATGTCTGGAAAATACCCACTAGACGTTTCGGGTGCTTTGAGACATGGCTAAATGCAATTCCTGTAGAAAATATTACTTTATAAATACTGGTTAAATTGTAATTGTGTTTCTCCTCTTTGCTAGAAGTATTACTGTCTTTCAATGATGGTTTACATTATTTTCATCTTGCCCTCCGTAACAGCAGTCTCAACTTATTAAAGAAAATCAACGGCCTGGTTTTTGAAGCAGCCAACCGATGCACTAAATTATTAAGATTAAAACGGTGTACACCAGCATGACCCACGTTTGGACGCAGAATTACGACCCTCTATTTAGAAAAAATATCGCAATAGCTGCTAGCTCAATGATACTCATCAAGTGACTTCGCAATTACTAGATCCATGTAACCCAACCTGATTTGACCCAGCGCTAGAATGTCTGTTCTGTGGGTGATAGGTGTTAAAAGCAGTGTGTTGCTGAATAGCCTTAGGCATGACAATTAACCCGTCATTTTTTACTAACACGATCAAATCAAGTGAATTTATTGAGACCTATTTTGACTAGTTTGTTAGTACGTCCAAAGCACCTTTAATAAGGTATATTTTATCTCTCTACTTGGTGAACTCTTCTAGAGTGTCTTGTATCTGAGGTCCCTTTAGGGGAAACAACATTTATTGCTTTAGCTTGCCTCACTGCAAGATTTACATTTGGTTTAGCCATTTACGATTTTACATCAAGGTCCCAGTCGCCCGTATTTTCCCAAAGGGTAACTCAGTAGGCTGAAGAAAATGAGGGCGAAAACAGGCATGCATCGTGCGGGCTTAGATAAACTACTAGCGGTGTTGTGTTTAAACTGCGTACTACACAAGGTGGGGTGTCTTTGAAAGGACCAAATATTGGATCAAATCTTTGTGCAAACCTGCCATTTGTTTTTGTGTACATACCGGTTGTCAAACAGCTTATGTAAGATTTTTGACAAACAGTTCAGTGATAACTTGTGCACAGTGATGGCTGCATCCAAAAATGTTTTGAACTTAGACCTAGAAGGCTGCGTATGCTAGGGCGAACTATCTCTGCATCGGGCTAGGAAAAATTCTATAGTTACACCCTTGTTAATATGGTTTGGGAAGTCCCATGACCACCGTTCCAAAAACCACTCCAGGTCCCATGTGCGTGCCGTAGTAGTATGTTTAATCACACTTTGTTTTGCATAAGTTTAAACAGTGGTGGTGTTTAAAAGCTAGTTTTTGGAATTTGCCCACATAGGAACGAATACGATGGTGACTACAGCAAACGAAAACAGAACTCACTGGCTTTGCTCCATTAATTTTGCCCGTGCTTCCTGTACGGACTGGAAAAAGCAGGCATTCCAAAAACGAAGAGATTGCCAAATTGGTTGTGTTTTAATGTGTACAAACAGGAATGCACGTTCAGTTCCAGCCCTCGAATCTAGGGAGAAAAGCAACCGAAATGCAACAGGTGGTGTGGGACTTTAAAACAGACTGCAGAAATATTCCTAGGAAGGCAATCAGTCTTCATGCACTATCATCATGTTGACACCGATTCGTGTGCACAACATGCAAGAAATTATTAGAGCAATGAACTGGTACCCGACCCGTCACTATGTATGGTGCTCCATGGTGCCACACTGCTGGAGTTGTGAGATACATCGTTTTTACTTACTTTTAGGGTTTTCTCGATTGTGATGCCCATTATCCTGACTCATAATAACACAGTGTTTGTTACTGAAACTAACATTTTGCTGCTAATGAGCCATTAAAATGTTGGTCTTTTGCGATTCTAATAATGCGGCCGAAATGCTTGAAAATGTCTGTGCAGACTTCGTCTTGAGTTCCGCGGATATCTCAAAATGCGTAATAAATCTAACTACTTCTCCTCAAGATTTATATGGCAAAAAGGTCTATGAGGTAATATATTGGGTTTTAATCGGAAGAATAGCTATGAGATTTCTATTTTTTACTTAACAAAAGGCCACAGAAAATGAAAGAAAGGATTTCCTAGGCACGTTTTACTCTTATTTTATTTTTGTTCATTTTCATTTGCTTTGTTAGTTGGATAATTTCTATGGAATGTTGAAAGCAAGATGAAGTTCCCACTGACAGAGGAACAATTCACCGTGTATTTCCTTTTGATCCAGATTCTTCAGGTGCATTTTGCTGGATCCATCTAGTTTTCGCATGCTTAACGGTTTTTGCCACTTCAGATGTGGTGTGACTATATACGACAATTGTGAACAGGGGAAACTTCTCGTCTTGGCGCGAGCAAGGAGTTTTTAAAGGTACCCACTTGACTACTTTCAAGCGGGTACTCTTCCAAACAAATTCCATCGCCTGGGCTAAGCCGGCAAATCACTCTGACGACAGAATATTGGGAGAATTTTCTTCCGCAGCCTCAGGGCTCCAAGGGTCAAACGAGGAACGTATGAGTGCTTTCGGCAACTGAAAGTATTACCTTGAACATAAAACAGCAACGACGTAGTAAGAAGCTTCTTTGCAGGTCCAAAATCTTCGGCATCTTGGCATTCACTGAGTAGGTAGCCAATTTTTTCCAGTAACGACGGCAAGTTTCCCACTTCTAGGACATTGTCCGAACTTCGAGCCTGAAGAACACGGTAACAACAAAATAATAACTGTTCAGCTTTGTTGGCCGCTTGGTTTATGTAGGCCTAGCAACTCAAGGAAAAAGTGAAACCTGGTACACTGGCAGTTTGTATAGACATACACAGGAGTAATTTAAAACCAGGATTACGCTCGAGTAAAATATTATGTTGTTTCGACAGGATGCTAAGGCTGGGATAAGGTAAAGGAGGGCCCAGCATACATGGATGAGTTTTTTACTTGATGCTTTGGCACCAAATTGACTAAGCAAGGAATTTTGTGACCGGAATAAGAAAAACAAAAGGGAAGGTGATCGGCCGAAAGCTGTCGCCAGACAGCGTCCCTGAAGCTTTCAGCGTTACGAAACCGTGTGTATGAGTTTACACGAAATAAAATTTGTGCAAAAGTTTGTTTACTAAACAAGACAATTACCTCAGAAAGCATGCCATCTTCTTAAGAGCAGCTGTTCCAAAAATAGGCATGGATCTTATTTTTGTGTACTTAAGTTTATCTTTGAAAAGTCTGCTATAGCAGTATACAAATGAGGGCAGGATTGTTCACTAGCTTGGATATTTCCCAACCCAATTTATGACTTGTTGTTGATGTCAGTTATAGGATAATCAAAATGTCTTACTTAATCCCGGTTGAATAAAAGTCTGGTGAGTACAAATTACTACGAAACAGTTTTACTCATACAAAGACATTTTCCATTATCCTATCGAATATGTGGCCGGTCGATTGTGAAACTGTATAAAACGCATTTCAAATTTATGTTTCTTGCTCTTGGTGCATTGTTTTTTCTTTTTACCTGAAGATGGATGCAACAGAATGCTGGTCGGGACGTTAAACGCGAAGCGAAATTTCATACCCTCCCACTGTTCCGCGTGCTTTTTATTCATGTTTTTGCTGGTTGCAAGCATTCACATCAGTGTATCACACCGACGCCACGTTTATTTTATGCAAGAACTAGCAGCTCATTTAGCGAGTTGTCCGAATTATGGTATCTCAAACAGACCATTTTTGACGGGGACTTAAGACCAGTCTAATCAGAAAACAACTTTAGCTCCAGTAAGTGGCCAAGTATGACGCAGTATTAACTGGTGTAAAGTCATTCATTGTTGACTGGAAAACAGAAGCATACTGGTTTGTTACTTCCAGATCCCAGTACCATAAATGACTTACTGCCATCAAAAAATTTGGCCTTTTCAGCATTTACATTACTTTGGCCTGAAAAACCTATGATCAGCGGTGTTCGAAGTACTTCCATACGGCACCCACTGTTTCCCGAGTGGTGATAGCCAGTTAGAATAGAGTTCAGGATAAAGTTTTTCAGAGGCTTTCCTATAAAACCAAGCATGATCAGATCCGTTCAGCAGAGAGTGATATGGGTGGTTCAACAAGTCATATGGTTAAAAGCCGAGTTCAGTGCAATAGCCACTTTTACTCTGTTTTTGGCAAGCTGCGTCGCTGACTTGAATCGTATGTACAAATGAATATATATATATATATATATATTCAGAAGTCCAGAGCTCTACTTGACCGCTTCAAACGAATTCCGGACTTCGGACAACCATAAAATAGAACTTACTTGTTTCTCCATAAAGTTAACAAATTCCATTCTACCTTGTGATGTCTGAAAGAAAAGAAAGAATCGAGTGATTATCTAGCCTGTGGCCTTCCGCCATCAGCTTCTGTATGCTTGTCGTTGCATACCGAGCGTATACATAAGAACACCCCAAATTTGTGACTCAAGCTTTTGGAGCAATTTTCGACTATTACACTTTGACGGAAGAGCTTAGGTAACGGTTTTAAAACTCAGCGAAAAGTTTTGTAAGCTAGTTTTTCTTCTCCTTAAAATATACCGAATTACTTAAACTGAACAGTACGCCTGAAATTGCACGGAAACCATCTAGATCCTTAATCAGGTTAGTGGTTTTCTCCACGGAACTGTGTAAATAAAACGTGTTGTTTTAATTAGTGTGTATGTCAGCGAAGGTTGTGTGTGCCGGAGAAGGTTTGCTTAAGGTTTGATGAGCACGAACAGAATATCAGAGGAGTTTTTGACTTTAGTGGTGAGCCGTCTCAGATTGGTATTTTAGTATTCACCTGCGAATATCGACGGATGTAGTCAAATTAACGCTATATTCTCTGTCTCGTAGAAAGGTGAACGCAAGTGCAATGCATAAGATGGGCCTGCTCGTTGTAACATATTTGCTTTGGTAACACTGTAACCTACCATTCTAGACATGTAAATGTTTAAATGAATACGTTTATCTGGCAGTAGGATACTGAGTATATTTTAACCGACCTGGTTGAAAAAATTTTGAATTTGCTTGTTGGTTTATTTGTTCTTATGTGAAAGCGCGAGTAAAACGCCGAAAAGTCCAGAAAAAACGTACCCTTTCTAGCGAGTAAAACGTATGCATTTATCTATTCATATTCGAAGTATATCAACTTGCGCACAATACCTATGACGTAGCTTGTCAAATAACTAACTTCATTATTGTTTTCAAAGAAAAATTGCCTTATGGCGACTCAGTTTAAGAAATTCAAGATCTTTTCTAAGCCTTTTTGCGACACAGTGCGGAACTGGAAAATGTATTTTGACGATTTCAGGATCTTGTTCCCGTCAAATCAGGTAAATTCTGTGATTCATAAAAGAACGCTGTATTTAATTGCATCTACTCGATTGTGTTTTAACACTAGATTAGAACCGAGAACGTCTTAAATAATACTGTAAGGTGTGTCACATTATTTCGAAAATTCGCAGCTTGGCAGTTGTGGACGAAAAGGCTTCCCAGAATGATGTTCATTAATTTTCCTCCCAAATTAAAACATAAAATATTTATGAATAGGTTCAATGAGTCTCAAGCATTATACTGTCTAAGGTTAGCTTGGTGAAGCAGATTTGAGATAAAAATACTCGGATCAGTTCAACAATGTACTTGACAGCAGCCACTGGGGAGCAAGAGGTTTGTCTCAGTAGTCCATTCGAGTAGCGGTGTGGTGCACATTGTACACATGGTGTCATATCAGGTATATTTGTTAAGATATAGGGCTGCGCAGTGCTGAGTGATAAGACGATCAAAACTTTCATACGGTAAGTGTGTTAAATCCACACACAAACAGCATTTTGATCAACCAGAAACAGTGCGTGGAGTTTCTTCGTTTAACTTTACTATAATAACCAGCAAGACTTCTCCCAATCTCACCTCAGGTACATTAAAAGGCCATCGTCACACTACACAAAAATTGGCGGGATTCAAAGAATGTAGACGATAAAATGAAACTAAGAATAAATTATCGTAGAGGTACATAAAACACTATTTAAGCCGCCAATTTATTTTAGATACAATATAATTGGTGTAATAAATAAGACACCTTATTAAGTTGAAATGAGGTGAATGGAAATCATTAAACTTTCCAAGCATCTCTGAAGTGAGCCTAGTGACCTCACCGTTGTCAGACCTGAGGAGATAGCCTTTTTAGGAAGAACGTACTC
Organism: Opisthorchis felineus; assembly: GCA_004794785.1. Classification (NCBI taxonomy): domain Eukaryota; kingdom Metazoa; phylum Platyhelminthes; class Trematoda; order Opisthorchiida; family Opisthorchiidae; genus Opisthorchis; species Opisthorchis felineus. Next base: position 43,412 of record SJOL01000001.1, read on the forward strand.
TCCAAAAATTAATTTTTCAAATACCGCTTAATGGCCTGCAAAAGAAACCTAAAACACTATTCTTTATCGAAATATACTTATTTGCCAACCAATTTGGTTTTGCGGGAGACTCATCTGAAACCCAGCTGAATCCTTCGCCTTTGATGTTTTTAAGCAAGTAAAAGTGCTGCACCAGGCCGTCTAATATTTCATTTGGTACGATATTCGAGATATCATGATACATTTATAGAAGTGATACACTACTCATAAGGTTGTCGAAGAATTTCTAGCAACCTTATGAGTGGTGTATTACGACTATTCTTTATTCTTTCCAACGTATTGGGCCGAACAATAAATCAATGAACCCCAACCTGCCAGAGTGTTAGCTCACAATTAATCGTTTTTCTGCTGAAAATGTTATAAATGTTTAATATCCCAGCTAATTTCGAGCACAAACCAAGCCAGTATCCTATACATTTTACTGTTTTTTACCAGTATAAGAAAGTAGAGTTTCCTAATGATCGATTTAGAATGACGGTCAGCAGTATAGAATATGTCCACTAAAGTGACGCACAGACTGCTTGCGCACTTCAGTTCCACCAGTTGCAAGGGTTCATTTGTACTGCAGCTTAAAATTACCCGCTAGCAAGATTTTTTCTAATGTATCTTCCGGAGTAAACCAACCAAAACAGCGTGTAATACTAATCAAAATTAGTTTTCTGGTTTCCGGAATCGTTCGGTTTTGACAAACAAAAAGTCACTGTTTTCTAACCATCTTTTGCCAAATGATACGACTAGCATTTTCAGACCCACACCCGATTGCCAACTCATTGAAAACTGCTGGGGGTGTGTACGTTCTGTTGAAGCTACGTCTATATAGTATGCCTTAATCCTTTATCGAAGAATCATGTTTAGATGGTAAAAATGTTTTCGGGGATAGGCTGCTGCGGTTAACTAATAAAAGTTATTCAGAAAGGCTTCTAAACATAGGACTGATCAATACAAAGAGAAAAACTAAAAAGGCTAAGGGGAACCGGAAATGCTAGCTGATGCAGAAATAATTTACGTCAACTCTTCCGGCATGCTTTTTGCTGTGAGACGTAAAGTAGCACAGACAAACCTGATATGGTGACTAGCAATTGGTTTACGCATCTTGGCAATACTCTGTCCTACTATGAAAGCCACCTACAAATACCAGTATCTTCTGTTCCAAAGAGTTATTTTTTTTTTTCAAGGAACATTAGTGTAGTAGAGAACACAAAGCTAGGAATGCAACGATTGTTTCGTACCAAACCACAATTTGGTTGTGTTACATGAACCGACATCACAAAGTGCAGAGAAGCACCACGATAAATTTGGATTATGAACTTAAGTTTCCATGTTTACTGCCGGCTTTCAATGAGGATACCACATTTCTGAGACCAGAAAAGTGTTTCGGGAAGAGTCTCAGGCTCACTGATTTCATTCTGCGTATAATCATCTAGAATACGTCTACTACTAATGAATCTGTCTTACACGTAGAGTTTTCAAAATGTTAAATGACAACACTGTACTTCAGGAAAGTTCATACTAGAAGGCTTGTAAGCACCGATTCACTTCAAACTGCAAATACGGTGTTATATGCAACGTCTGACGATCTACATACTTTTCTATGATGATCAAAGGATTGAAGATGTTGTCTAAAATAATATTTATGAGAGGTAAAGAGCCTCTTACTCTTCAGTCAATGGGAGCGTTACCAGTACAACAATTAACTAACAACAGTCAACTCAACTGAGAAGTAAAATATTTCTGTTGGTAGTGGGGGGAGATCTGGAAAGTTTATTGAAGACAGCGCCCTGCAAGCAAAGCAAGTCTATGCTGAAATACCGAAAAGTACTGTACAATTTTTCTATCCTTATTGAAACCCATCAGCAGTAAGCATCTTACAAAACTCGAAAACGAGACCTTTCGGTCAGTGGCTGTACACTCACCCGTTCGACCGCGGTCACCTGATAAGCAGTGTGGTGTTAAGAAGCTAACTTATCTTTACCCCATAGTGAACAAATTGGTTCGTCCATTCGGACGATACACAAAACTTGACGTCACCCAGAGAAAGTGACCGCCGAGATATTTTCTGGTTGGTGTTGTGCTGAACATGTCAACTGTGTAAGCTGGTTATGTCATTCTTAGAGTGCGATTAAGGTTTCGGCTTACTAAGAGGCGCGACCGCGTTTGTTGACCTGGTTCGATTATTCTGGTTAGTTTAAGCGGAGGCGAGGTTAATTCGAAAAAAGCTCCTCTTTTCTTAGAGCTATTCAGCAGTCCGTGTCTCTGACCTTGTCGGGATCTAACTACTGTGACTTATTCCGTGATATGTTGGTGTAAGATGGTGTGTCTACATAACAGCCCTCATCTCCTATAATTGAGATCAATATGATCGCAAATGTTCCGTGCCACCTAGCTGTTTCGAATATTAGCCACAGGATAAGCTACTTTACCACGGCGACATGTTTTATTAAATTGAAACAAGCAATGTGAATATAGGGAGCTCGATAAAATGTCAAAATACGACGCATTACTCCATCAGATTTCCAAACCTTTTCGACTTCTCTCCGTATCGTCATTGAGACGTGCATTTAAAATGCGGCAAATTATAAACCAAATCTAGTTTAGTTAAGAGGGGCCCATGCCGCGCAACACTTACTGAAACTTCGGCTAATGGACGTAGGATGATCGCATAGGGTAAGCTTTTCTTGCTTTTGAAATTCAACCTCCAAGTAAACCAATTCAGCGGCCTCAAGTTATCTTACCTTGGATTTTGCGGGCTGTTTGCTAGATAGCATTAAGAATAAAAGCGAGTACGCTTTCAGAAAAGTAGAATAGGTGGAGTATCTGTCTTTGCAAGGGTACGCATGAGATATTCCACCTATGATGAGGGTATACAAGAAAAAAGCCGACTGTTGCTTGTATTAAGAAGGCTCCAAATAAAAAAACAACCTTAATCTCAAATACAGTGGGCAGATAATGGGCAGATCGGGTCATGTTTCCTCATAAAGTTGAGTGCTCAGTTATGGTTGACTTCGGCGAATCAAATGTGAAATCTAAAGAATTGTCAAAAAGCCCTAGAGTCGCTCAGTTAAACACAGCTGAAATGCATTAATATCCAAGATATAGGAGTTCCTTCATCTTTAGCTTCATTTTTTTCAATATTTTCAACGATTTCTGAAAAACAGAAAAAACCTTCCAAATTTTATGCTTCACTGAAGATCATTGTATCAATGGCTATTGTAATTGTAAAACAGCGCTCGTCAGGGAACAATTTAAATGGATGGTCGGACTTTTGTTCTGTCATTGCGCGTGTTTTCTATCCACTATGAAAGCAAGGCGAACGCATTCCAAAGTATATTCATCAAAAGCGTTTCAGTTTATTAGCTTTAATCTTAGTAAAAAGCTGTTTTGCTTTATTTTTTATTCTGTTGCCCCCAATATTCCTCACACGCGTCCCATATTAAAGACGATGATTAATCAATAGTATTTCCTCCCTGCGCGCACGCAAATTGGTCACGACTTACTTTGAGGTTATTCAGTGACAGGCATCAAAACATATAGGCAGAGTTTTCCGTGATTCATCAATAGGTATTTCTCGGTGGTGCCAGCGGCAAAATTTACGTTGGAAACATCGAGCTAACGTGCGTGCTTCCCATATGAGCACAAGAATATTATTGTTGCTTTGTTGAATATCGGATGCAGGAATCACCTGCTTTGAAGTCCACCAAAGGCTGAGTAAATCAAAGCACCCGGAATATATCGATGATGAACCATAAAATTCCGTCTGTAACGTGCGAAAGTAATATGCTTAAGACTAGAGGATTCATTTTGATGGGTCCTCAAACAGTTTTAATTGGTCTATGCAAATGAAGTGATGACCACCAAAACGTAGGCAAGACGTATGACTGAAACAATTAGTCGAGTGTGACTAGAAGTATTCATGCGTTTCTCAATACCGTTAGTAGAATGAGTGAACAGTCGTCGGAAAATTGGGCCACAGCAACTCACCTTGGGTGATTCAGCCGGATCTCGTCATTATCTCCTTCAGTCTGCTCCATAAAATAATCAGCAGAATTTCACGCGGTTAAAAGGCTTTCGCTCTCAGGACAGGCTCACACAGTCACTCTTATTCAAAACGTTCGTCAAGTTCGACAAGTTTTTGTTTATTTGCCTTAGTAATTTGTGTTTGTTTCCAAAACCGCCAAATATCACATCTTGTCCAGATGGACACACCGGTTTTCATCGACAATTAGGTCAACAATCATGCAATATTTTGATGCGTGTCATCTTATTTGGTCTGAATTTTTTGTGGTTTTTCAACACAAAGCAAAAAACAGGAACATTGACTAAGACCTTAATCTACATGTGTCATTTGTACACACACTTGAGTGTGTATTCTATCTTTATATACCACTATTCTATGCCAATAAACCGTATTGGTTCTGATAAAAGGAAGAAGGGGTGGTCGAGTATGACGAGGGAAATTAAAGCGCATCTATCATTTACAGATTGATGTCTCACGTTACAACACATTCATCTATGTGACCCTGTAGAGGTAAGGAACTGTTCGCAGTTTCCCAATACAAAATGCTGTGTGGCATTCTTCAGCATTTACATGGTAACTTTTTGTGCGAGCTGTTACGCATTTTCGCGGAAGGCCGAAAGAGTACGGTTGGCATTTTAGGTGCCAGACCCTAAACTAATTTTGTACGGCAGAAAATAAAAAAGCACAAAAATTCGTTCACCTCAGACAGGCACCTACTAGTGCGTACTCCAAACCATTCCTTGTAAAAAGTATTCAGTGCTTTCTTTGTCAGTATTCATATAGACTCATTTGTTTCTGTCGACAAGTGTAGGCTTATGGAAAGCAATACGAATAAAACAGCCTCAGCGGAATTCGTGTTTTATATCGTCGGGTTGGACGTGTCCCCGAGGACAGACCAAATAGGTTTTGTTCCATTGAAATTAGGACTCCGGTTATCCGATATGTGCGATTTAAAAGAGAAAGTGAATCTACCTAAATTGTTCTCAGAATTTAATTTAAGGAACACCTCCACTACGGAAGATCTACTGCGAGAAAAGAGAAGGGGGTAAACTGCTTCGTGAAAAATTGACAGACCGCAAAATTGTTGAGTCAGATCGTGCACAAGTGCTTTTAAAGTTGTGAAGGCGACTAGGAATCATTGCTTTATTTCACCATTAAGTAGTAGTCGTTGGTATATGAAAATCTGGCGCAACGTCGTGAATGTATTCAGTCTTAAGTATAGCTTTTGGATACGGCATCGCACTCCTTGAAATTTCCGGTGATGTGATTGGCGTCCGTTAATAGACTTTTGATTAACTGCTTTTTCATTCGAGGCTTTTAGAATCATCTAATTGGCATGTCCAGTAACACCCAAATACATTTTACCCTAAGAATTACGAAAACTCAGGTTGCTTCCGATTATTGCCAGGAATCTACAAATTCTTACAGGCTCATCAAAAAATCGCCCGTGAAAACTAGCTGCCATTCACACTGCAACACAGTCTTTAAACACATCTTTGTGAAGTATGTTCAAAATGTGATACGGCAGAAACAGGGTGCAGTAGAATACAATCTACCTTGAGCTGGTATGTCATGTACTTTTATTCAGTTTCCATAAATCAGCTCTTCAATGACTTTGTAGAAAGATAAGATTTAGCTAAAAGCTGTGTGCTGCAGTAAAGTGGTGTATAATCAGATCATAATACGCGTTCAGACCACTGTTTTTTAGAGTCTTCTTTCTGTTCTGGTACAATTATTCTGGTGAGTTCTCACCAAACGGGGGAAGCTTTGAACGCTAGTTTTGCTTTTATTGGGACAGCAGTGGATACAGCCTTGGCCATGTGAGCTTGTTTCCACCACTCCACCAGTACAAAATGTTCTTACCTGAATTTTAATGTCTGAACAGGCAAACGTGTTCATGCAGAGCAGTATGATGGATTTGCCCGACCCATCAAATGACGACCCAGTAACCATCCTGGTTGTATCGGTTGGTTGTGCAGATCTTCCTGGTCAGGCAGCGCCGTGCTCACTTGAAACCTGTTTGCGTCGAGCAAACCAGTCACATTGCTTAAGCATGCGTACCATCATCCAACGTGCACTGATGAAGTAGTGGCACTCTGGTCTTGCATGTCAGGTATCCGGAGTTCAAACCTCCGGACGGCTGATGATGAGTTCTAATAAGAGCGAAACTCAAGCTCAGTTCTCCTCTCATTTGGTATGAACTCACCAGAATAGTTTATCGATTATGGGAGAAGGCTTGTGCAAACAAATGTGGTATGAGCATGAATTCTAATTATTCAGCAACTACTTACAACAAATGGGAATTGTTAAAGCAGTAAATAACGCCCACCAGGTTAAGAGGAGTATAATGTGCATTAAGCATGATCAACAAACATCTGCCAAAGTTAATGTTGGTTGCCATTTGAAGCACTCTTTCGCGATGATTTAGCTGGAAATGGACCAAGAAAAGACAGTGCAGAACTAAAGCAGTTACAGGTCAGTAGAATGGTGTTGGATTGCTGAAGATCCCCGTTTGATTCTACGTGCTATGTTACTTAACCGATTTCTGTGATAGGCCTTATTTTGTAGACAGAATTCGAAGCTGACACTTATCATTAGACTGAACTGGGCTTGTGCTTGATTTGGGTGTGCAAAGGATGCTAAGCTGCTACCGTTTATAGCTTTTCACTGCAACATGTTTCAGTTCCCTAGTGGTGTGAACATATTCTTCCTGACCACTTTCTCTTGGGACACTAGGCACCAGCTTTCCCCCCTCACTTCTACGTACACTGTCCATGACGGCTATATGTAAACCGAGGATTAATATCGGGATGAATGGAGTCTTGATTGGCTTGGCTGGCTCGGCATATTTTTGTCAGTGAAGGTGTTGATGTCAACTAGAATTTAAATATGAAGACAGCTGAAGTCTTTTCACGCTTTTATCTCCAAAAGACCCATCCTATTTGTCAGGATGGAGACCGGAAACTTATGAAAAAACTCCAGTCTATGGTTCAAACCTGGTTTGCACAAAGGTACTTTACGATTTTATCAACATGTCCTAAAAACATCGTTAAAGAAATCAGTATTAAATGGAACCAATAAGCATAGACGTAACACGTTACTCATGAGGTTGCTGAAAATTCTTCAGCACTCCATGGGCGGTTTTGCCCTCCTTCGGGCTCGTCAGGTAGGTGCAGTCCCCGTTTACACAATGAATTTCGATATATCGAATACCTGACCAAATGAAATATGAGGCGGCTTGGTGCAGCCCACTCAGTTGGAGAAGAACATCGTAAACAAAAGATTCAGCTGGGTTTCCGGTGGGCCTCTCGTGAAAACCAGAATGGTACGCAAATGAGTGTGTTTGTCAAATTTCGGGCAGTCCGGGTACCGAAAAAACATAAGGTTGACGAAAACTCAGGGATTGCGCCTACCTGATTAGTTCTAAGAATGGCAAAACTGTTCGTGGGCTGTTGAAGGGTTTTCAGGAAATTTGTTAGTAGTGTGTTACGTCTATGTTGCCAATAAATGTTATACAATTCTCCCATGATAATTAACTGGAACCCCACTAATAATTTACTAGTTGCCAAGCCAAGAGGTAAAGCCTAGAAGAAAAAAATAGGAGGGGTATCATCTTTCGTAAAGTGGAGGTGGGTTTAGATCTTGCCAGTTTGTGAAGGGACAGTGCTGAAAATAATTCAAAATTCTTTAGCCCGTTTGGTAAGAATTTATCGGCTTATAGGTACTTTGTGATCTAGATTACTTTGCAATATTAGGTCGCCTAAAACTGCCATGAGGATGGTGAATCATATTTTTATTTTATTTTCTCCTATCGAGTGAATTACGGGTTTCCTCCGGAAAGCGTTCCTAGATAAAAAAAAGTTAATGGAATCTGTGGGAATAGGGTCAACTCAGGAGCAATCAGGACCAGGTTTCGAGATCAATTAAGAAAAAAGTTTGGTTGCACTACATTCATCCTAAAACTAACTGCCATAGAGAAGTTTGTTTAACTGTGCGGCTAATTTCTGGCTATTGAATTACATATCTGTCTGATATGCATGCATATGCGCTTGTCTATACCATCTCCCTGCTGATTTCTATCTCACATATTAACCAGGGCGCATAGTGAAAAAATGTTGGCTATAAGTTGCCTGGACGAGATAGCACGACTGTTAATACTGACAATTAGTCAGATAGAACTGTAAAGAAAATGCCTAGCGACTGATTTTGTGATCGTCACTTGTTAGGTTTACCTTTTGCAAGTCACTTTTTGTAGTTTTCGTTTTTTGTTGCGCTGATAATAAGATATATTGATATCAAATTCAGTTTAAGCAATTAAAATGCGACAAACTATCCAAGAATTTAATTTTATACCAACTGTCCATACCACTGATATACTTAGCTACACTACTAGCCGAATTTGTTCCCTCGTAGTAACAATAATGTGTCGTTTGTCTTCCTTATGTGTATTCGTGGAAATTTGCTCGCGACATGAGTTTTGGTTACTAGAAATGCAGATCCATCTCTACCTTCCTATACTTGCCGACAATAAGAAACTTGTCAACAGCTTCTGGCCCATACAGCGATGAAACTGACCCTATGGCTATTTAAAGCACAGCTCCTCAGTGACCCCTTTGTAAGTGGTGAGAGAGCATTTGCAATCTTATCGCCGAACTGAGTTACAGTCACCTGATTGGTCACCCGTAAAGTCCAACACAACTACTAATTTTTTAACAAATGGCTACTGACAAACAGAAAACTGACATCTAAACTCTGTGATTATGACCGCTTTAGGGATTAAAGGCGAAGTCATTCGGACATATCTTCATGAGTAGCTGGTAAAGGATTTATTGGAGGAAATAACTTGCATGTCTATCTGCATCTCAAGCCCATTTTCGGCACAAATTAAGTATTATTGGTATATAAAGTTTCAATAACATAGTGTACATTAACCGTAAGACTAACAGTAGCGGCAGTGTTTTTTGATAATGTTTGCTTAACGAGAATGATTCCTTATGGTGTCTTGGACTCCAAGATGTCGAGAAGCATTTATCACCCGTGATTTGTGCCGTTGGACTTTGGTTCTTTATAAATGGATTTTTTTAGTCCAGCACAAACTAAAGTGTTTGTTAGTAGTAAATAATTTGTTCTATTCATTTCTTGTATGCATGTTGATGATAATATGTACTACTAATATGTCTATTTGTGTACCACCATTCTACTCAGCTAACCACACTTGAAGTAATCGGACCGTAAAAGTTCATGAAAACAAATAAGTACAAAACTATAGGCCAGTGAGATGACCTGATAGTCTAGTTGGTTCATTTGCTTTGACGGGAACAACGTTCCAGTGCAAAAAATTATTAGGACTTACTCCAAGCATTTCTTGAAGTTCAGGGTCAAAATGTTGCACTTCTTGATACCTAAAAAAGGATCTAATATGAGACTCAACCAAAATATTGCAGGTGATATTTCAGTCAAACAGTGGAGCAGTTACATACATTGCTTTTGTAGGTTTAAACTTACATCTCTGCGAATTAATCTTGTTAGCAGAGACCTGCTTTGCAATCAGATACGTTTTGAATATTAATTGCCATCATTCGGTAAGTTCAAGTGCCCACAATCCATAAGATTTTATACGTTTTATATGTTAACCGCTGACCAGGTCACCTTATTCTTAGGTGAAACGCACTGAGAAAATTGCGAGTAGGTCAAGAGTGACTATGAGTATAGCAAAAAAAATTCAATAAAATCGACGCAAAAAACTTCAGGGCATCATGAATAAGGAACGTATTTGCCTACACTGCCGTCTAACTGGTATGACGGACTATGATGCCCTGGAGCACATAATGACCCATTTCAAGTCGTTTCTAATATCTTCTTTTATATAATTTGATTCAAAGGTAACAACGCTTTTATGTGCTCTGTTAATTTGGCCAGTAATAGTACTAGTAGACAGGAATGCAACAGGAATTTCCAAAAATACAGAGATTCAGTTTGATGTTGAAATCAGGTCATAAGCTTAGCCATCAAACAGTCTCTTTACAACGGTACGGAAACTTTGAAAAACACACTTTGCCTCTCTCATAGATGCCGAGAGCATTCTCATTGCAATTATTATAATGACTCCTCATAGTCTTGTGTCACTAAGAGCAGCCTCTTCGCTAGGCAAGCGAGTACATTATAAGGCACTTTGTGATTGAGCGAAAGCTAATTAGTTAAATTAACTAACATACCGTCATCGTCGCTGTCAGTATTTCTGCAACAACATCTGGTTAAACACGTAGGCTCTGGTTGATGTGGCTAGACTTAGCGTGATGAATAGTTTAGTATCGGTCGCGCGCGAGCTAATATATTTGGGCCCAGAAAAATGAAGATAGTATGATATGAATAGTTATGTAATTTTAGAAGCTTAACATATTTTCTATCATCAGTTTTTACTACAGTGCCCTTAAAAAATGACTGTTATTTTCTGGCGTTTGGATTTGGTCTGATAACATAGATGAATCTCCCCTAGAATCAAGATTTAAACAGTATCAGTCTACATGTGAATTTAAGTAAGCCATTTAATTAAACATTTGGAGCAGTAATTCCTGTACAACTTAAACTATACTGGTTACATTTCACTACCTTTCGCTGAAAACGCCCACTCGGCAAGGAGAAACGTCCCCGAAGCGGCTCTTTGATATAACAGAAAGTGGTTCAAATTTGCCATACGGACAACCCTACTTTATCAGTATATTAAAGAACTTGAAACCAAGAACCAGCTTCTTACTTATCACCCGAGTTATCTGTAGAACATTTTGGTGGCAGCAATTTCTATCAACGATCAAAAACGCCAAGGTTAACCTTGCTTAATATGGTTTGCTGACTGCTGTAAATTTGTGTTTATAAGCAGGTAGGTGAATCACTCAGCATTACGAAGATTTCTTTGTTCCTTCCCTACGATACTTTTTTTGTCAACTATGCCTGCATTATAAACAAATCTTTTAGTTAAACTTTTGTAATGAAACAACCGAATTCAACTTTGATTGACTCACAGGATACCGTTCAAAAGAAACGTATTTACGCTTTCCTGGTTTTGTTTTTGGAAATGTGATTACGTATTGATTGTTGGACTATATACGTCTATTTAACCTTCAACTCAAAAACGCATGCCTTCAAACTTAGGCACTATTTACCTTGGTTTATCATCTGGTATCTTTAGTGAAGTAATAATGCAGTGCACTCACGCAAAAACATGTCATCTAGCTGTTTTGCTGTAGTAGAGAAGCGATTTGTCCTCTTGAAGAATTTGTACTCCAAAAGATCTCGTAGCCTCCGTGTTAACATTGCTTGCTGAAGCCTCATTGGTTCTTGAAGTCACGTTGATAGCGCACTAAGCCATCTGGATCATCCATATTTAGCTGTTCTCATCAGTGAACGTCAACGCTTGCTAGTTATGCTTCAGAGAAGTGCGATTCTCTACTACCGTCACCTACCGTCCGAACACGCGGCATTCCTCTCCTTCGTTTTCTTTAAAGAGGAACAACATGGGGCATGTCTTGTATTTGCCTTAGCCCACGTTGAAAACGACAGGGATTTCAAACTTTAACTTATTCGTTTTCTGGATAAATGCAACCCTAAGTAGTCATCGATCCACATTTCTAGGTGTCAATTTACTGAATCCTCTTGAATTTTCCAGAGAGCATCGGGATTAACTGCTTAGAAATCCTTTAAATACCTCTTTTGATATGTTCATCTTAAAAGTGGCCTATCTGATAGTTACCCCGTTGTCTTTCTACATCGATGCTTCTTCTGGTCTATATTCCAAGGCTAAAGAATTACGTAAGTTTTTTTTCAATCGATTTAATAAGCAGTCGTTGAGCTGACCTCGGAGGTAGCACTTGAAAGTAAATATTACCTATCGTCAGCACAAGTAGTTCTAACAGTATTTAAAATGAGTTCTTTGCTACCATTCACGTAAAGATAGTGCGCCCAAATATGACGTTTAGCTTGTTTCTGCCGAAATGAGTTTTATAGCTCTCATGAGCAGTTTCTTCCAAGACAGTATATCTAAATATAGGTGGGTCAATCAGGTGACAGCTGATCAGTCTGCTGAACTTGGTATTCACCACCTTAAGATTGATGAGGGTAATCTGGAAGCGAACGGCTGGTTCGGTGGGGCGGGTAGTAGAAGAAGATTAAGTTTCACGTTCCTAATGCCCAGCCACGATGCCTCAAACCTCCTTCGTTTGTGATGGGGAAAAAGTGCTCGTGAAATTTTCGCATCATTCTATTGCTTAACACTCTTTTACACCCCTGTGATGTAATAAACAATGGTTTTGCGTATACTGCGTACGTTCACGGAGGCAGTGCCAGCTAACGACGGCACAACGCCAGCTACTTTATTGAATGACCACATTATTTACCAGATCTAGCCCCCGAGAACCTTCTGTCATAAGCTAACTTCGTCTGACTAAGCCTTCCGCTCATCATAAGGGTTGTAGACATTCGAACGTTACACATTTGCTAGATATAAGGTTAGTGGTGATCGGATTTTCAACGATATATTTGTACACATATTAGGAAAAAGGAGGCCAAATTCGCCCCAATGTTTAGAAGAAACGAACATGCCTAGGTTTTTTTTAGCATAATAGAATGAACCAAACCAGTTATTTATGCTATAGTTGGGACTTGAATTACAGTAGGTAAATGTTTTCTAATTAACCTACCTGCCATGTAATAAGGCCGGTACACAGGTTTTCATTACTTCCTTTATGCGACTTGATGATTTCTCATCCAGTTCTTCGGCGGAACGCACATCATTGTCTGGTTTCTGGGTGGAATTTTGGTCGTAGTCCTCAGTTTCTGCTTTATACACTGGCTGGTCCCCGTAGGTACCATATTCGGAAGCTGAACTATCTCTATCATCGTCATCATCAGCGGACCTTTCTGAGTAGCTTCGTTTTCGTTCCGCGGATAGGCTGTCTTTCGCAGGTCTGTCACCACCATAGCGTTCTTCTTCGGCCTCTCTGGCAGGTTCGAGTGTTGGGGACAATCCGCCCTTCTTGCTCAACTTTCGCTCTTCAGGCTTATTTCTGGACAAATTAGTTTCATCCAAGCTCATTGCTCTGCTCAATGCAACCGCATTTGGTGGAGGTGGTCTAGGAGGCCGTGTACCAGCGTGCGTACTTTGACGGCGAAGTGACTTATCAGTCCCGGTTTGTTCTCCTTCATTGAACGGGTTGGCGTGCACATTTTGTGCTTCAAAGCTTGCTCTCTCCTGATCTGGCTTCATTGCTTCTTTCTGAGTCAGTGTTCCATGAACAACGTGTTCCAATTTCGTTATTGATGCTTGTTTTAAATTATCAAGCTTTCCACCCAAATCGAGCTTCTGATTCATTTCGGAAACCAAATGACTGGTCTTCACATTCATTGAATCTAGCAACTTTCCAGGTGTAGAAAAAATGGAATTAATGCCTCCAGTGTTCTCACTAGTTTGAGCCGACTCATGAGTGGATGGGGACTTCTCAAAATCGGTCGAAAGACGCCTCAAAAAGTTTCCAAAACTCATGACTTCAGAACGAAACCGGATGATCTAATTGTCCGACCAAACCGTGGCCACCATGAGGTGGATATTGACAACACAAATGCGCTCAGAAACATCTCAGCATGCAACATTATTTGATAGCTTCCCACGGCCAGTCAACCAATCAAATATCACAGTTTGGCTGACTGCCTCGTTCGAGAACCGGTCGATACACACGCTCGGTATTAAACGGGGGTAGAAAAATGCAACCTAATCAATGGAGTACGGGATGCATACGAACACAGCTGAGAAATGAAGCGACAGTGTTGTCTGCGTTTTACCAGACCAACCAGTAGGTCGTTGGGAGTGTTGCTCCACACAAACTTCGCCGAATGCGAGAACTGATCTTCGTGCGAAACAACACTGCACCTTTTTGGCCAAACCTTACAACCGCCGCTTCCTTTCTCTACGTGTCCATTGGATAAATTTCTAATCTTTACCCCACCAAAATATCCGTGGTCAGTTGTATGGACTTATTTGACATAATTAGCATCGTTTGTAGTCGGAAATCCTTTGAACCTAATTGAAACCCCCGTAGAAGTTGGGTAATCATTTAACATCGAATAGTATCGCATTATTATAAATGGCTTACTAGATCAATTAAGCGAAAATTGCTTGTTAATTACAGTGCAAATTACGGGTGATTTAATTCCTAATTGCTGTTCAATTCGGATTTAATTATATGATTTACTACAAAGAATTCAAAGATAAGCTGAAATCTTGGCAACAATTTTTTCCTACTAATTAAGAAGACCACAATCTTCGTCACACTGTTGTTCTCAGATTTGAACTCCGTTTGTCTGAACTGGTTCAACCAAGGACGCTAGACGTAGGTGTGGTTTGAAAGCCTGCTAACGATTTCCGTCAATAGTGACTTCACCTAATCTTTCGAGTCCCTGATTACAAATGATATGTCTCTACATCATGCTACTTTAAACATTTTTGTCCGTTCTGACAGAAGATGCTTTGATACCAATACATAGCTTGTTTTTAACCTTATTACTAGTGCATAACATCCGAAAGATGCTTGTCGGCTTCAGTTCAGTTCAGTTCAGTTCAGTTCAGTTTTTCAGCTCAAAAAACTATGCGTCGGGATGCAATGGTTCCAGGTGCTACGGTTTCGTCCACGGATGGTAAGGAGAATAATGGAATGAGACAACGGCCCAGTCAGTTCATTGACGTCAGCTGCTTATGCTTGTCCGGTGTTGCGGTGAATGAGAGCTAGGCGATAAAAGCTATAGCTTTAATGCAAGACCTTCATCGGTTGCTTGTCACAACCATATTAGTCAGAGTCAATAACCGTTGGTTTGTCTCGTCCCGTTGTCCTTCCGCCACCACCCGGGAAGACGGTATTTACCAAAGCGACTGAGTTGACTTACAATGGCTTCCATGCTTCATGACTGCCTCTGGGTCGTCTCCATGCGACAGAAGGCTGGGTGAAGAGGACTCTACGAGGCAAACGGTACTCCGGCGTACGAAGCACATGGCCTAACCAGCGAAGCCTGTTGCGAGTGACCAAATGATCTTTCTCCCAAAACACCTGGCGCACCTGAGCGTTACTGATCTGGTGTTCCTATCAGTCTCTCGCGATGCTTCGGAAGCACCGATGGTCAAAAGCAGCAACAATTCGAAGGCCTCCGATGCATAAAATAGGACATCTCAAACCGCAGCATTGTACATTGTACTTTCGACAGTGGAGCTAAAGTCGGCAAACGCTGCCCTGGCCTTCTCATTTCCGGATTTTGTCTTTCACCAGACCGCCGGGACTTATGCGGCTGCTCAGACAAACAGACTTATCTACTACATCGATCGGTTTACATGCATGCGTGAATTCTACGTTTAATCCAACATAATTTTGCAGCAGTAGTTTACACTATAAAGGTGCAAACCGTATCCCTAACTGTGCAGCAGAATCATTTAGTTATTTAAAATAGTTTGCATTTCTAAGGGGCTTGACCATAGAAGCGCAATATCATCGGCGTACTCAGTGTCCCTGAATGAACGTCCGGGGATTATTTCGATCCCTGAGGTTCTATAGGCGTGTAAAGAAAATTCAAGCAGCATATCGAATATAAGGTTTAAGTGAAAGGGCGACACGGGGTATCCTTGCCTGACACCACTGAATGTCGTGAACTCAGGGGAAACTATGCCATAGACACGTTTGCTCCCACGGGAGGAGGCATATAGGGAAACTTCTCATCGTCAGACCCCACCACAGTTTCTGACAATCAACGGGGTTAAAAGCAGATTTGAGATCGAGAAACACGATCATTGTTGGTCGTCGGAGAAAGTAGCACAGTTCCAACACTTGCCGCGAGGGGAAGGTATGATGGAGGCAACCCCGACCACGGCGAAGGTGTGTGATTTTTCGCGAGTCTGAAACCTTAGATGGCGGATCAAACTGTGTAGGAGAGTGCCGCAGAATACCCTGAAAGCTACTGCCACTAGACAGATTCCCAAGTGTTTTCCGTAACATGTTATTGTAATCTTTTACAATATGGGAATCACCGTTGAAGCGCTGCACTCTGTAGGAATGTTCCTCTAATTCCAGACATTTTGGAGTAGGTCGTTAGGCTAGTCACGACAAACTCGAAAACTAACTTAAAGAGTACGGGATGCAAACTGTCTGGTCCAGGTGCTTTGTTGTACTGAGGCAATGAAACTCCATGCTGGACTTTTGCCAAAGGTGGCGGGTTGTTATTCGGGTCTCACTTGGGTTCAGTTAGTCTTTTCAGAGTTGATGCTGCCTAGCTGGACTACTCTATAAAGTGTTCGGCCCATCATTCAGGAGGGATTTTCACTGAGTTGATCAAGGTCTCATCCTCTTCGGAGGTAGTTTCACTGACACGCATCCCCGGTGAATCAGTTGATTGAATCATTTACATCAGGGTGGGATGGTTCCCCGTTAAAAAGCCTTTTCCACTTCCCGTGCTTTTGCAATCCCCAGGCACTCTCTGTCAATCTCTAGGCTCCTCACTATTCGGCTTTTGATGGATCTGCACGTGCCATCATGGTCGTTTGTTGCTGATATAGGTTTCGTGACTTCAGTCGGAGCTAATGATTGTGACAAGATCCACTTTGATTGAGGTGTGTGAGGGTCCTCGAACAGATGGTTTCAAAAGCTGTGAGCATAGCCTCTTTTACTTTACTCCGATCGTCTTCAAAATTACCAATTACCGGTCAAGTTCTGATAGCTTCTTAGCTAACTCAACCCGATATTGTTGGTCTAAACTGACACTTTACAGGTGGTGAACTGAATGGCTTTGCATCAGCCGGCACGTCCCAGAGGGAAAACTAATAGATGTGCGTGCTTGCACAGTGGCGTGACTGGAAATGAACGACAATCTTGTATCGAAGCTGTCCACCGATAACAGATTGTCACACGGTCTAACTGAGTTCACAGCTGTTTGGCACTTGTTAACCTCCAAGTCACACTGTGTGGACACTTGTGCTGAAAGTGTGCGCTGGCTAGAAACAACTGCTATTCGGCATATAACTGAAACAATCGTTCCGTATTATCTGCAAGGTGGGCGTCAACCCCGAACTGACCGCCAAGATGAGCTTTATCAAGACTTAGTAGCCAACATAAACATATATCACCTGCTAGAATCACGATATCTCTATTTCTCGCTGACCAGAGTAACCGTGACATAAATCGGCAGGAGCTGTCTATCTCAAGCTTAGACATGCCGTCCGTCAAGGCGTATGCTGACTCGACAAGAAAACGCCGTTCACCACGTAGAGGTTCATTGGTATTGATTGAACCCGTCAACTTAACAGTGCAAAGAAGAGTGTTCATTCGAATCCAGTCTGGTAAGAATTCCTTAGCCCTGGAGCTAAGAACAACTCCCATGCCCTAGATATCACGAGTCAGTGCCTCAGAATTACCAGACACCCCAAGAGTAAAGCACAAGAAATCTCGGTTCTTATCGAGCAGTTTGATTTTGAACTGGGATCCTGTATGCGTGATTCGGAGGCGAAACGTGCATCGATCGAAAGAGAGGACAATGTTTGAGTAAGATTACCTGTTACCCGATTTGACACAGAGTAGAGACATTGAAAGTAGCAAGGTGGAACACATTCTTTGAATTTTGTAAGAGTCTATTTCGATTTATTCTACTACGCAGAAGCTTAGATACAGAGAAGAAGTTAGGTGACTGGAAGCTAAATAAGTCAGAAGGGCTTCACTGAGGGTAGTGTATGGAGAAGTCGGTGAAAGGAAACTTGTATGAAGGAATGGTACTTCCCGGGAGCAAAAAGGCGGTTTGTTTTGGGTACCCCAACTTCAGCCTTTAACGAAAACGTCTAACCCACAAGGCAGTGGGAGGATGTAGGGTTCTGTTCAGGGACCCCTCTAATAGCCCCTGACTTAGAATTCTCAACCACGAAACAGAGGTTGTTAGGGTTTGGTGGAGGAACCCCTCTCCGGAGACAACGACTCAATGGTCTGAAACACATGGCTGCAAAAGTTTACCCCGACTAGTGTGCGCAGGGTTTAAGGCATTATTGTCTGACCCTTAATGCGGCTGCGCACAACTGCTGTCTTCTGAACAGCGCCAGAACTTTTGATCTTACAAGTATTTGGACCGTATTGAATGATTCGCAGACAATCTCGGTCAACCTTTGAGCAATCGGAGTGTGCGGTTTCTAGGGCTGACTTTTTCTAATTGTCCTTCTCCGGGGGAAGGCAGCATCGCTGAAGGAAACGCCTTGATGTCTTTACACTTCTATCGCAGAGGACAGTTGGACTTTACCTCCAGACCGCCTCGTAATACAATTTCTAGTAGTACAGGGACTATCGATCGTTTGCTGGTGTTTCTGATATGGTTGAAGGTTTTGGAACTGAGTTCCATCCATTATAGTCCGCAGGATCATTAAAACAATCAGTCCAGACCACGTGACAGCTTCAGGTCGACCATGCTGGTCTACCTGGATCCGAACCACATTGTTTAGACTGTCCACCTGTTAGTTTTTTTCAGACGATTGAGCACTCATTATTGAATAAAAAAATTCAGGTTTGGACAGTAAAGATAGTGAATCGGAGGATAAATTTCTCCAACTAACGTTTGGTAGTCATTCGTCTTGAGTGCGACGCACAGAGCCGAAACCGCAATTAGGCTACGGGTCATCTACTAACTGATTCTCCTGCAGTGAAGACCGTGCACTCGAAAGTTTCATGCGGTTTATTTAGCGTCTACCTACTTAGTGGACAACCAGAAGTATGTCCATTGAAAGTATTTCGGAGTGTCGGATGACCTCTTTTAGCTACGGTGATATACAATTCCCGGCAAACTTCGATACCGACGCCTATCCTAGGCATAATTTCCTCAATTTTCGTCCCCAAACATTCAGTTTTGCGAATAACTGAACCAACGATCATTACATTTCCTGTGGTTATGTGAACACATATTCAAAAAGTTGGATACGTATGATAGAAAATGCTAACTACCAATAACTTGACATCACTAGTTCTCCTACTGCGGGAGCATTTTATTTAATGTCACCCTTCTAGGTAGGACTATCGGAAATAAAATTCAAATATTTACAACATGCTCGAATGTTATCTCTTATTTTAGCTAGCCTTTAAAAAACTTTTGTGTGACGTTAATGGGATTGTCTCTTTCAAGGAGACTGCTTGCTACTTGCTAAAGATGATCTTATCTGCCAGAAGACGTATTTTGAAACGAACACTAAATAATCTTCAGATGATTAAAAGGCGCCATTCTATGGGTGGCTATCTTGTCCGATAGAATTCGCTTCGAAAGAGAGAATAATATGGTCGAATTCCCGTTCTGACGACTCATAACAGTATTAGAACTGTTACCACCCGTTTTGTTTGACATTAAGTATCACAATCATATTGGCATAAGTATTCTAAACTATACAGAGGTTGATTTTTTGGTTTTGGTAAGCCGCCGACACAATAACAATTCGGATAGAGTAAAGTGGTCTTCGTGTCATGTCAGCAGTACACATCATATTTTATTAGGTTGGAAGAATGATCGGTGGTTCTGAAATTTCGGCAGTATTCACTTTCAGTGACCAGGGGTCACCTTTGTGGGATTAAATTAATCGAAATCAGATGACACAGAAAACAATAGTAAAAACGCTTCGCGAGGACGTCAGGTTTGCCAAATGCTGTTTGGTTTGAAATCACGATATGGTCATCTGCCCTTCCGGCGTAAAAGAGGTAAAGAAAACCGTAGATAGGCGTTATCCGCGGTTTATCCCAGGGTTCACATATCCTAGGGAGTTATTCTGCTCAGCGACCAGTAATCTGTTTTATGTTCCACGTCAATGTAGCTAGTGCATTGGGAGCGTAGTGGCGTCGTTAGTTAGGCGTCACTATTTAACACTTTTTGTCCTTAAGAAACCCACATGGTTTTGGAAAGCCTATGCGTTTTGTGTGACATCCACGGTGGATTAGATGGTGAAGAATGCCACGAATGTGTCGAAATCTATGGTGTAACAAATTCGCCTAGCAGTTTGATTAATCTAAACGTGAAAATTACTAGAGGAATCGAGGCAAACGACAAGCTTTCAACTCACTGCGCCGTGTAAATGTGAATAACACAAGAGGACGAAAGTCCTCTTGATCTCCTTTCTGTTTGGCATGGATTAAACCCTAAACCATGTGATGTTAACTTCAGGTAATTTTCACACATAATGCCAAACCTTGACACGTGTGACCCACATAATTAAAGTATAACCTTGGAACAGACAGCTGTGACTACTAGTTCTCTGAAGCTACCTTTGTCTAGAAAATTTATATGCACATCTGTTCAGATTTCTTGAAGGAGGGATGCTAAGCGGCGATCATCAAAACGATGGCTATTGGACAGGTGTTCTTTGGCCTAACAGCAGTTTTAGGAAGGACGCAATACCTGCGGTAGCCATGACATCATTCTGTATTACCTCGGCATATCTGTAAAATTTCTGACGACCCTTGATGTTGACGACCATTTGCGAGTAGATTCCGCGCTCTCCAACGTCCATCAGTCAGAAGTACTTCCCTAAGCTCCGCACACTGCACTGGTCACTGGTTTTGGTTGTTGATACACCGGTTAAAAGTAGTTCACCAAGCCTTAGGTTTGATATTTTCGCTCTGGTAGAACTATAAATCACTGAGTCACCGGGTGTTGAAAAGATGCGGACGATCAGATCAGTCGGTGTAAGTACGAAGAATGGGTTGAACACTTGCCGTTTCTCTGTAACGCTGAATTGTTTGGTTAATCAGTTTGTTGTCGTTTGGTAATAATTGGGTACACTTATATGGAAAAAACCTGTCCTACATGACATCCAACATACCAGCTAGTATCACTGTTCAAGCATGTATAATATTTGGTCATCTGTCAAGAATATTATCTGCTGTTGGGCACTACCTAATATCATACATGGACTTGCTTTATAACCAATCTGCTAAATAAAGTCGATAAGCAGTGGCTGATGCTACTCTTTCAACTACTACAACAGTACCTTAGTTTGCTTTTGTTGGTGCAAAAACTTTGGAATTGAACTCGGAAATCTTTGAATTTGTGTGAAGCAGTTCAGCTTATCAAACACCGTCAGCAAGCAGTAAGCCTATACTCGTTGAACTGCTTACGTGTTAGAGAAATGCCGAAATGTATGCTACAACTGATCTCCTCAGACGTTTTCTCCACGCGTTGGCAGCAAGTTTAAGAGCGGAACTGAGGAACTGTTGACACCTGATATAGGTATCTGGGGGGAAGAGAAATTTCAAGAAAGTGGATAACTGTTTACACGAACGACGGTAGGCAGTGGAAGAAAAGTGGGAAAAACTGAGCCTTATAGTCCACTGCAATCTTTTCTGTATTTATTAGAACACTTTAATATTTTGCTCGCATCTAACATATTAAAATACATGACGACAAAGTTTTACACAAGCAGGATAAAACGGTTGATTCTCAGGTGGCCAAACGTAGCTGGCTTGAAAAGAAATCTCCACTCACACCTATAAGGCATGTCTACTGGGGGCTGTAACTCCCGAAATAAGAAGAGAATGTGATTTAGTTTAAGACTTCCAGAAGCACTTGAGAAACATAGATATGAAAAGTTTTAGTGCTTATTCGACTATTCTTCTTCCAGAAACTTCTTTGGTTACACACTCTAGCAATTTTTTAGACTTGGAAATTTTCAAAATCTATCAGTTAAAAGCCCAGACAATGCTCAATACTAATAACTTAGCTGATATGGCATTGAACCCACTAAGCTTCTTTGACCTCACAGAATGCAACGAATGATGTTCCCCGCTTAAGTGTGCACTCGTTTAACGTAGAATCTCGCAGTGCATCTACTAATTCAGTAAGGTCGTGAAGTGGCTGGACGAATGATTTTCCGTTAAACTTACTTCGTCATGCACACATCCTAATAGGACAGCTTTAACAGAAAGAAACTAAACTTATTATTAGGAGGACCGTGTTATTTGATAGTGTGTTACATACAGATTATACGGCTCTCTTGTGAATTGATCACTTTGTGTGGATGTTTCCGCAAAATTATATCCAATTCAACCAACTGCTCCGCTTAGAAGCTCCTCTGGTGAACTTTGGTTCGCACTTCCATGCTGAATTAACTTTCGATAGTTTACACGTATACCTCTGCTTTTCTGTTTTTAGTTTAACGCTAGTATATGCTGTATACTGCAAGAGTGAAGGGAAACTGCTACTGTTTTTTTTAAAGTTACATTGTTACACTTATTCCTTTCAAGGGTTTACCTCCACGCATTTCTCGAACACATGGAAGATTAGGAGCAATATCAGTGAACCGTGAAGAGACCAGGTATCTTAGGTGTTCGGAAGATTGGCTGTCTCATCTTGCAGAAGCTAGCAAGTGTGTAATGTTCATAAGGACTGACAACTTAGACTCAGTTTGCCTAGTTAAGAAAGGGATCTTTTTGTTGCAGACGAAAGTATCGTGTAGGTACGCTGTTGACGATATGACCACATCTTCATTGTGTACAGGTATTACCGTCGACCAGTCAATGCAACTTTGGGAATCAAATATATACAATGAAAATTTCTCCTATTGAGCTGTTTCTCCATAGATGCCAACATAGTCCATTCTTTGAATCACCACCAAATGTGAGCAAGAATAATCTCAATTTATGCTACATCGGCCTCCATCTAATGTTCCATTATATTATCGCATTCGTTTTCTCCAATGGCAACTAGACCCCACGATTGTACTCGCTCAAATCTAATGAATACTACCTTATTAAGCTGAATATTCTTTCCTCCGTGCTATTTTTCAGGAAAATTACATCGAAAATTTGTCAATTAGGGTTATGTTTTAAAATGCTTCAAGCTTCTCAAAGTTCAACTTATTACCAAGTATTTTAGTCTTCTGTTCAAATATGACAGTTTTCGTCTAAAATTGGGAGTATTTCTGCATGTAATGTTCAATTACAGCTCTCAATTTCATTTATCGGAAGAATGTGCACTAGACTGCGGATACATAAGTTGACTTATGTATTGAATTTTCCAGTGCACTTTTGCTCCAAGGTCGTAAAATCAACATCAGTCTCACTTTCTACAGGTTAGGAGAGTGAAATTATATAAGACTGGACAGGACTAGATAAATGAAAAAAATGTTTCTGCATTATTGAAACCCAATCGAAAGTGCAGAAGCCACATGTTAAGCATATTTATGCACTAGCCGAAATCCCTCTCCCGGTTTTACTTCCTCAGCGTCTTACGTCACTTTACTTACGAGTTGGTCACACATTCAGCTCAGTTTTTTACGCTTCCAATCTACTGCGATCATCCGTCCAAAGCAACAGTTTTCATAGCAGTTCACGCAATTCTGATGGCAGCATATGCGACAAGATAGTCCAGATTTTTTTTCAAAAATCAACAAACAGACATTTAACTCCCGTTAAAACACATTCAACTGCACATATACGTGCTGAATAACATTATCTTATGCAGAGTTCGAAAACATGGAGTTAATAATTTCGATTGGCCCCATGCTCGATGTTTACAAAGAAATTTGAATTTGCAGTCTCATCATCCAGGAACACAGTGCCAAGAATTAATTTTCCGATGGTTGCAACCATATTGGATGGTTGCAACAAATGAGGTTATCTGACCGATTTGAAACAATGTGAAGAGTGAGGTTACTGCAAGGGGTTACTTGCTCTTTCTTAAATGCAATTGGTCATTGTGACGTAATACAAGATAACACCAGGACAAGTACGTCAAATCTTTGGGATGTAATCGATTTGTGAGCGGAGGTTTGATCAAAACCACTGAATTCCGTAGCAGGAAGTTTATTGGTTTCAAGTTTGGTCTGATCTAAACCTACTGACACATCCTCGCATTCAGATATCTTAGAATTTAGCCTCGGCCATGGTCCCCGAAACACAAGCAACTCTACGCAGTCAACTTTGGTCACCGACATTGTCGGTTGTTGTTGCATAGTTGTTTCAAACTTCACACAGGAAACTGGCCAGTAGAACACGGTGATGCTAAGGCTCAGAGTGCTTGAATTGCAGTGCTACCTTTACAAGCCCCAAGCTTAAAGGCCATGGGTACAATTTTAGCTGAACTTTTGTCATCTTACCACACGGCTGAAAGCTCGCACGATTACTTCAGCAGGATTGTAAGGGCAGCGAGCAGAATACTGATCGGTGAGACATTCTGACTGAGATGACTAGCTAGTCCTTTAATCAACCTATACTTGGCTGCAAACATGCTTGGCATCGTATTGATGTTGTAAACAGACACAATCCTATCCAATCACAACTGATATCTGCATGATACGTCTTCAGGTACCTTGAGTGTGCATGAGAGCAGTCTGTGATGGGCCAAGGCAAACAAACACGACCCATAGTATTTCCTATCCCGTTCGTCGTGGTCAATGGAAACGTTGCATCTGGTTTCTGAAAATCATAGACAAGAGTTTCGACTGGGATTCAGCCGAGTCTTCGATGACACCAAAACAAGCTACAATGCATACAATTTATTATTCTGGTAGAACATAATGTTGACGAAAACTCGGAGACTGCACCTACTTGACGAACCTGAAGAAGGAAGAAACCGCTCGTGGACTGTCGAGGAGTTTTCAGTAACTTTATCGGTAATGATTCATCAAGGAGACGACTTCTAGTCTGTTTCAGGCAACTATTCCCCACAATGTTATGCACATCAAATCGGCAGGTCTATGATTTTTCACTATCAGTGAGGCGACCAATCATCTCACATTCCAGAGTAGTACAATATTTTAGGGTATTAAATGCTTTCTTGAAAAAGCTGTTCCAATGAGAAATTTGAGCTCATTTACAAACGCATTACGCCAGACTGGGCATATTTAATCGATAAAGAAGCTAACGATTGACGGAAAACCCGTCGAATTGTTGTGTCCGTACTTCAAGACCGCTTGCCTGGTGGGACAGAGACCTCGAATGCGCATTTTTCATTCGCTTGCACTCGTTATGGGGGCAAAAAGCGTATCATTTCACAAGCAACCGTGAGTACCTATAAGAAGATTTACATAGCTGCTGAGGTAAGCATTTTTTAGGTCAGGCGCAAGTAGGATGGGGTATCCATATCGGTTAGCTGGGAACAAATAGTTTTCATTGCGATTTTTTTGCGAACTGCAACTCTATATCACCATCCATTTCGGTGGGAGGGGTAGTTAAGAAGTGAATTATAGTTGATTTTTTCATATTATCCTGAGAACCAGCGTTACTAACAGATCACTAATTCAGGCGCCTTAGTTATTTTCAACAACCCGGTCGGAAGCAATGCTATCCATGCCCACTTGTTAAGTCCGCTTGAGACCTCACTTAGTGACGTTTCAGTCGTTACTGTAGTGTTGTCTTCTTCCCTCTCCCCCAAAATGCTTGAATTTCCGACGATTACCAAGAAGTCTAATTTCACGGATTTGTTTTAAAGAGACGAACTAAGCGGTGTTTCTATGAACTTCCAGAAATCCAAAGGTTAAGTGAAGCAGTGAATAATGGGGACGTTATTATTTCGGCGATGTCTACGCAAAAAAACTAAAAACGATGACATACACAACTGCTAACGAAGGCTGGATCCTAAAAGGGCACAAAAATGTATAGCTCAAAGAAAACGGGTTCACATATACGACCTAGTTCGTACAGGGTATGTGAAATGTAGTTGTTTTTAGTCTTTATTTAACAAGGAAATTTGTTGGGTTCATCTTCTTCGCTCAGGTAAAGTTGCTTCAGTACTGATAAAAAGCGCAGTTTGTTAACAATTCGCTCATTAGTCAGCTTGTATGATTCCGTAAGCGACAGCCTTGTTTTATAACGGTTTTTAATTAGTTACTTAGATGTAAGATGATGTTGCAAAAGTTTATGCGTGTTGTGAAAGTAAATGCAAGTTTCTGTTCCACGTATGGGAAATTTTCTATTTACTTGCTCGAAAACTGTAGAGGATGCAGTTATGGGAAATAGAGTAGGACAGAACAGATTGAAAGTTCACTGTAAAAACAATTAAGCGACTGACTCCTAGTAAAGGCCAAGCAGATCGGAAGCAATAGTCACTTGGAAAGCTAAGGGGGATAAAATTTGGGTAGGCGGAACACTTGCCAAACACTAAATAGCTCAAAACCACTCAAGAATATCCAGTAATGAGGATACGCAAACTGCGACTCAAGCAGACAGACCGTGATCAAACAAGGATTATAGATTTTTAGGAAACGAAGTGGCGCACATAAACGTCTGTCCGAATTCTCTCCTTGGGTAACTTGTTTAGCAATCAGACTTGCTCAACCAATAGGAGATTATGGATTACCCCCTTTGGACTAGAATCCGGGTGTTATATCGATGGTTGTATGTAAGTACTAAAACGTTTCCATGAGTAAACGTCTGTCAAAGTATTGATGACGTGATACTACTTTGTAACCTTCGACTGAGATTTCATTCTGCAAATGAAGCCAATCTACTTCGAAAATCCGAGGAGCACTGTGCAACTGATTCATCCTCATTGGGAATCATCAGTAGTGCGTGCCTCGCAAACCTCCAATGAGGTTCGAACCCTCGACCTCATCGTCACTAGTTTGAACACCCAGCCGTTCGGCCACTAGCGGATGATCGACCTTATGATTATCTCTCAGACAGGACATAGTGCCACTAGTTCTTCAATCACGGAAAGTACGTCACGTCTTTACGTACTGACTAGTTCCTCAGGAGACGAATTATCACGAGGAAGTTTCACTTATCTTGTGAAATGGTGCACTGAAGAGATTTAGTAATTATCAACTGAGATTCAGTCTTGTAAGTGAAGACAGTCTGTGGCTTCCATCAGTGAAGGATGAGTTGTTCCATATCCTGTTTAAGCGTGAGCTGATCACAATGCTCGTGGTCGAATTGTTAGGCGTCCAAACTACTAGCCATGAGTTTGAGGATTCGAAAATCTTTCGAGGTTGGTCAGGCGAGTACTGCTAATGATTCATGAAATAGTTTTACAGTGTTCCTCGGCTTTTCGGTATAAATTTGCTTCATCAATAGGACGAAGCCTCAAAGTTTACCAGATCGGCTGACTTTGTGTATTTAGAGAAGCTGAATGGCGTCGTTGTTGTGGAATCCTTCATGAAAACGTTTCGCCGCCAGTTGCCTGATCTTGAAGCACTGTTGAAGTGTGCTTTTTCTCTCCATCGTCATAAGATGTGTTTCCTTCAAGCGACATCGGCTTTCTATATAACGGAATGAACTATGAAAAAATATTTGCTCGAAAAGTCCGCATACCACTGTCAAACATTGTTCACTAGTGTCCGACAACGTGATCCAGAAACCGCAGAATTTAGTTCATAGTCCTGTTTGGCACCAAGCAAACATGTTCCACTTACTATTAGTCACATCCATAATTACGTGTTCTAATTCCTTTGCTATTAGGGCGGCGAACGCTCGGATAATGCTTTTTGATTGGATTCCTGTGCACCACCAATCACTTGCTCCATTTTACTCGGGCCTTCTGCCACAAATTCCGATTGGTAAACGCTTCGTACAAAGAATTTCACGGGCGGGCAACAGTCCGTTCCGATGTTCGTATTTTACCTGATATACTTTGTGTGCTTAAACTCTATCGACACGAATGCGGTCAAGTGGGTTCGCTCGGTTTTGACTAAATAAATTACTGACTATTGCAGTGTAACATCGAATAGCCCATGGTTACGACGGGTCGCGAGAGAAAACGTTGGAAAAGCCGCAATTGAGCTGTTACTCTTTGAGCCTGAGGTGAGATTTCAGATTGGTTGCTTGAAAAGTTTGTCTGACTAGAATTCAGTTTATTACGGTATTTTTGGAATTGGCTCCCCTCCACAGTATTTCAGATTACTATTCGACACAGGGTCGTCAATAATCTGGGTGTCCGATGAGCGCCGGTCGACGGAGTTATCCATGATTAAGAATGCGTATGATCCGAACGATTCAAAAACATATATCAACACAGGGAGAGAATTCACAGGCACATACGGGAATTATGTCGCAAAAGGTCATGTAGCAATTGATCTAGTAAAAGTATGCAGGTTAATTTTCTTCCTGTTCAACTCATTTTCAGATTCAAAGTTTCAAACTTTCGACGCATTTTGCTGTAGTGAATAACGTGCAGGGTCATACGAACCCATTTCATCTATTTGACGGGCTATTTGGGCTTGCACCTGTTCAGTTTCTTTCAAGGCTCGATTCGACTTCACTAGATGATATGGTCACACAAGGGCTGATTTCGCGGCACATATTTTCTTTTGTATTTAGACGGTAAGTCAATATTGTCTGGAGTAATATGCACTCATACCCCTCATTTGTAGGTAGGCTGGTTAGTCGTTGGGCCACAATTTGTACTCCAACTTTTCAAGTCCATAAGCGTTGCAACTGGGTTCAATGCAGTGTTAGTTGATATTGGATTCCCTCCTAATTAGTCGCCTGGCCTTGATTTCTTTCCACTCGTTTGGGAATCGCACACGTCGTTTGTTAACCAAAGTTGGCCTCAGTTATAAGTCAGCTGGACAAGGACAAAATGCTCCAAACAGCAAAATGTTCTTGATGAATACTTCCGTTTGCACACGAATTTAGTTTTAACAAACTCAGCTGAATTCATCTGAATCTCTCGTTTATGACGGTTCGCTTCAACTGAATGTGCAACATCGGGTCATTTCATGTTTCAGTTGGTACCTTAGAGTCCAGAAGTGGCACACTACTCAGAAGTTTGCTAAAAACTCTTCAACAACCCACGATAGTTTTCTCCCTTTTTAAGGGTCACGAAGTAGTGTGTTGTGTGTGGACAACAAGGTATTGTGATATTTCGAATATTGCACCAAATGAAACATGAGGTGCATTAGTGCAGAACATTCAACTGAAGCGGACTATC
This sequence comes from Opisthorchis felineus, assembly GCA_004794785.1. Classification (NCBI taxonomy): domain Eukaryota; kingdom Metazoa; phylum Platyhelminthes; class Trematoda; order Opisthorchiida; family Opisthorchiidae; genus Opisthorchis; species Opisthorchis felineus. Next base: position 72,369 of record SJOL01000001.1, read on the forward strand.
ATGAATGAATGATTCAGCTGGACTCAATGGAGTCTCCTGTGGGCAGATGAAAGTATTTATCAAAATCTGTCCAATTTGGGTTCAAGCGGGGCATAATATTGACAGAAACTCGGGGACTGAACTTATCTGGTCGGCCCCAAGAAGGTTAAACTGATCGTGGGCTGTCGAAGTGTTGCCAGCAACCTCGTTAGTATCGTGTTAAGTCTTGAGAAAAATGTTCCCTTGCAAAACCAACAAAGGATGGCTCTGAAAGATTTTTCAACACACAATACAGATTAGTCGATTTGCAATACAATGATAATAGATTCTAGGGGGAGGGGACAGAAAGCCAAATGATTGATGTCTCACTTTCTGAGATTTTGTTTGGATTCCTAGGGTAGTCACGGTCAAACAGGTTAATGTAGGCTTTTTTTGATTAACGTTCCCACATCAATCCTTATTGTTAGCATTTACGAGAGATGGAGGTTACAGCACCACGAGCGTTACGTGGGTTCACGATCCCTATTACAGATCAGTAACGTCGCAGTTTTCAGAACTGCTCAGTTTCACTGAGTCTCTTATCGTTCTTGAGTTGGCTACTATGGATAAAATGTAGAAAAAACGAAAGGTATAACGTGGGAGAATGTTAGGATACTTCCTTAAAGGAGTGAAATTGCATTTATCTGTTCTGTGGGATTCGTCACTTGACATCAGTTAGTAAGCCAGCGAGTATTACCTTGTAAGAAGGAAACTGCCTACTGTTCGTTGTCGGTAGTATACTCCAAATCATGATATAAGTGAAGAAGAGTTCAGTAGTTTTTTTTTGCTTCTCCGCTTCTGGGGGTTATTTTTAAGTTAACTGGGATTGACTTAATCTGGTATTCGAAACGGTCTTCTCACCCATGATCGCGATCATTTAAAATACAGAAATTTTAGATAATTCCCAGAAAGGAACGACATCAACTGAATTTAGGTGATCTCTTCTATCAAATAAGTTACTAAAAAATATTTTAACTAACCACTATCATTACCATTACCAGTAATCATGAACAGTGGCTTAAAATTTGCCTACTAAAGTTAGCTGCTTTTTAGTTGACTGCCATCTGAGACAGGGGTCTCAGTATTTGCACCTCTTCCGCGTAAATAGGGGACCTTGGAAAGTTTTGGAGTAGTACCTCGTCTTGTGCTTAGATTTGTATAGTACACAGCATGAAAATGCGAATTCTTAGGAATTTAATGTAATGATGAGAAATCTGATCACTAAATAGGGTTTTTTATTACTCAATTAAAATTTCACCCACCTAATAGAAATTGTCTCTCAAACTCAATGCCGAGTTCATTGGTAAACATCAATGGCTTAACTTCTCCTTTAAAATCAAGCTTGAGAAACTTGGCATCAAACTGTGATCAGCTATGAAGTGGAGGTAGTTATTAACCAGGGCCCGAACCAAATCCCAAAACAGCTTACACGACTATTCAAACCACCTGAGTTGATGTCAGTTCTCGGATATTACCCTTATAACCTCGATACATGCACCAGGCGTTTACGAAGAGGGTTGCACTTAGGCGGACAACTGTTCGTATACCAACTGATTCCGCTACCAAGAATGTATAGAGTATATTTCAGTTTGTATGCCAGAAAGCTATCTGGGTTTTTCAGTCTGCATGCTACCATGCTACCGCACAAAAACAATGTTGTTCTTTCAATCAGTGGACTTAACACCAGTTTGGTTAATCTACTTTTTGGACTAGAACAAGTTCCTTTATATCCGGATACATCTTTAGAACCTAAAGCCGTGAGCTAATATATATGATAATGCTTCTTCAAAATCTCTGCTGATGTTGCGAGATCACTCCACTTTCTTTCGGTTTGTTGTGCACTCGGTGCCGACAGTAAAAATGCCCGAACTTCAGTGGTCATTCATCCCAACCTGTTAGTGAGTGTTGATAGGGTGAACAGTCATTTTGGGATCGGTCAGAACTTCGAGCTAGATACTGTTCATTCACCTTCCTACTCGCAAGTTGCCTTCCATGGATTTTCCCACTTTGTATGCTTTGTTGAAAGATGGGCGAGCGCTAGCTTCAAACGTTGCATTTCACCCTATGGTCATTCAAATGCGGACGCGTAACTTTGTGCAAGTTTCTTGTAAGGAACCACTTATTTTCACGAGGGGGAGAGCCCAAACTGTACGCTATATTAGTCTTAGCCTGCATAAGCAAGCCGAATTGAATGTGCCTCTCTCGAATTTAACTGGATTCGGAACCATACAGTCAGAAACGTTGATTGTTTTACTGAGTTTCTAGTAACATTATGATTTGTGGCATAGAATGTACTTGTTAGCTCTAAAAGACTCGACAGCCGAACGCCGCATGCTTTCGCTTATTCTTTCACGCGGCTCTCTTATGAGTCCGAATCCCTGAGGTAACCGACTAAGCGTGTCGTGATAAGGTGGTTCGGACTTCCTCCTAACCACAGTTTCCAAGGAAATGCTTTACCTTTCACTTAAAAGCCTTTAGGTCTAATCTTTCCTGAAAAAGATAGACCAACACATTGTACTGAGCACTGTAGATCCTTATATTTTTGATGTCGGGTTCCACCTGATTCTGTTTGTAACTTGTTAAAAATGCTGCAGCGCAAAGCGCACATACGATCCTAGTGGTATACATTCTATCACTTCCCATCTGTGCTTATTTACTAGAGTCTGTCGGGTAATGTTCGTATAAATGCCGGTCTATTCCTAAGTTCATCAGTGACGTGTAGCTAATTGGTTGAAAAATCCAAACATCGTGACAGCTACACACAAGAACAATTACCCAATCCTCCCTTTTGTCGCTGTTTAGCTGGTCTCATTTCTAAGTAGTTATCAGTCAGTTACGCATCACCGTCTACCGCCAACTTGTCACAGTTCATCGCCGTATTTATAGTGAGGGTGGTGATGGCGATGCGTACGATAGGTCCATTGAATATGTATGAACCGAAAAGTGATCAGATGCGTGACCCTTTTCTGTGTTTTAGGGGCGGGGCTGACGGAAAGATCATATTTGGCGAATTCTCTGAAAAGGATATTCCTGAAGAAGTGAAGTATGTTCCACTGTTGGACACATCAGTAACAGGGGGCCACTGGATGATTTTAACTTCAATGTGAGCGATAATAAATGAACAATCTCAACCCTTGTTGCTTTACTTCATCGCTGTTTTTCCGTACCTCCATTTCTCACAGTCGGGTCCTCTTTGGTTAATATATAAAAAGCATTTTCAATTACCTTCGGAAGCACAAGAGACTATCCTGTTCTGTCACCGATGGTTGTGGACAAAATAGGCACTTATAATTAAGATAAGTTAATTAAAAGAAATTTCTAGTACACAACAATCAGCTGATGTTCCAATCATAATTCAGATTCGAATAATTTAACGACCAAGCTTAGAATCCGTGACAATTGAAAGCAAATACAAAAGCTGTTCAGGAATGTATGTTCAAATTCACAATGTAATGCAAGGCATTTGATCACGGTTAACTGGGCGCAAAGGAATCCAAAAAATACCCTGTGAAGCATGTTTCTTATTTTCTAATAAAATGCAAAGTAAATTATTGGGTTATTCTCTCTGAACCCCCAGTTTTGAACTTAAGACTTCCCTGGAATTTTCCACATGTTCTGTTGGTTAGGAGTGAAAGTTCCCTTCACAAGAGTCAATCCTACAACAAGTAAACCCGATTTCAACTCAACTGCACTCTATGTTGCGAATGTTTTCTCTCTTAATGGCGAAGCCATTCGATACTCATCTACTTGCTTGCTTCAAAAATTTCTATGTAGGCGCTGCGGGGTTAAATCGGTAAAGTACCCGAACACATAATTTATGTGCATATATTTCTATTCACAATATGCAGCTTAGAAGTGATTTTGGCTAAAATATTTCTGTGGAAGTTTAGTCAGTGCGGTACTGTTGATGATGACTGCGTTTTCAATCACTTTTTGGAACAGAACTAGAACTTCTAGCTACTGCTTTATTTTAGCGGCATCCCCACGAATGCTCCCAAGACACTTCTCCTGTATTTGCTTGCACCAGAGGCTTAACACAAAACACCAGAGATCTTGATAGATGATTTTAAAACTGGGTGTGGAAGGGAATTCTTCGACCTCAAAAGTAGACTGATAGTAAACAGAAAGCGTGGGTTGCAAAAACCACCACTCCAATAAGCCTGCAATACCATCACTTCCCCATAGCTGTCGAGATCGAAGTACATCACTGTCGTAGTGTCTCTAATATTATCCGGCAGTATAACCGGGGCACCTTGTAAACGACACCTTCAAGCATTTGACCGGATTAGATTGCATGGTCTGCATGAAATCCTCCAGACTGAATGGGCAAACCTAGTCCCAAGTACCAAATTCGTTCGAAGAGAAAACAATATAGAAGTCGAAATGAGTTTCATGAACAACCAACACCAATAGTTGAAACAGATGGTTGGGAATAGCAACTCAACAGTTCCTACATACGGTCATCCAGCAGACGGAGTACAAAACTCGAAGGCGGCGGAAATTCCGTCACCGGAATAGCCCATATGTAATTTTCCACAGCTGGTCTTTAAAATTTACAGTGAGGCTTAACTAAATTTATCTGTGATGGTGCAGAATGCTCTGATGTGGGATACTCGTCAGTACTGGGAAACATATGAGCCATCCAGAATAGCCACAGATTGCCCACTTCAGAAACAACCATGAGGATTTGTGTGGTGTGCGGGCACTCATGTCCTTGAAGAAGCGACTGTTTATCCCACCTCCGTACTCATATCGGTCTATCTGCAATGAGTAGAAAAGCTGAACTAAACCTCTTTACCAGTCTGGTAAACAGGTTTTTCCTGACCTGTACAAATCCTGAGGATCAATATGCCATTATGCATCTATTTATCAGAATACAGTCAGCTATCCGTTACCGCCGTCCCTGCGAGCTAACAAGTGGATATCAGGAACATTTTTTATGAATTTAACTGGCGAAGCAGCCATAGTACGCTAAAAGCCGAAGGAAACGATGGATGATCACTGTTGAGCCATCATGTTTAGGTTAACAGCTGACTTACAAACGACCTGTGCATCTTCGCTCAGCGATCTTATACCTCCAGGTCTACATTGATGTCGGTGGTTTTCACAAAGTATCACATTCTGCTCGAAACCATCCTGTTTTTTTGTTTGTTCACTTGTGAGAAAGCCGTCAGAGTTCCAGTTACTGTCGGCCAAATTATATGACTCGAATGTCACCCATTCATACTCATAGTTTGTCTTCAAAAGTTTGGAAAAAGAATCGAACTTCCTCGAAATAAATCAGTTTTTGCCCACTTCGCTTTGTTTGAATTGTGAGCCGGCTAACCAAGCTCTAAGTCCCAAACTGATACGATGACTCGATTTCCCTGATATTCTACTTGTACTCACTTGTAATTGCCTGCGTCCCATCTGATCATTGAACAGTTGTCGACTTTGGAAGTAAGACCTCATAAACACTTATGTCACACGTTGGTTAAAGCATAATGGTTTTGTGCTATATAGTTCGGGGTGAATACTTGAATGTTAAGAAACGAAGGCAACTAATAATCTGCTGTAATATATTGCTGAAATATTGTCATATTGTAGGACCGAATTCAAGTCTCAGACCGTTAATTTCAGGGTTCTCTATGAAAATGCTTTTGACTGGTTAACACAACTTCGTACAGTCGTGGATACTGGAACGGTTAAAGTTCTTATGCCTGCACCTTTGGTACAAAGTCTGCTGACCAGGATTTGGGCTCAACTGCGTAACAATGAATATTATGTACCGTGTGATGCAATTGCAGCTATGCCAATGCTAATATTCCAATTTGAATACTTCAAACTGACATGGGAACCCCGGCATTACATTTTGCAGGTAAGTTGACGATACAGGAAGTGTCTCTCGTGTGTTTGGGGTTTGCCAGTAGATCACACTACAAATTTAGTTACAAATGTAGCGTTACAACTTCAAAATCATTTTATCTGGGCTTCTTGGTCAGGTTTCGAACATATCCGATGAGACTGAATCAAGACGCTGTGATTCAACTGTGCGGTTTAGGTGTTATTTTAATGGACCACCAACTTGGAGTAACTCTCAGTCATCTACCGTGAACTAGTGGAGAAACCTAGTCATGCATGCTTGATCGTTTGATACCCACTACTTGATGCCAGTCAAACTCGCAGCTTTGTTTCACTGTGGCAGTTGGTCTGAAATCTGCGTTCTACTCTGCAAAACAACAATAATATACCTGTTGACGGTATGAGATTTGAAGATTTTTCAATCAGCATTTTATCTTGTGAGTGAATTCATTCTTTGCAGAACAGCCCAAACACACCGTGCAGCTGTTTCAACGTCAACAATTTCACAGGTCCAGAGCTCAAACTCAGTCATTCATTAACGCTTAATAACTCGAAGTCATGCAGCTATAGACTTATTATCCAGCCGAATATATTTAAGTGCAAGCAACTTTTATGCACTTAGTTGTCCTCTTCTCACGTGCCTGTAGACTACCATCGCATGGTCATCGCCGCATGGTCATGCGGCGAAAAAATGACCAATAATCTAGTGAACTGTAGAGTTTAATGGTGCATAATTACTTCTAACTGTGCAAACGAAATTGTCAGATTTGCATTAGCATGTGATACATTCAGACTGCTACGGAGTACCACTTTTGGAGAATAAATTACTCGTAGTACCCCAAGGACAAATGCCCATGGCAACGAAATGTAGTTCACCCAATTTGTCCGATGGTCGATGTGTGCAACAGATGTGCTACACAACCTTTCAGTTCAACCTCTGATGTACACATCTGTCGTAAGCCAGCACGGATTTTCTGTGGTAGAGAAAGTGTATGTGGAGAAAGTGTTCCCACAAAAGGAATTGTGATGCAAAGGAGGCGAGTTATTTTTATTTTGAAAGTAAAATCCAACAGTTGGATTAGGAGAACCCAAGACAACGTTTGGCCCACAGAACAACAACAGTAGATTGCCTCTGGTGCATCTTAAGTGATGATACGATCAAAAAGGATGCAGTTCCACAAACAAGGCTATTCGTCAAAACTGCTGCAAATTCAGCACAATCTACAGATTTTGTATCCTACAAAAAGTAAGCCGGCTCTTTATGCTGAACCGATCACTTGGCAAGTTGAAAGTACCTTCTAATTGGTAATTTCTACTATTGCATTAACTTTGGCGGTAATAAGCAATGTGAACATTTCCACCGAAGTGTAAAGTAATACAGCAATAACAATCTGAAACATCTTTCTTCCAAATATGTTTCTTTCATTCAATCGCATGCTCAATCAAATTTGTTTACACCTCATCAGCATTTTCTGTCTAACAGAGGAGTTTTCCGAAATTCTTCTTTACCCACACCCAGCTCGATAAATCTGGTGACACAAAGGATCCAGAACTTTATGATCAAGTGTTGACTCATGAGGAATCCACTGCTTTTTCCTCTGTTTCACTTCCATATTGTGTATAAAACATTGTTTTTGAACGCTTAACATGCATTTTCAATAAATGAATTATTTTGGTAGCAGCATATGAAAAAGAATATAAGTATCATGTGACGTTTTGCGTATTGATCACGAGGTTTGCAATGTCATGTATATTTTGTGTCCGGCTAGATAACGAAATAGTGAATATTCGTAATGCACTGCTCATAAGGTTGCTGAAAGTTGCCCACGACCGGTTTCGCCCTTCTTGGGGCTCATCAGGTAGGTGCAGTCCCCGAGTTTCCGTCAACCTTATGTTCTACTTGAAACCAAATTTGTTTGAAAATGAGTGAAATAGTGAATACTTTATTTTCGGATGGCTCAAAATGGTTATAGTCGTCATTAGCGCGCTCAGTTTCTTTCATGCGGGCAGAAATTATTTCACTCGGAAGCTGTACGGCTTTGTAAGTTTCAAGCTTCACTTCACGGCGCATCGTCAAAACATCGAGGCATTCGTTGTCACTCAATCTGATATATCTAATAGCGATCCACACGGAGCACTGTTACAGTCCTTCATGCAAAACACTTCTGCATAACCGACGGTATTAAGACCGAATTCAGTTGACAGAGATTTACCACCTTTACATGGCCTCAAAATTCAAAGTCACTGGATAGGCCACCGTGCAGTAAAAGCCATATCTAAATTTTATGCGAAAATTCACATTGTGGAATTGATGGAAACCTTCCACGAAATTCAATAGTCTTCCAAAGCGGAGCATCAAAATAAGGTGTTGTAGAGAATGATCCTGATACAAAGTAATAAGCAGTGAATTAATTTCCCTATTGCTACTGCGAACCATCACCAACAACGAAGCTCTATTGAAAAAACCCGAAATAGGTAATTTAAATGTTTTTCGCTGAGCTGTTAAAATATTCTTGGGATCCGCTTCCTATTTCCGTAGCTGACGGTTGGATGAACATATTGTCAACGGCTTTGTAATCTGAGTACCCAGTTGACAGTAGTACCAGTTGGCAACAGCTCAAATCGTTGAATAATTTCGCCAACCAAGCCAAATAAAACTCTCTCTTACAAAAGCCTGAGGGGTTTTGCGTCCATCTTTCGGGGTTCATTTTGGCCCAATCACCTTATGTGCACAGTGATTAAACTGAAGTATCATAAACTCCACGTTTTACAAAATCTCTGTACTGAAACATTTTGGCCATGATTTAGACGGACTCGTTTCTCTCAAATGCTTTTTTACTGTTCCGTGCATTTGAAATAGTCTTGAATAATATCAACTCTATTGTTTCTTGATGCACATTTGAACTGCAAACAAAGCAGTCGTCCGCAAAATGCAGCAACTTTGTTTTGGGTATGACGCGTTTGGAGCTGAAGAGATGAGCTCCCAGACGTTACCCCGTCCATATGGAATGCACCCGCAAAAGTATCAAAGAATTGTGGTTTGAACAAAGAAGGAACCAAAGTGTATCCTTCTTCGACCTGTACACCAATTTCACACTTGGCGGCGGTGGTTCAAGGGTACCTATTCACGCTCTGCTACCTCGTGGATCAGGAATAAAACGCAGTCGGGCTGGATGTAAAAGATCTGAAAAACCAGGAAATTGCATTGTTGCTTTCCAAAGTCTTGACATAAGGGTTGGTGGATACCTAAGTTCCAAGCACATACAAAGGCCACTGAATAGACATGCATTCAAGCAATCACTGCTGATAAAGTTGAAGCAAGGCAAGTGCGGAGGAGATAATGGTTTGTCGAGGGCAATTCGACAACATTTTCCATGATTCAATGAAACAGTTTGGCGTTCATCAAAACACTCCAGGACCTGACAAAAGTAGAGGCTTGAAAGTAACTCAAAGGCGCAAGGATCGAGTCCATGAAAGGCTTGCGGAAACTAAAAGAATAAAAGATTGGCCGAACAAAGTGATAGGATTCAGCAGCATATGGAGCATTGTTGCAAAAACTTTTCAACGAAATTCAAGGAAGTAGTGAACCAAAAATTTGATATGCTCATTTGATAGGGGACATTTACGCTAGCGAAATATTTAGTAAGTTTTACCAAACGCCATTTGATTGCAAACATTACCTTTCAACATTACTAAGGCGGACAGGACAGCAGCAGAAGTGCAGACGGCCATAAACTGACCACAAAACACGAGGGCAGCGGGAATGGGTGACTTACTCGCGAAGATTTTTGAGGTGGGAAAACCGGTACTGCAGATCGTAATTCTCCACCTGCCATGCATAATCTGTCTAGGTGAACACACTCTACAAAATTACAAGAACGGACCAAACGTCGTTGTGCAAAAAGGGGAAGGATGGATACAAGGTGGAAACCAAACGCCTTCTATGTACAGCTGGCAAGGTTATGCTCCATATCCTGCCCAATCTGTTGGTGGCGGGCATTCCGAAGAAAAACGTTCCTAGAGAGAAGTATGGATTTCGAAACGGTCAACTTAAATGCTGTGGCTTATCGTGAAGTAAATCAACGGCTCTGTGTGCTGGCAACAGAGAAGCATTGTGAATCGTCCCAGGAAAGAGTGGCTGTTCAGACAGTTTTGCCAACTTCATCAAAGCACTTGATGCATTTGGAGCATTTGAATCAACGCAACCAGCTCAACCAAGTTCATATTGGAAACAAGAGCGGAGAATAGTTGTGTTTTGGCCCCCACCCCTTCAGCCTCTATTTATCACCTGCTTCCGCAAGGGTTGTTCCGCGTTGAGGAGCTGGTATAAAAAGCCCATGTAGACTAGATATTTATTTATTCAATTCAAAGGGCTCTTTAACCAACTCACTCCTACACAAGTCCAATGTCTGCATGCTGATCTTTATGGACGGTTAAATTCTATTTTTGCATTGCAAAGAAGTATGTTAACCGCCGACTGCGGCATTTGTTTTATCGGTATCACGCTTTTGTTTGAGTTTACATATTTCTAAAACATATCTTTCATGAGACTTCGTCGAGGTTAGCAAACCTAACACCAGCCGTTTCAGGGAGTGATTGTGAGCCAGCGCAGTGTACGGATTTTTACTACTTTACTAGCACACTACAAGTAGGCCCAAAGATTACTAGATAAATAAAGACACGTACTCCAAAAGCCAGCAAGGTGCTTTGAGAGAAGTGTGTCCATAGATATCGAGACTGTAGCGTATCTGGTTGTTGTCCTGCCTTCACCAATGCATGACGGCAAAACCCGAACAATATACACGTTAAATATTTGTGTAGTTGACCAACTTCGCCTAAATTAACTATGCAAAACCTTCCGGATTAACTGTACAAACATAATTCTCAACCCCGAATTTCCAACTCTCCACTGGTTACGCTACTTAAGGCAACTGGCCAATATCCACATCTCAAAACAATGTCTCTACATTTCGCCGAAGAATGGATGGGACATTTAGAATTCCGCAACTAGAAAAACCTTCAGGCTAGCCTGAGTGACCGTAGGTTCCAAATGATTTTATTAGAGGAAACGGCGTTCTACAGATGCCCGGATAGTGCCTCTCAACGCAGGCTTGAAAAGTTTTTTTGGAGGTAAAGGGCTCCGTCCTGATAAGCGAGCGAACTGTTCTGAAGGGTCCCACTTTCTCCAGTGCATTCTTCACCGTGCAGACATACACAAAATATGGACGCACATGCTTTGGTAGGGTCAGCTTTGGGGGGGCTGTCAGAGTGCCCACCAGCCCACTTGTCCAATGTAAACATCTGGAATCGAAAAATCTGTCTGAAATGCTCATCCCAAAAATAAAAAAATCATCAATTGAACGTTTACCGTTACCAGGTAACTGAGTACCACGTTTACAGTGTTCTAATAGGCGGCCCCTGGAAACTTTTGTAGGGTTACACATGGGTAAATTTTAGTGTTGCACTGAAACATAAATAAATTGACAGAATATGCCGGTACGTTTGCGATGATCATGCAACTCGTTCCGGTGTCTGTTGCTTATTATGCCTGAGCAAACTGATGGCATGCTGGACGTTTCTGTGGACCTTCCCTCATGTCTAAATCAACGCCTGGTTGTTGCAAAATCAACATAGGGTTCACCAAGGCGCAAACCGTCTGTAGCTATGCGGTAATCCTCAGACGTTCAGTGGTTTGTCCAATGCTGACGGGAAAATCCGATTCGGACGAGAAAGACTTATAAACGTACAACTTTGCCCATTTACAAATTATATAATAAAGTGACACCAGTTTTATGGAGGAGAATGAAAATGTGAGCCTAAAATCCTCCCATAATTCCTATCTATATGTTCAATGATGTTTCATTGAGCGGCAGGCCAAACTAGAATACCAAGAATAAAGGTTTAGTAGCGTATAAAAGGATGTTGGAACGCTCAAGCTGCATAGACTCTGTTCATTTAAGTAGACCTTTATTTGCTCGCTTGGACGGCGAAAGTACCTTGCGATTTCGAACTTATGACCCTTTGTAAAGTGGGATGTTGATTTTGGTACCACTGGATTAACCCCTTTTTACCTAACTGTATTAATGTCATGTTATTCTCTGTTGGCCACCTCAATTGTCAAACTGACGTTTGGGAAGGAATTTATTTAAGTGGCGCTAGGTTTTCAGCTCCCAGTCTACGAATACTACAATAAGTGTCAGTGCAATGGTTTCCGCAACGTTTACACATATCTTGTCCTAATATACATTGTATGCCTTTTTGAAGTGAGTTCGAGTAAGCTGAGCGTACCTGAACAGCAAACTGGTCCAGCTGATCTAGAGTACTACTGCGTAGACTCATTTAAGCGACACTCTTTTATTTCAACCAAACAGATATCACGAGGAGTATGCCAGCCGAGATTTAGAGCCATGACTCCGGGCTTACCTTATGATATGCTCCTGGGAATGGCTCTTCTGCGACACTACACAACGGTATTCGATGTAACCGACAGAAGAGTGGGGTTCGCTGGACCGGTCGATGGATCCGAATGAAATTACTGGTCGTTCTGACATTCGATTTACCATATTTGTTTGACGGTACATTACACCGATATTCTCGTATCTTTCCACCGTTGCATGTCCATCTCCAATTTGATTCCTGAAATATAAACCTTGATTTCTTTCTCAAAGTTATAAGTAAGCTGTAGGCTAATAAATGGCTGGTCTTCCTGGGAAGCGACGTCGCTTGTAACCTCATTTTAGAGGCATATTGTGCAAATGAAGTTACGAGCCCTATGTTTCGAGAAAGTGAGCCACAAAACTAGCATGCCCGAATGTTAGTACTGCAACCAGTAAAGATGCCTTGCAGTTGTTGCCGCAACTGTTCCTCGAAATCAGAAGGTATTTTACACGTCACGCAAACCTTGGTGAAGCTTGTTTAAATACAAGCATTGTAATTCAGTGTTTGGTAGTAACATCTGATTTTCAGGTGTCCAGGGATGATTATCTGATGACGGCTAGCCGATAATGATCAAGGATGATTAACCAATAGGCGATTACAGTAAAATTCAAATACTTCCAGCTTGCGCTGGTAGAGTAGTGGTGACACGCTCGCTTTGCATGTCAGATTTACGGAAATCGGATCCCGGCACGGCCAAGGATGTGCACCACTGATGAACTCTAATAAGGGCGGAACTCCTGTCCAGTTCCTCCCCTTTGGTATGGACCCAGGGGAATAATTGAACCAAGACAAGAGGACGGCTGTCCAGAAGACAGTGATGCAGAAGTGATTCCAATAACAAGGAGGAACAGCCATATCCGAAAATACACATGTCTTCCGTGCTTATTGATGTATTTTGCGGGTTGGTATCAGGTCAGGAGAGTATTGCCATCTCGAACAGTGCCGTTTGGGGGACGCAGATTAGGAGGTTTTCATTTACTCGTGGTCTGTTTCCTGTGCCGGTGTTATGACGAATTATTAACAAATAAACCGTTAACAGATCTTTTCCATCATTTGGGTTGATACACAGAGAGCATCGACTGTCTGAAATAGCCTCAGCGCACAGACGCTTTCCCCGAGAAATGGGCCCGATCAAGTGTACCCCGGGACAAGAGCAACAAACGGGCCATTTTAGAAGGTTTTTCTGTTTCATGGTTTTGTAGGCCAGTGGCAGCGCGTCATTTGTATACTTTAATGCACACCAAAAGTTACTTGATATTTTGACGTATGTTCATTGGATAACAACCTGAACACAAATTCATGAGCGCACTATTTTCACTTTCATCTTTAAGGGTCAAGGTCTTACTTCCACAGGATTAGTCCTTGCAGACGGTAAGCCATATGTGAAACATCGAGGTACCTTGTTACAGCTTCGAAGGCTTCACTTCAGGACGTTACACGACTGTATGAATGGGAGCCTGGTTGTTTCGTCCGGTTGTTGATGTCCTACTTCATTAGGACTTTTAGGATATAAGTGTAACGTAGGAAGTAAATAAATCGGCTCTAAGGTCACAATACTTCTGCGAACAACAGATGAGTCTCGCTCTTACAGATAGCGTTTTGCTGATGGAGCTTTTAGAGGAAGTTGAGCGTGCTGAACTGGGATCCGGGTAACGGCCCAACTGTGGTGGTTTTCGGAAAATATTGGTATTCCCATTGTTGGACGCATTCAGTAAAACAGGACAGTCCAGGAGCTGCAGGCTTCTGCCTTGCGTTTTCATGTTAAATTATCACTAAATTTGCTGAGGAAAGACAACAATTCCTTCGCGCTATTCGTCATCTCTATGTCGAACCCCGAATACCCATGTGTTTAGAAGGACACTGAAACAGACTGCACTAAGCAGTACATAGAAAATGTTCAAATTCAATGGGTGAACCCAGTTGGACAATGTCAAATTTTCCATACATTTTGAAGCAAAAACCCTTACACAGATAAACATTCAGGCCAGTAACGATATATTCTCTTGACAGAAGTCTTATCAATAAGAGAACAATCATTTTCCAGTTGATTCCCCACCCAAAACAAGGTATATGTGACAATGCACTTAAAACAGACTAATATATGATTTCCACTTACATAACTCTCATTTTAGTGACCCTCTCCCGTCCGGGAGCTATCGTTCTGAATTGCCAACACTGAAGAGGGAATGCATTAGTTTCCCGTTCCTCTCGTATTAGGGCTCATCAGATGTGCATATGCTTATTTGTGCGTATTCTAGTCCTGGGCTTCTCCTCTAGTGTGGATTTATCGTGATTATTGCACCAGGGCTGGAGGAGGAATGTTCAAGCGATATGGAGCAAAATTCCTAGCGTCCAACCACCACATACAATTAATATATCATTGTCTTTAGTTAGGGTATTTGATTTTTTATGAACAAAATCAAAATTCATGTACGCGACTCGCCTCTATTGACTGAAGAGGCTTTGTTATAGTATAGCTGGATTTTTACAAATTGACAATTATTCAGCGAAGTATATCGGGTACATGGACTTCCTGTGGGCTACAGAATCGACCTGCATGTTTTGATTTAGCACCAGATGTGAACTTAGCATGTTGTTCGACTTTAGGTCATGCAGGCGTTTGCCGCGTAAGAAACTCGGTTCTTCGGATCACCGGTCTGGTTCTGTTTGATAATACTGTAGGAGAAGTAAGTGTTCTATGATCTCCAAGTTGTACTCACCTTGGCTCGTTCCGACGATTAGATTGCCTGGTTGCTTTTATAGTTTGTGCTGCGTTGTTATGTTTACATATACTAATGGCTTTTTACCACATTTTGTCACATTAAACGTATTTCGTTTCTGTTCTCGTATAACGTGACGTATAAGTCATTGAGCTCCATTAACGACATCTAAAGGAAGTTTGGTAACCTTGGTGTTCGTTGCTGGTTTAACTCCCTAACTCTGGGTGATTTCCATGTGGTATTAAAATCTAGGCCTGGTTACAGAAGATCTAGCTTATCACATAAGCGTCATGCATTTGAGGCATTTGAAAAACAGCTGGGCTTACCAGTTAAAGTAAAGCCAGTATGCTCTGGTGGCTTCAACCCGGCTGTTACAAGGCAACTTCCGGAGGTCGTTGGCATTGGTCGTGTTATGTGTCTTATGCTACAGTCTGGAGACTGATAGCCAGAGACGGTCAAACCAGTAAACAAGTTTGGATCTACAGAAGTGGGTTTAAATTACTAGTATGTCCATAAACCGTGGATTTTCAACGGTGGTGTTGTACGGTCATGCTGCTGATGATGATCAGACTACCAGGTAATAAACACCACCTCAGCTATTTCAAGACATTTCGTAGGTAATAGAGCCAGGCGGCTCATAGAGCACCTGTTATCAGCTGACCGGCACGGGTTTGTGAAAAGGAGATCGTTTAACGAACTTTACCTCGATTTTCCGTGAAATCGACAGGCAGTTAGAAAGAAGGCGAGGGGTTTATCTGTGTTTTCTAGACTTCAGGAGAGCACTTCACTCGCTTGGCAACCTACTATTGTTAGTTAAATTGCTAGCTTCCTCACAGATAATCAACCGCACACTGATGATACCTCCACAGTTGGTGGTAAAACGACTACAAGGTAATTGCAAAGCTCGAGTAACACATCAAAAGCTATCTGATCAACAGCCAATAAACACGCCTATGCAACCAATTTTTCGACACACTACCAACATCCGAAAAGTGATGCCAGGAGCCAACTCTGCAACAGGGTACCAGGTATTGCGAATACGGCTTAAAATTAAGCTCTATAAACACCGCCATGCCGCATGAAGCTCAAGGAAAAGGGAAAAACCAGGTTGATGTATCTGTGCTAACTGGTCTCACCACTGACACCCCTCAATACTTTCAGACCCTGCCGGAAGAATGGCATGGTCCGATGCGCCGTATTGTCGCGATAGCTGTTAACAAGACTGAGGAAGTCACGGGGATGCTCTGACTGTTTTCACGAGAAAAACCAGAATATGAAGCTGCTGGTAGCCAGAAAAACAAAGCAGTTACTGATTTTCTTGTCCAACTGAGAAACAAAGTCAAGAACCAGCAGCTTAATAATGCTGGGATTGACTTGATTCCTCAACTCAACGAATGGTTAAAGAAGTCTAGTGAGCAGATAAAAGAATTCGCCACTCGGCAGCTGCACAAAATTTTTTACGATTGTTTGAAAGCCACTGGGGTTTGCCCATTCCCAGCCAAGCATCACAGGTATTACCTATAAACCTCAACTAATAAGAAGCAGGCTTGCGTACTTTTTTTATCGACAAGTGACCAGTGTAGTTTCGGCATGATAAACCAATGCGAAACCTTGTATGCAAACAAACATGGACACAAACATTTTGGCCCTTCCCTTGCAATGAAAGCTGCAGTAAGCTGTATGGCGTTTTCGGGAATTGATGTCTTCGGGAATTAATCTCTCATAGTAATGATAACGATAATAATAATAACAAAGGTGATTGCATGCAATTGTTTAAATATTATTGTAGGAGTCATTCTGAGGTCTAGTTGGAAACCTGAGGACTGTCATTTCTGTATGGTGGACATCGTGAGAAAATGGAAGTTATTTTTCTAACGTTATTAACTTTACTTGAATTTCCCTGAAACAATTTCATACCAAATTCCTGTAAACACGTCCGATGTGTGCTTACGTTCAGTTAAGAAAAACCGATACAAATCAACCAAAATAATAGGTTTGTGACAAATTGTCACGTTAACTTACAGAACATTTCCTTGTCTTATTGTAAACAATATGGACCAAACTTGTGCCTTATTTGATTATGGCCTTACTAGGTCGAGGTGGTGTTCTCTACCTTCGACACAATCTATTTTGTAGCCATTTGCTTTGCTTGGTCGAATGGCCTATACACCCCATAATAGTACGGTGAGGAAGTTTTGTCACTACCCCGTTTGACTGCAGCGCTAGTCATAAGCTCAGTATTGTTTTCGCCGATCCAGTATATAGTTATGTGCTGGTGTTACTCGTTCACACGTTCACATGCTTCGATAGGGAGCAATCAAAATCCAGCGGTATTCTCTAAGAAAAGCCACCACATTCTCTGCGGTACTTTGCGCTCTCACCTTAAGAGATTAGCCTGAATGCATCTGGGGACCTATGTAGACTAACCTCACTTCCTGTTCGTTGTATTTCTGATAACTTGTCTCAACTCCCTAATGACTCCACGCGACCTCAAGTTACCCTGAAAACAAAACGCATGACTGTATTTATTATATTTATCATTGTTGTAGTTGAGAATCGACAAAAAATTTTTACGCGTCATGTACAGACAAGAAAATTCAATGGGGGAATCATTTGCATGCCACGCACAACTGGTCAGCCGTTTAGTTGGAGCCGATCACTCACGTTAATTGCCGCATTTTGAGCACCAACCGCTTCTCAGTCGCCGGTGGTCACAACCTGAGCTGCGTCCAAAATGAGAGAACTCGGAGCCACAGTGTCCTTTTGAGAGTTAACCCGAACTTTTATCAGCAGGTGCATTTACACTACCCTTGCGCTTTAGTAGAACTTTAGAAACATCCGGCTAGAACCTCCTCATATTCTGAATATTCCTCACATATGGACAATGAAACAGTGCAGACAATAGATTACGCATTTGTTACGAAGTAAGAAGCTGCAACTTGACGAAGGTACAACAAGAAGATTCTGGTTTTGTTACTTTACTTTACCAAGTAGCATATCATCACTGGGGTTTCCGGCAAAGCTTTACCCCGTTTAATTTGGATGGCGCCTTGGATATCCACTTTCAAAGTAGCGTATACTCAGCCTGGGAGTTGCCGGATTTTTTTACTGAAGAAATAACTAACCATTCAAGGGCATCGAATGAAACAACTCAAATCGAGGAGAGAGCTACTACGTTCACTGGCTTTTCTGTACAAGTTACCAAAACAGCTTGGCAAGTGAAGTTGCTGAGGTAATAAAGAATAAGCTTGAGAAGGGGTCCAATCAATTTCTTTTAACAGGCATGAACAGGCGCCGCCAAATTCGCTATTACGCAACTTTCAACTGCTGTGGCATTTAGCCTACCCAGAGCTAAGATATGGAGGAACCCACAGTGGCATTTGCGTCCTTCGTCTAATCGATCGACTCACCGACCAATTCACTTCATAAGTATAAGTTCAGATGTAAGTGTCTTGCGTACCAACCCAGTTTGTCATCACCACTGGCAATAAGGCTCGGAACTTCCCATCCTTTCTGGTCACAAACAGGATTCCTGGTTTTCATTAAAGAAACTACTCACAAGGTTGCTAAAAACTTTTCAAAGATTCATTTGAGTCTCTCGTATGAACCAAATTGATATGCAAACGAGTGTATTTATCGAGGGTTCCTTGTTCATAATGGATTATTTAGGGTCCAAGTCTACGAGCCTCTGATTACCATAGCTCAGCCGTAACCACTGGGAAAAATTCACCACCCTGTTCGCAACAAAGCAGTTAATTTGATTGCTACCTAGGTGGTTGCGGATTGGAACGTAATAACATGATGGATAAGCTTGCATTTGGCCTTCTGTATGATAAGGATACTAAGAACACTACAAGTTCAGTCATTTTGTTGATAACTGAGCTTAAACTGACACACTAGAGATAAAAAGGTTCGTTTATGCAAAATCATCTAAAATTTTCGCATTTTGGCACAGATTACTAAATTAAGTAAAGTCATTTCACTAGTTTGTAAAACTGACGGGAGTCTATATTATCTCACATTGGGAAACAAAAAAAACAGACGTGTTTTGTGGCTACTTTGCCATAATGGGAACAAATTAGTATATTTGTCGCACTTTTTTCTGCTACTCTGTCAATGTAACGATGTGTGAGCTCATTCAAAATTTTCGCGACTCAACCAGAGGCGACTGATGCGCAAAAGGCTTGCAAACAGTAGAAGATTCCTCTGGGGTTCAACCTCTTTGTGATAGTATCCGAGTAAGACAACATATTGCATAGAATTTCAGTTTTGTCCTGTACAGTTGTTCTGAACATGAAGTTATTTATTTATTTATTAAGGGTGACGAGTATCGGTTGAGATCGCTTTTAACGGCATCAGCAGTCCGTCAACTTTCAAAGCATATTTAAACAAATGAACTGTTCCGCAGTTCATCGTAGTATCACCAAAACAACCTCAAAATAAATTAGACAGAACACAGTGAGGCAGTAATATATAATTATATGTATGTAGTTCGCTGGACGTTTCAGGTTTGTATTATGTATAAAAGCAAACAGTGATTCGAATTACCAGGGAGAACCAATTCAAACCGAGAGAAATCCTTGTTCATCTTTAGAGCCAGTGGTAATATCTACATTAACTGTCAGCAGACATTGTAGCAATCGACTGTTGAGTGATCGGAAAACAACTCGGTTATTTGCTTCTCCGTCGACTAGATGTCCGCAGCAAGTCAAGAGCGACTGGCCTCAAGTAGTTATCAGGAGACATACCTGGCTGATTCACAAAGTTCGTCACACAAAATGGAATATATTCGACAGCCTTCACTCCTGGATTTATCCCAATTCGACTTGGGTCGACGGTTCCACACTCATATCTTCATTCATAAACGATGTTGGATGTGGCTGGCTGTGGAATAAGCATTCTGACAGGGGGTGACGGTCAAAGACTACAACTGTACAGATAAATAGGTCTGGCGACCATATAGCGATCAGTATCAGCTGTTTGGCGCCACTTCGATAGTTCCCAGAGGTCGTCACTCCTGAATGATAGGCTCAAGCCTATCTCAGCTTCAGGCACAAGCTATTTTTTTCCTTTTGTTGAAAGTAAGAAAATCGCCCACATCCTCTATGCGAGTTGTTCGGTTGGCTTGGGTACGGCAAGGCAACGGCTTTCCGGGTTGCTCTCTGACCACATAACAAGCGAATAGTCGTGTTTTCAGAGGTACTGGTCATCGGGACATAGAAACCGGATTTGTGCCGAGGAATATAAATGGGAGTATCACTGATATTATCTTGCTAACCACAGTACAGTCAAAAATGAACTATGAGTTTTATTCGTAATCTGAATCATTGCTGTTATATATATATATATATATATATATATACCACAGTGGGTAGCTGAAAAATGCAGCAGTTTACATCCGGATAATCGTGCAACATTAGAGCGCTGGCTACTGTTCAATGTTTTGAAGGGAAAAGGCCAACCAAAACTTCATCATGAAGCAACCAGTTCTCGTTTGCTTCAGATAGTTTGCTCCTTATTCCTAGCAGGTGCTTCTGTTTAGTCCAAAGAAGAGCTTTCAAGGCATTGTTTTTTCACAGGACCTATGGTTTTTTCCACGTAAAACTTTCACGGAATGATTACATTGGGTATATGCACACCTTTGGTGCATTAAACAACCTAGAACTGCAGTATTTCACTGTAGCGTGATCGAGTTGCCCAGACACCTGGCATACACGGACAAGGTGCTGGGTGTGCATGATTTTCAAAAGTGACACTAGGCATCCTTACTAGTACTCTTCTGCCAGGATGGCATGTAAGTATTAAAACTGTGAAACACAGAATTAGTTAGATTAAAATGGAAACATTCTAACCACTATCAAATTCTCGATTATGCGGCGATGTATATTAACAGATTTCACCTTGCTGTCACTTGCGCTGCAGCCATTTGATGAAACATTCGCACCTTGACTGTGTTGTGCAGTAAATCGAGCGCCGTCTCACAGTTTTGTAATGTTCGTGGCCTTTTTATTACTGCGAAGATCGGTGACAAGATCGAGTTCACACTGTCATCAACCCTAAAAGCAAGCAAATACTTTATAGGAGTGATGAAACAACGATTAGGGATAAGTGAGGTGGATAGTGTAGCAGTAACCATACCAATCGGGTAATGTAGGTGAAGTGTAAGAAGCTATGACTGGACATCATACGCAAAGAATTTGCAATTGGAGAGATATACATCTTAACTGAAAGAGATATTAAAAGGAAGATAAAAGGTGGAAGAAAAATTTAAATAGGGTTTTAGTGTTGAAGGCCTGCAAAAATATGCATTGGGCCGTGTACACCTGGTCTTATCATCGTGGGCCCTTCCACGTCTGGATATCACTGTGGCCCCTCAATCCCCTTACTAACTTTCCAGACTTCTTAAATCCGTTGCACCCTTGTCTCGTTTATCCAGCTTGCCGGTCTCCTGATCAGCCTCACCAAAGCAGTGGAATCGAAAATGGAGATTAATAAAATGCTACTGCCCCAACTTCATTGGGTCCCGTTCTTGGTCTGAGAACGCTTCACATCACTGTTTTCTTCTAGCTAACTGTCAGTCTCCCTTAACAACAACCCGACTGGATGTCTTCGTCTCTTACTTCTGATTATCTATCCCCGATTCTTCCATGTTGATGATCCTTAACATTTCATTGTTTTAGTTCTACGTCCTGAATACCCTAAGCTGGTGCAAACCGATGGTATCAAGGTTATCATACGAAAACCCAGTAATTTTTGTTGATCTTGAATCTTTCTGAAATCTTCCTCAATAAACATCGAAAAACGATGGGTGGGAGATTTTGTAAATCCCATCCACACAAATTTGCACTTTTAGCCATAACATTTTCCAGTCTTATCTTCTCCAAACAATACCTCCACATCCGGTTGTCGGATATCAACCGTTCTCGTTCTGTCGTGTATGATCCTACTCTTCCTAAAGGCAGTAAAAAATGACAAACTCGTTCAGCTCCCCTTTCTATCGGTAGATACGCAAAGCTTTCTAGCACTATTCTCTATATATGTCCGATCATTTTCTGAACCCTAAGGTCAAGCATGGAATTTCTGGATGAACATGACGAAGACATTATGGAAAATAATTAACCATAATTAACAAAGATCGTCCCACCATTGCGTCAGGTAGCCCTTCATGACTAGCTATCCAAACACAAGTTCCTGGCCCTCTTAATCCTGATGTCCTCCACACCAAGTTACACTTAACTAACATGTTCCACATAACTGCTCTGCCATAGGAATCTCAGTCTCTTCATTATATCAATCACCACCGAGACAGAAACAATCCTGAAGTCACCCTGAAACCGATCGAATTTCCTCTTCATAATTGTATTCACCGTCGGAAATAGGCATTTCAAGACAACATACCGTTTCGCAAACTTTCAAACAAATTCAAAAGTGACATTTCCCAAAGTTTTTCCACAAACAGAACGACCACAAAGTTTCTTATAAGCTGTCTTACCACCATACGTCTCTAAGTAATCTCCAACTATCCACACTCAAATGTCCAGTACTTTCTTTCGTTGCTTTCATGCTTGCATATTTTACGAAATTTGCATCAGTGATTCATCTAAGTGCTGAATTTATTGTCACCTCAGTGTATTGTTATATTCTTTTAAGTGCAAATGTTTTGTACTTATTTAGTGTCCTTTATTCTGGTATCCAATTTTCTTTTCGTAAAATTATAGCACGCTGTCCTCCCTTGAATCATTATCTCACATCCATAGGCTCAACTCCAGATGAACCAACACAACCGTCCGTGTTAGATATTTGGGAGCCCGTGTATTCTACATGTTTCCTCTTCGCAATTCACGTTCACGTCCGACATCTCCGTTAGAAGGTACAAAACAAGACAAGTAACTGTCTATCCCTTCTTTGTCCCAATATTTCCCTACCATTCAGGATTATTATATGCACAACCGCAGTCAGACTATGTGCGTCCAAAACCTGGAGCATCAACTCCTCATGAAACACAAAAGCTATGTTGATTGTGGCTAATCTCTGGTTGAATGAAGCTAAAACGTCTAGATTAGTATCTGGAGGAAAAATTTAGATGAAACGTCCCGTTGCAAATGAACCATCAACTCTGGAGTTCACACAAACTATTGTTTGCCTGGGTTTATACCAAAAGTCTTATCTCGATTGACTGGTCCCAACCACAGATGATGCCTCTTCCCTCTATGTAGCATCAACAAAAAGTATGGCTTATCCCCCGTCAGCCACACTCAAAATGTTAGGTTCATGGATTAGCAGATTAATTGTGCCTTTTCAGCCTCAGCCTACTGAACGGGCTGGAATATATGAACCATACGACATTGCCATGAGAGCTTGAAGGGGGAAGTCAGCACGTCCTGAAGCTTTTAGACCACTGGTTCTGCATAACTTGATAAACAAAGACATCCAATAGACTTCTTTTTTGGCTCCCCATACGTGCAAAGTAAAATGAACCTCTGAATATGTGAGCACATATGCATGTAGGTGGTGCACAACCCTTGCTGTCTTCCGGAGAAATACTGCTACCAGAAGCCACTTTCGTATATCTGTATCACTTCGAATTTATTTGAGATTTGTTGGATATTCTTGTATCGGAAGATTATTGTATCGGAACTGTATTATTATATTTGTATTATTCTGCAAGCACTCAAATAGTTGTTCATTGGTGGGTAGTCGCTGAAAGCTATGCCAACCTGGCCACTCAAAAAATAGGCTAAAATAAATTAGAAACTAGCATCCGACTGGCTTCGCTAGAAAACTACGTGTGCGTATGCGTAGTGCGAAACCACGCCTAACCGACAGGGGAAAACCTAAGTTAGACGTATGTGAACGTTGTCCGTATATTACTGCATAAAATTCTGGTTCCTGCGTATGATTTTCCTGCCATAAAAACTGTTAAAATAATGCACCAGAATGTATTTTAAGGCTAGTGTGTCTATTGGGACTCCGGGGACCAAACCATATTATGTTTTCACACTTCCTGGACGCTGTCTTAAGAAACCATCTGTAATCTGATTATTGTTTGAAAAAGGACACACGAGTTCTACGGTCTACCGTTTGAGACACCATTGCTAGAGGCGGTAGATGCTAACAAGCGAATTGCATTCAATTGCCTTTAGGGTAACGCCTATCCCCGAGACTTCCTGTTTCAACGAATGATTTGAATACATGAGTACCTGGGCACATGTGAAATTTGGTTTGTACTCTAATCATGGTATAGTTTAGAGAGATCACGGTGTTAAAACGCAAGAAAATTCGGCCCCGGCACGCCCTAAAACAATTTGGAAAGTGCGTACCGCTTACTGGGTTTGTCTATTCACAGACAGATTTGATGGCGGACTAGGTGGTGGCTAACGTTTGTCGAATACTTGAGGAAGGACTCGAAGCACGACAATGATAAGAATGTACACTAAACCCACAGCTATGAATAACAAGGAACGGAGAGAAGCCAGACAAGAGTAAGCAAGTGGCGCCCTGAGTGTTGTCAAAAATGAAATTTGAGGTTAGGAAGGAGAAAAAGCAATATACGAGCGGAAATCGCTGGGAAATTTTGTGCAACAAGGGTTCCTGGAGCCTTAAATTGGAAAAATACAGAAAATTTTGACCGAAACTGGAAGAAGATAAAATGTGTAGCGCTTACTGAGATCAGACAGCCATTTTAGTCTTTGTCTGTCACGAACTCAATAGATGTGGAACTAAACGGAATTTCAGCAAACACCCCTACTATCCCTGTCTTCTAATTTTAATTTTGTGCCTAGGAACGTTCTCATCAAAATAGTGTATCATATTCCACTCTCGCGATATCTCCTTTTTTAATATCTATGGAATGCCTATTCGCTTATTCTACACACTGCATTCATGAGAGTTGCGCTTACGAAAGATATCTAGACAATGTTAGAAGTGGCCCTCGGCTACTTGAACTCCCTTACGGTCTTGGGCCTGGTTTATTCGTACAACCTCCCTCAAAATCCAGGAACTTTGAAGCCACTGGTGCTCCTCATTATTTGCAGTATTTGGATGATTGCGGTCAACGTAAGCAAAATTCTATCCGATGCCACGCCGGCTCAGTGTGGAGCCCCTACTTTTCTTGAACATCCTCAGTAACCTCCACGTATTCCAAATTTAACTATATAAAATTTGTGGACAACAAACTGTGACGACAGTCTAATTGTAACTGATCGCACTGTCTTTCGCTCCGACTCTTACAAAGTCAAGGGGCTGTACCAACAGGTGCTGTCCTTCCGAACTACGATACAACTGGCCATGCACTCACACAATGTGTTCCAGATTACTCTAAAGCTCAACTGTCCCTTGAAATGGGGACATTATTTTTAGGTCGGCTAACACCCCGTTAGTGTTGATCAGCATTTTACATCAGGGAGTATTATTGTGTAGAAGTTTCGACGTCCCCCCGCCGCTTCAAAAAAGTCCTCAGTGTTCAACATTTTAGTGTTCGTGATTTCATTACTGCAATATTTGTATGACACTTACTGGATGAACCTCGTTTTTCGATATCTGACCTTTACAATTTGCAAGCCATTCAGAGTTATTTATCCGAATATTTGATATATCATACAGTAACCACGTTCGTGCATTTTTCAGATAAAATTCCCGTGGCGCATAGTATACCTCAGCGCAGCCAAATGTTTATGCTTAAATTCCCCCCGGAATATCAGATACCCGTTCCCAGCTCTAATGTGAATCTGATGGTCAGGCTGAAGTTTAAGCATTGTGGAAAGACGGAAGCAGAACAAACTGACGTCGGTTTGTTGCTACATTCACAACGACTTCCAAGACCCAAAAGTGACGAGCTTTTGGACCGCATCCGAGGACGACCCAAAACTCTACAAAAAAACCCTAACGGCGACTGCAGACAAGATTTATTTTGGATTGTGGAAAGCCAAGTGCGAATTTCAACTCCTATTGTCACTAAAAGTGAAACGGGATTGAAGACAGTTATTCAGGTTCGTTAAAAGTCTAGTCATCTCTTGGTCATAAATGCAAGTCTCATCAGAGCCAGTGTCAATTAATACTTCACGATTCTGGTCGTATTAACTGGCGTATCCATCTGCGGCACTAAACCAGACGTTAGACGCCGGTGAACTAAAACACGATAAATTCTCACCAGAAGAGATTTGCATAGTCTCCACTGGTTGCATAAATCGTGAAAAGTCTGACTGTTACGTCAGAAAATACGCTGTTATCTACAACCACCACTCCAGGCAACAACCGACACGGCTTTGGAACCATACTCGTGGCACTTATCTCCCAGATGTTGCTAATAACTGCATGGATCAAGTGAGTACCTCTATTCCTGTCCGCTGCGCCTACCTCACATTCTAAAAAGCGTTCAAAAAGTATGCCACACCATGTCCATAAATTAACTCAAAATAATAGGAAACTCTGGACGTCCTCTTGATTTGTTCCATAGCAACCTTGCACACAAAACTCTTGTGATAATGGCAGAAGCCCACACTTCTTATCTGATGGCGTTTAGCGTGAGCACATAATTGATCTAAAGACGTCTATTACCCACGCAAAGCAAGTCTTGTCCATAGCATACTCAGCCTTTCCAGACCGCGTGAACGGCACAGAAGGATGACCTCGGATTTAGGTTTCGAATGTTAACCAAATGCCGTGATCCGGACAGAATGAGCTCCATAATAGAATACTAATAAGCAGTGGTAAATTGTTATGCACCACATCATCTACTTGACCCTTCAGTTATGTAGTGATCCACCGGCACGCTTCACTTTTGGGGGCGTTCCGGAGATTTTAACTGCACTGACCTTAATTATGCTTAGCCAAACATTAGGCGATACCAATTTCTAAAGAGGAATAACTTTCAAGCAATTTACTCTACCTTTTTCGTCCCATTTGAAAAACTGTGGAACATCACTTGTTTACGACCCTTAACATCATCACAACACTAAGGCCTCAGTAAACGACTGTCATGAACCGGGGCTTAAACAGCCCGATCTGTACAGTTTCGTAAACCGCGGAACTTATAGAGGCTATGGACCTGTGTGTTAAACCATCTGAAATCCCCAGCACTTATTCGTACGCCTTGTAACCCTAAAGATGCGAACTCAGTAATGGACCAACAGCTCACTTTACTTCACTGGCTTAGCCACTATTTATTTTGAGTGACACCAGTTTCATTAAGTTATGATGGCCTGGATTACACTTTGGACGGATAAAGCATGAACTAGGAATACAAACATCACCAGGCATGTGCCGGAAAATACATTTACGAGCTCTCGCAGCAGTTATTTTTGATCAAGCGAAAGCTCGTCTGATTGGAATCCATAGTGTGGACAAATCCAGCCTAATAGCCTCGAAGGTTTGACTGCCATCCACAAACAAACGCCGTGAAACATAAGTTCCAAATGAAGGCCACAATTTTATACAGCGCTATCATATTTTAGTACCTTAATGATTAAACTCGGTTTTTTGGCACTTGTGATATGGTTCTTGAGGTTAGCGGTGGGATTGTAATTTTACTTCAAAATGGGTCATAGGAATCGTAGTTCTTAGATTAAAGGTCACAGTGTTCCGTCTGACAGCTGGCAGGCAGACAGAAAGAACTGCTTAAGTCTTACTTGCGCCAAGGATCGCATTGACGGACAGCTTGAGCGTTGTCGACTGCTATCCAGCTTTCCATACCCGAAAAATTGCCTGGTTGCTCCATAGACACTTTTCTTCTAACAAACCGTTTTGTACAATGTGTATCCTGATGCTTCTCTGACAAATTCAGCGTTTACAGTAAGAACGTGAACCTCAGATCCTGCAAGGGAACGAAAGTTTTATTGCTAATCCTATGGCGCCTCAAAAAGTCTAAGACCATTGAACACCTAGAATAGCTGCATTTATTGGTAACTACTACATAATCTAAGATGTGTTAGATTCTTGTCATCTTGTTGAGGTTTGCTTAAGTGTTTTGTGCAATGCGTAAAGTTTTCTCCTCTGTGCAACCTTTACGCTTTCTAGTTTTAAATATTGTTTACAAGTTCACATGCAGATTCGGATGCTGCGGTCCGAATACAATCGACCTTTCTATCTCCTGGCGCACAATAGGTCTCGCATTGTCCGCGGAAAATATTGTAGATTATATCGAACAGTTCAGGTTAAGTAGCTTGGCTGGGGAAACTGCTACTGAAAAAGAGTCACTGTTTATCTACTTGTACGTTTTTTGTTGGAGACATATTCTATAAGGTGTATTTTTGGTGAGAACTTGCTTGTTCAACATTGAAACATTTTATCACTGGGATCGACTTAACACAAACATCCAGTAAACTGCTAGCACTCCAAAAAGCCAAGTTCCAGGCTGCAAGACCGGAAATTGAAGGCTATTAGAATGTCAGATTAGCAGCGACGGAAACCGAGCCTTGTTTCGTGGGACGCTCGTGCACGGTGAACACAATTCCTCAAGGTCGTGTGGATGAGAGGTATGAAAAATACGTTACGAATTTTTGCATAAAAGGCAGGCGTGAAACGAATACGAAGCAAGGCTCTAAGAAGTGTTCCTTCTTTGTTGGGTTGAGCTTACGAAAGTTTCTGTCGCTTTCGAAACGCTGTGTACAACAAATGTTAGCTCAAAAAACACCGAAGGCGTGCATCATTCTTCGGACTGTTGCTACACAAAAAGTTGCACTAGCAGAAATTATTAGGGACTGTCCTTTGGCAGTAACCAGTCATGCAACCCTGGTACATGGGACCGTGCCTGCCAGTAATAGAAGTTTGAGTGTTCATTGGTGGTTCCGGCAGTGTCCTTCCAGTTATCATTCGTGAAGCACTCGTTATTTTCTATCCCGTCAAAAAATTTACCCCTACCAGATCTTCTCCACCTATGCATGGACAACACAGTACATATCCGTGGCTCAGCCGTCCAACTTTGTAGTACGCGAGTTTCTTGTACTGGGCCATGATTCATTCATCCTTGGACTCTTGGTAATGCGGACTAGAAACGCAAATAAGCTCCTTTTCGTTTCTGTTTATGCAATAGAAGATAAACTAAAATAACTCATTTCCCGCTGTTTATTTGCCACAACTGACTGTTTTTTCATCCTGTAAATCCGATTATGAGCTACTAGAAAATCGATTTTTCTCAGGAACATTATGTTTCTCTGAGCAATTAGAATAGAATGATAATCTGTCCCTTCTGGCATCACCCACATGAGTTGCCCCATTAAGGCTAATCGCCAAACACAACACGTTTGCGAACAATAACAATAAGTGAATTCCTATCATGAAGACAGTCCGGAATGTAGAAACACAGGACGTATAGGATAGATGGAATGTAAATACTAGCCAAAAATGAATCTCAGCCATACGTATCTTTGAGTAAAGTACAATGGATACTCCGTTTGAATCGCATTGCTATCCTACGTTATCATTTGGATAATCCTTATCTTCCGCTACTTTTTGAAAGGCTAAGAAGACATAAAGAAAGGGCTAAAAAAGTAGTCATAGAGTAGGATGATATTTTTGTCTGTTAGATGAAAACTTTAACAAAATTGCATTGTTACCTTTGACTGAGTGCATTTCTAAACTGTTTTGGTAATTTCTTCAAAAGGCCTTTTTTGTTTAAAACGATACTCGTGTCTTGGCAGTTATGTAGACGTTACAAGAATCAGGCACATCTCTCTCAATATACTAACTTGCTTTTACAATACGGGGCTATGGGTTTTCTCACCGACGTATCAAAACTGTTTCCGCTTTGAAAACCACAAAATTCCCGAATGGTTTAGATTCACTTAATCAGTCGGCTTCTCGGTTAAATTAGATGGGCTGTCGGTCAGTTTTGAGCTGCAAGTACCAAACTACTTTTTCCAGCATTATGATTAAAGAAGAATTGGCAGCGACCTATCTCAGTGTTTGAGTTATCCTCCCACCCTGCGTATGCATCGCAACCCTCTCCGGTCTGGATTCCGGACGCATAGAAATCAATAATACGAAATCGTTTGTGGCCATAGTTATTGGTCACTAGTGTCCAAATCCCATGGAACTGTTCTCAGTATCTGGACATTTCCAGACAACACACAGCTGTGACCCATAGTCTATGTCTTCTGAAGCGTAGAATCAGATACGTACAGGCTCCTCCTCGGCAAATTCCACGCATATCTTGCGGTCGCTTCTTGTTTATACTAATAGAAAATAATCCTTGACACGACAATGACAGCCGGGTGAATGTTTAACTACGAGAATGTCTCACGAACACTTCCCATGAAAAATGGCCCTTATTCTATTGAAAAGGTTTTCAGGAACTGTATAAATCGCATCAGCTGGCTAAACTCGTCGGCGAATTTCTGCCATGAGTTACACTACACTTACAAAGTGAAGCGGATATCTTGTTTATACGGTCTGCAACAGTCCTGCGGAAGAAGAGGTGTACGAACGCTTACATGTGCAGTGCTGCGGAGCTTAGAAACAGGAAGGATGCAGCTTCTGTATCTCACTGACCACCAAATTGAAGACAAAAGGATCAAACGGCAGACAGTAAGGAAGGAATCTGTGATGTGTAAACTGGATGCGTGTGCAAATCTAACGTTTATTTTACAGCTGAGAAATGAATGTTTTTTAATTAGTAGTACAGAAATCGGAGAATTACATGGCATTATTCCTTCAATCTTGCAAGTTAACCCGAGCCGTTCGATTAGGCTGTAGTGAAGAACCAGCATTTAGTTGTACTGGCTTGAATATCTATTCAACATGTAGAGGAGGCCATGTGCAGACTGCGGCTTTATATGTTCTCTTAATGTTTACGATGCTCGTATCATTTTTACATGGTCACTTGCGTACCAAAAGGTTGTGATTCACATTATCTAGCGGTATTCCTTACTGATTTTCATGTCTAGAGTTTGTTAAGGTTCGGTGCGGACTTAATTATTAATTTCACCAAATTGTCTTCTTATTTCAATAGGTAACTCGCTTCCGTGCTGATTTGTAACTTTCTTGTTGTGCTTATGGCATACCGGTCTAAATTCCACTCGGTATACGTGTACTATTTTCCTTGCCTAGTAAGCTCGTGCCAATCTTTGCAAGTAGCTTGATATAACGGCGAACAATCTATGCCGCCAGTGTTCATCTTGTGATGCGTCCGTGAGTATTAACAGCACTGCCAGTCAAAGGACGAAATCCCCTCACTGCGAAATTATTAGTAAACACGGACTAAGTGGTTACAAGCCGCTAGATACGAAAGTGAACACCTCGTCTGCACAGAGTTTTTAAAAAGTGAACATTCTCAAGCGTCTTTTTGAACTTTTCTGGACATTACCTAAATATTAAACGATAGTAAACGAACACTGCAAAGCGGTTCAATAATTTTCGCAGTAACCTTCATCTTCCATCTGGTGTGGGGTCGGAGCTTGGACATTAGACCATAGACTACTTGCAAGTTTCATCAGAAGTATACACCGTTACACCAATACCCTAGTACGTTTTAAGGTATCTTAAGGTCAAAATATTCCTATATTGTGTTTTGATGATTACATTGAAAATAAGTATTTATTTTTTCCTCGATAGTCTCAGCGTAAAGTGTATACAACTGCGCCATAACGAAGCAATTTCCTCGTGCTCTAAGGTATCAAATTCGATATCAAAACACCACAGGGTATTTACGAACTGTGACATTCAGGTATGCAGATAACCAAAGGAAACCACTGATTTATTGCTGGGCATGCTGGTGGTCAGCCTGAAACTCTCTTCATCCGTGCTTTGGGAACCAAACTTTGTTTGTGTACTTACCTGTAACTAAGACTTTCAAGATGACATTGGCGAAATGTCTCAAACTTACCGACGGTGTTGACATTCACACATCCGACGTTCTCTGTTATCCAACACTCCTTTCAAACTTAGCTTATTTAACCAGCATATTTCCTTAGGTATTAACGTGAGCGGAGCTGTATTTTATTTGTACCGTTCTTGGTAAAACTAGTGGTGACGTACAAAGCAATAATGAACAGGCGCGAATAATTACCTTCTCGTATTACATTTTATGAGGCTTCCTTAATACTTTGGTTGCATTATTTCACTGAGTGCACTTAACAATCATGTGTGATTAGCTATTTTACAATAAAATGACGATTATTCAGGATAGAGGAAGCAAAAAGAACTGCCGACATGCTGGTCCCGCACAGGTTAGATTCTGCTTTGTGGACTATGATCCCTATCATCATGTATTGTACAAATGGGCATGTGTAAGTCATCAGGGGAGAAAAATATTTTCGTGGCTCAGAAAATGTTTACAGTGACTCATCAAACGCTCATTTACAGAGGCTTTTCAATTACTTGCAGTAATCGATTTAAGACCACTTGCTTGAGAATGTTTAGTGGTTAAAGCGCGAACATTCTGCCCGGCAGATCTGTGGTTCGAACCCAACCACAGTATCTCGACTGCTCCTGTTTTGGATTTGGAAATCTTGAAGTACATCGGACTTCGTGCGTCCTTCAAGTGGTACGGCAACCAGGCACCAAAAGGATGCTACAGTTGAAAGCTTCTTGTGATATTATTCACTATCTACTGTAAATTGTTTATAAACTTCCTCCACATCAGAAGAAAATTATTTCCCTGTCCTGTTTTTGAAGTTTTATGCGTTAAATCTTGT
This sequence comes from Opisthorchis felineus, assembly GCA_004794785.1. Lineage (NCBI taxonomy): Eukaryota > Metazoa > Platyhelminthes > Trematoda > Opisthorchiida > Opisthorchiidae > Opisthorchis > Opisthorchis felineus. Next base: position 105,016 of record SJOL01000001.1, read on the forward strand.
TGGAATTGGAGACGGCAATCGCTTTTCCAAACTGGTACGTTTAGACCACAAAAACTCATCAAAAGAAGCCGACTCCCGTTAGCGGAAGCCAGTAAAACATGCAGTCACTGTACGCTTGGTACGTTTAAACTTTCCATAATTGAATATATTATAGCGCCAAAGAAATTTTGAATTGCACTGTCTGATTTTGGACGCAAAAAACTGGTATAAGGACTTACTTTTACTATGGTGAGGACTCAATAGCACTGGCGACGCGTGTGAGCTGAATTAGTTGTGATGAAAATAATTATGACGCGAATTTCGTTTTTGGGATTATACCTGTGTGGAGTATTTGTTCAAGGTGTATGATGTGTGAAAGCGATTTTCCACTTCCGCATACACAACTTAGTAAGGATTTTCCTGCTACTTACTGTGTTTAGCGACGTACACGAATATTGAATAATGTGACTATGTATTTCAGCGACAACCAGTATGTTGTCACGCAAGTCCTATTGACAAACACAAAAGTACGTTCACAGAATTCCGCCAACAACCACAAAATATATCAGAAATAGAGTGGGACGAGCGACGCGAGCAACCGACTTACAAAACCCACATTCACAACTGCGCACGGTATTACAGGTTTTTGCGGCCGTTGTGTGACTAGTTAGGACCAAGCTATAAATCTCTTATAACAGAGGGATCAATGACTCACACAGATATGTTCTGCTCAGTGGGGTTGGATACGGTATTACTGTCAGTCGTAATTTCGGATAGACTATATCAAATTGGTTCAGTATGCCGCTCGCGAAACAATGGCTAGTATCAGTACTCCTATCTATTCAACCTCACGACAGACTGAGCATCACATCAGTTACAAGTCAAAGGTCACCGTCTTGATTGCTGGGTACCTCAAACAAGTAAAATGGTAAGACAAAGTGAGCCCTATCTGAAACGGCTCATTTTAAATGCCCATCCAAGGCACATCGGGGATATGTCCACAAAGGCAAACTTTTGGGATTAATACTAACGTTATATCAAGTAAATGAATCAGCAAAACTTAAAGCCGTGCAAAGCCTGACTTTCAAAGTGAACAACGGTATGGCATTTACTGGCTTTATCTCTGTTCAGCTTTCGGTAAAGTAATGAACAACTGATCAAATTGAAGCCGGTGATACGGTCAGATCAGTGGGGAAAATTGTGAAAACCTACAAGCTAAAAAGGAACGTTTCATTTCTGACTGGCTTACGGAACTGCTTACCCAATTTATTATGAGTTATATACTGCTTAGATGAATAAGAAAGAAAAATTTGGCCTTCCGACACATGAAAGTTTATCCTCAGGTAAATTGGTAGTAAATGGCTCATGGACGTTCCACGCCTTAAGTGACTCTGAAGAATCCAGAATTAGATCTTTGGTTGATACATCTGGTCGACTCAACAAAGGCAAGTAACAGACTAAGCAGACTCCGGAACAAGGAAACTACAACAACAAAAATCTCTCATGCCTACTTATGTAAGGGGACTGTGCACAGTCCGGTGATAGGCGAGAGTTGACCAGTTATGCCGCACTTAAGGATATTAGTTGCGTAAAACTCGGTACTCAGAAAGACTTTTTTCAACTGTGTCCTTGAATGAAACACTTAACCGTCTTAGTTTCTACAAGGAATATGCGGTTGACCCAACCCCCAATGACGAAGAAATAAAAAAGGTGTCGCTTAAACGAGCTTTAGCTAACGAGGCCAGGGGCTGTCATTCATTCGTTCATCTTTTACCATCCGAATCTATCCGGAAAGATTGTAAGTTGGTACAAATAGGGCAAACGATACCAACTCCACCAGGTTTATAACATAGAACGTCCGAATTGACAAGTATGGCATAGCTTCTTTTGCCACAAGATTGAGAATTGTCTGACATTTTTTCCCAACGAGGTCCACATGAAATTAGGTACCCTATTCCATTAAAATGGTGAGGTGAAAAAGCCAACTTGTATATGCGTGAGCCTACGAAACTTCACATTTGATTCATCTGTACAACCGAAGAAAACTTTAGGAACATCAGTATTTTTCGAAAATGCCACAAACTCGCTTTAAAAGGAGATTGCACAGGAAGACCTAATTCCGTGGACGCTGCCGACAACTGACTAATGCAATCAGATAATCCCATATCCCATTTTGAGATTGGTTCCAGAAGTCAGGGGGCGAGGATGTCTGCGCATGAGCACCGTTTGATGCCTATTGTCATCATACTATTAATTGGCCGTCTGGGCCAGAAAAAATAAATTTATTGTAACAAATTATATACTCTTCCCGAAAGCACTTGAAAGCAGCAGTTTTCTCCAGTAATCCAATACTGAAAGCGCCATTAAGTGTAACTGTTAAAGCAACAAGTAGCCTGCCACAGTAGATGTAAATTCAAAACTTCATTGTAGCTGTAGCGGCTAAACAGGAAACACTAAAGTGTATCAATATAAATCTGGCCGCTTGAATAGGGCCATTCTGTTCTGAAAAGCCAGAAAGCACCCTTCGGATATTTAGGGGTATCAGAAGTGCGCATCTTACGGAACTTCAGGGCTTCTTGAACCCGCAAGCTCCCGATTAGTAGTAAAACACTAAATTGTGAGTGGTTAATCAGCATATTGGTTGAATCGCACTTAGACATGTTATAGTGCCGCGCAGTTCATCCACGGTATACCGACCAACCAAAAATCTATAAAGTAGATATCCCCATGAGACCAATAGTATACGGAATATTTTTCTCTACTTCATGGGCTTGTCAGATCCTCCAGAGTTATTTCAAAACCCCAAAACGAAAAATTAGGTACTTATGTTGAGAATTACTGCGACTTTACGAAAAAATAATCTGGTTGCTACATGACACAAGATGGCTAAAGTGGTTAGAGCGCGAATTTACTGACCGGGAGCTCCGTAGTTCGAACGCGACCTCTGCCTCTCGACTTCCCCTGTCTAGGCTTTGGCAACCTGGCAGTATTCCAGCCCTCGTGCTTCCTTCTGGTGACATTGCAGCTAAGCACCGAAAGGGTGTTACAGCTGAACGATTATCTTGATACTTTTATTTATGACACAAGACGAAGTTATTGTGAGTCTTGACGTCAATAAATGCATTGCAAGGGGATATGCCTGAATCCGACTCACCTTATTTTCAACTCCGTGGTTTTTGCTGAAGAACAAAGTATAACAATTAAATCTCCAATATCCCTGGTTTTCGCGAATATTTTAGCAGAAGCCTTTCAACAGAAAGATTTGTAGTGGTTAACGGCCCTATGGAGTCTTCAGTGAACAGAACAAATTACTAATGTAAGTCAGATACAATGTCACAAGGAGAAAAATCCAAGTAAAGCTTGACTCACAGTTCACAATAGGAGAATCCATAGTTCCGTATTCCGTTGAACCACCATACCAAGAAGAGAAAGTTCTACTTTCCTGGTATTCCAAACCTCCGTTGATCGCAATATTGCTCCACTGATGTGAATAGATTAGTCCAGCGTTTGTAGCTACAATTTTTGCTCACGTTTAGAGTTAGTAGCAGCTAATGATAGCCAACCGACAGTCATAAACACAATCACTCAGCAAAAGTCCCAAAGTCACGTTGGACCCAAAAAGCGGGCGGTTGTTGTCGTATTCCAGTAAAACAAACTTTCGTATAGTAATGTGAGCGAAATTCATAGGGAGAAAGGAGATGATGTTGGACATGAAAAATAGTAGTTTACAAGTGCTACAGATTTAACCGGACTCCCGTACCCAACAAAGGTTTTTTACCGTTGCTTGGATGGCAATGTTTTCGTTAATAAGCGAGACTTGGTTGCTAAATTTTACGACTTTCTGAGTGACACGAATCCATATATTAGGATACAAAATACCTTTCTTAGACTATATGGCGGGTAATGCTTTTGGGATACTAAAAACCACGGTGTATGAAAAGCCAATAACGGGGCGGTTTCCACCTACATGTCCGCCCATCCTGAGTTGGTATTCACTGGAGCTACCTAGTGTGGTTTAGCTTTGTGAAGGCCCTGCCTACAGAAGTTGATCGAACAGCCACCCAAGTTGAAGGAAATGACAAACTTCAGGATAGTGGTTGGTTAAGTGTTGATTTAAAAGGATAGTTGTACCTTTGGCGGAATCCAACAGGGAAGGGATTAGGGCTGCTGTAACATCATATATTCCAAGGAGATTCGAATCCTTTCGATGGATTCTAAGCTTGGCTAACACAAGAGCAGCGTTCCAGAATGAAAACACTCTTTCTGCAGTTGTTAAACTGACACATCACTTCCCAGTGCATGGAACTCGGGACTGTATGCAAACTTAAGTGCAGCAGCTGTATTGGCGTCTATGTAAGACAGCCTGCTGGAGAAGTTCACATCAGAATCCGGGATGACATGAAACGCAGGAAACGCAAAGAAACGCAGATGAGTATCTAATGGTACTTAATGACTCAGCAATGGTGCGACTTGCACAAGAAAAGAGAACAGGATTGATTTAGAAAATGTTGAGGTTTGGGACAGGGACTACGGCTCTTTCTACAAAGACTAGTGGCTAGGGCGTTGGAAATCTATAGTCACGTTGATAAGATTAGAAGGCGTAGACCTGGAGTTTGTGTGGAGACTGATTTAGTTTAAGTGAGCTGGCACTGCTGGTGTGCGGCTATTAGCAAAAAGAATTCATCCGCAAAAGTGTCTTAAATCCGGAGTGCATAAACAAAGCCTAACGTAACTTCCACGTAATCTCACTCCGCCTTGACCAAATTGTTGCACAAATTGCACTCCCACACAAACCAACGAAGTATATCATTGTAAGCTGGAAAGCTTTTCGCCGCGGAGTTGTTTATTAGAAAACACCAAACAAACGGATAGAAACTGTTGGGCAGGAAGGTAAACATCTCATATGCACCTTATTTTTAAAAAGTGAACATCCCCACACGTCTTCTTCAACTTTCGTGGATATTCAATGACTATCAGGCAATTGTAAATGAACGCTGCAAAGAGTCTCCACAAATTCCGTGATAAACCCCATGGGGGTGCAACTTCCATTAGACGCGGGGCGGAGTTACGGGAAAACCACATACTACTCGCATGCCCCATCAGTATTACCCGCCGTTACACACCCTTCCCCTTTAAATGTTGCTTGCATGCCACCGACTTCCATTTACCCCGTTAGGTCGGCCTCAGCAGCTAATCTATTTGGCAGCTCTTCGGGTGAATCATACCACCTCCGAAGCTGAGTCTCATTTGCTACTTTCGATCCCCGACCATCTTGAATTATATAGACGTTCTCCCGGCGGTCGGTAACAGCAAATGGACCTTGCCATCGACTGCCCAGCTTCCGCGACCCCAGTCCACTCCCTCCACGATTCTGATGTTCCTTTCACTTGACCTTCGTGCCTTTGGGGAATGGTCGTGTCTTTCTACCTGCCATTTTTTGTCTGGTCGTTTCCTGAACAGCGGTCAAGTATCCTCGAGCTTTTCTCCTTTCCTCTCCTAGCTCCTCTGGAGAAAAGCGTGTTGCCTGCCACAGTCCAATTTTCTGATCAACCGGAAGGTGCGGATGCCAACCGTACATCGGCATGAACGGGGACTTGCCCGTGGTCGGCTGTATGGAAGCACGATGTGCTAGCAACACTATCTGCAGGTCCACTTGCCAGTCACCTCCTTTGGCCACCAGCCATTCCTTGATCGTCCGGTAACTGCGTTCGGTCAGACCATTTGTTTGTGGGTGGTATGGTGCCGTCCTTAGCCGTCTGATACCCAGCTTCTGCAAGCAGCTCCAAATTTCTTCGCCCTCAAAGCAAAGCCCCTGATCCGTTAGGATCACTTTTGGCACCCCGTATTTGGCCAGATGTGACACGCTACCACTCCGCTGATTGTCGTCGCCCGTTCGTTTGGCACAGCTGCCGCCTTGACCCACTGCGACAGGTGTTCTGTCATTGTTATGATATATTGATTTCCGCTGGTCGTCACCGAAAAGTGGCCCATGACGCCCACGGAACATAACTCGCCTATTTCTGATATAGGAATGGTTTCCATGGGATGTGTTACCCCTGTCGTATCCCCTTTCATCAGTTGGCACCGCTTATAGGACACCACATAATCCATCACCTCACTTCTCATCCCGGGCCAGTAGGCCCTCTGCCGAAGTAAGTCGTATGTCTTGGTGCACCCTGTGTGTGCCATTTCGTGGCATTCGACGATCAGCTTCCTTCTCAAGACGCGAGGTATTACGGGCAGCACAACATCAGAATCAGTGTCGTTCCAAGAAATTATGCCAGCCTCACTCAGACTCAATCTATCAAAGTGACTCTGGAACATTTGCAATTCCTTGTCTCCGTCTCCGTTCTCAATATTCCGTCCATCCAACAAGGAGGCTGCAACCTTCCGTAACACAGGATCCTGCCGTTGGAGTTGCACCAACCTCCCGGGATCCAGTTCGACGACGATGCTATTGGCACCGATCATGATCCTGGGGGCCTCATCTTCAGCCTCTGGTCTTGACAGCCAATCAGCCAGGTGATTCTCCTTCCCTGGCACGTGCCGGATCGTAAAGTCGTACTCTTGCAACCGGAGTGCCCATCGCGCGAGCTTTCCGCGAGGATCTCTGGTGGTCCTGATCCACTCCAGGGGTTTGTGATCAGTCTCGACATGAAATCTTTGTCCAAGCAGGTATGGCCTCCACTTATCCAGGGCCCAGACGATCGCTAAACATTCTTTCTCAATAGTCGAGTACTTCTGCTCAGCGTTAGTCAGGACGCGACTGGCATATTCGATAACTCCATGCCTCTGCTTCAGGACAGCGCCGATACCGCGGTCGCTAGCGTCCGTTGCAACAGTAAACATCTCTCCGACCCTGGGCAGTTTGAGGGTCAGTTGCTGATCCAGCATGCGCGCTTTGACACGTTCGAAAGCCTCGTGTGCTTCCCTGGTCCATTCGAACTTCCGATTTTGCCCAAGCAAGTCGTACAGTGGAGCAGCAATCGTGTTGAAATTCTCGACAAGCCGGCTGTAATATGCTGCTCGTCCAAGGAACTGCCGTAGGGTTCGCTTCGAACTGGGAACAGCGCATTCCCCGATGTTTGCCAGTTTTTCCGGCAGTGGGCGACCAACTTTAGCTCCCAGCAGTGTCTCCGAACTCCGAGCAAGCTGTGTCTTGCCTTCGTTTATCCGCAGGCCAGCCTCCCGGATACGCTTCAATAAGGCCTTCAAGTGAACTGCGTGATTTGGTTCCGAATTGCTGCACACAACGATATCATTCCCGTACACTGCAATATTCTGTAGTCCCTTCGCTAAACGAAGCATCAAGCACCGGAACATGAATGGTGACCCCGACAAACTAAAAGTCTTCCGTCTAAATTTATATTGGGTGTATCCAACCGTGGACGCCGTTTTCTTCCAGTCCTCCATCTTGATAGATAGTTGCCAGTATCCGGAACGCAAGTCGAACACCGTGAGATATCGGGAATGCTGGAGAGAAACGAAAATCTCCGCAACCGAAGGAACAGCTACAACCCGATTTACGATCAGTCCATTCAAACGCCTGAAATCCACACAAAACCGGTAGTTCCCGTTCGCCTTCTTCACAAGCACAACCAGGGAGTTGCACGCATTGTTGGGTTCCTCAATTATGTCATTTTTTAACATCTCCTGTTTTTGGACCTCCTTCCGTAAATGGAGCGGACGGGGTCCGTCAGGTGCAAAAAGCATTCGGACGAGAGGGGAATTTCGTGTTCAATCCACGAGCAGAAGCCAAACGGATCTTCGTCGCCTGTGAACAGTTCGGGGTGCTCCTCGACCACGGACTGTACTGACGGCACGTTACGGGACGGAAGCTTTCGGACATGCAGCTCGCCCACGGCAGTGCTTGGGTAACCTTCAAGCCGGACTGCGCCATAATTTGTCACCAGGTTTCCCCGCTTTAAGCCAACCACGGATTCTGCACTCTTGAGAAAATCTGCTCTCAAGATTGTCTGCTCTATGTTTGCGCTGATGAGGAGCTCGTGCTGCACCAAGCTCTTGCCTAGGTGCATTGAGTGCATTGACAATCCCTCAATTTTCAGTCGGTATGCACCCACTGCTCTCACGGCTAGCGCGCACGATTTGCATTCAGCTTCGTTCCCTCTCCGTCTCAGCGATACCCCTGCTCCTGTATCAATCAGGCACAGCTCCGCCTTTCCGTTCATCTCGATAAAGGTTTGTTTCGTAGCCTGTGTCACCGCAATAATCTCAACCCACCGGGAAATGAGGAGTAATCCAAAGTTTTATTATGTACAAGAGGTTGGTTACGAGGACATTGTTTCTTACAATGGCCAGGCATGACAAACTTGTAGCATCGGCTCGTTCTAGCGCCCCCCACACGATTCAGTCTTGATGGCTGCAACCTGTCCGGCTAGTTGATCCACTTTGCTCTTCAGGTCCTCCAATGTTGAATCATCCATCTTCTCCTGCGACTGCAACCTGGCCAGTGGCGCCTCGGCCAATTCCCGTGACAGATGCACCAGGCGCCCCACACTCAACTGGCCAGATGCTCTCACTAACCGCAACTGGGCACGAATCGCGGGCTGAACCCCTTCAACGAACTGGTCAGACAGCAACTGTTGGCGCGACACTCCGTCCCGTCCCGGCAGGGCCCTATCCAGCGACTGCTACAGGCTGGCGAAGAACATCTTCGGGTCACATCCCGGTTCCATCCTGACCGTCTTGAACCACCTCACAGCCCCGTGGCGGTCGGCCGGTGTGTCGAACTCCGTTGCAAGTGCTTCTTTCGCGGCGGCAAGTCCATCTTCCGAGGGACCCATCTGGCCGCATCCAGGGCCGCCTTCGCCCGGCCTATGAGAAGGGTCCCCAGTGCCGCCAAATTACCCCGGTCAGACTCCAGTCCAGCCGCCTCCGCAACATCCTCAGAATCCTCCAGGAAGGTCCGCACATCCCCTTCCTCAAACGGTTGTGGCCACGGGGTCTTCATCCTCATCATGGTCACGGCACAAAATGCAAGGAAGAAAGCCTCTCACCGCGGAGTCGTTTTTTAGAAAACACCAAACAAACGGTTACAAACTGCTGGGCAGGAGAGTAAACATCTCATACGCACCTTATTTTTAAAAAGTGAACATCCCCACACGTATTCTTCAACTTTCGTGGATATTTAATTACTATTACGCAGTTGTAAATGAACGCTGCAAAGAATCTCCACAAATTCCGTAATAAACTCCATGGGGGTGCAACTTCCATTAGACGCGAGGCGGAATTACGAGAAAGCCACATACTACTTACATGCCTCATCAGTGGTATCCGCCGTTAGACCAGTAGCACCTTGGAGCATTCAGCATTTGGAGCTCTTTGAACTGAAAAACCGAGAACCCGAAAGCCAGTGAAAATGGTCCAAACCTTCCACCTGAAGGTTTGGGTCCCCACAGCAAGCAAAAATACTTTAACTGACATTCAACACCGATCTCGTGTGATGCTCCGGAGGAATCTTTCTGATCGGTTTTCCATCTGCATGAAAACTCGGTCGACGTGGTAACCAGCTTACTCGGTCTGATTAGGTTTTGTGTAAAAAGCAATACTCTGCTCAGCTGTAAACCCACTAGTTGTTTACCAAACAATTTTGAGGCAAAAACTGCCTTCTCTTCCAAAATGATGCCACGCTGAACATCGTTTCGCAGCTAGACGATCGGGGGCTGCAAAGCACCATGTATTGGGCTGAGGATTTCCACTTGTCAACGAATATAAAACATCGATCTGCACTCAGTGGGCTTCGCTGGCAGTCATCAGCACTGGACTAACATAACCTCGTTTGTCTCTAGACCTTACCTCTACCTTTGAATACTCCACGGTAAATTATCGCAAAACTAGCCCACTTCGGAATCGCCACCCCCTGGTGGGTCATGTTGGAACGTGACATGCTATTGGGAAATGTTCATGGACCGGAATCGCCTAGAGTCGCAAATCCCTACACAGCTGATGCATTTCTCGATAGAAAAATGTGCAGGATGCGCGAAAATCTTGCAATTTGCTGTGCGGATACCCGGAACAAAAACTATCATAATCTGCCTTACAGTTTTGGATGCTATTACCACAATCACACGATCCTGAAATTCGCTCGAACCGTTTGACATAGTGCGCGAGTTCGTGAACAGTGCAGTGCAGACGGCTGCTCAAGTTTTTCACGGTCATCGCGGAAACGTTAGCCGCATATCCTTTAGCCAAGACGATCAGCTGCAATGGTCGATTGTATAGTTTGGGAGGCTAAAACGAGTGTGCCTCAACGGGACGCACTTAGTGGTACGTAGGTCAAGTCAGCCAATGGAAAAGGATAATCAGCAAGTATCTTTGACGAGAGTTTGCTTCTCGCAGTGCAAATTAAACGGAGAAACATATTTGGAATTTTGAACAACAATGAAAATCTTGAAAGGTTGTTGGCAATAGTGATATTCGGTCATAGTCTTCTGCAAGCCTTAAGTTTCTCAAACCTGTGACGAGTTGTCTGAATGTAATGAATGTGTTCACAGCGATTATTTCTCGAAACAGCTATTCTCGAGCTCCGAAAACGCAGGATTCGGCATTCGTATAGTCTGGCGGAAATTAGCTACAGGAGTGATACTTCCGCATATTTTGCATCCGCACGTACGACGTAGGCTCTAACTAGGTCCATAAACTATTACAGCTACAGAACTGCCTGCCGCTTTCACCCATTTTTAGTGATTCACGCTTTGTCACAAGTCGCGATATCCTATTCCATCAGGCACATTTTTTCCAACTTGAGGTAAGAAACTTTTCAAGCTCAGATCGCACATCATCATTAGGCAACAGTTTCCCTCATTTCGGGTAGTTGGTATGGGGGATAAAATTCCTCCGACGATTGTTCACGCTGCATCAGGTACCCAGTTCAAAGCACTTTTAGATGCCTTTTTGGTTGGGTCCTCGCGCTCGTAGGATTACTGCCCCGCGCTGAGAACTTAAAGAGCAATGCCACAAACTTTGTTCGCTTGTGCTTTTCAGGTGAACTGAATCCGCTGAAAGGCAGGAACAAACCTGACCTGGGAAGCTTGGGCGAAAGACCCGATCCCGCATCAGTCTATGATTCCGTGAATCCGTGATAGACCACGTTTGGAAAGTATCCGTCGCCCTACAGGTTTTCCCTTCAGTCACGGTGATATGACGTATGCATCTCATAATTCCGTATGAGACAGTTGTGCTTCCACAGCCCATTTGCGGGTGAGTGCAAGTAGTGGGCCGTGAGGTGAGAGACGACTCGAGGGTTTTTGTAGTGCAGCATTTGCAGGTCTTGTCGGAGTGTCTGTGCTAGTAATATGATAACCAGAGGACCTGCTGTGCGGCACTGCCTGGGCGAGACCAACGGTGGAACATGTTTCGGCGGTTTGCAGTGTATACAAACAAAACACGTGGATGTCATATGATACGTACATGCTCCCTGATAGCTTTGTGAATATAGGGATAGCCGGCATTTTTGCCGCAGTTTGTCCGTAAAAAAACGTCTTCAGCTGGTATTGCTCAACCATCATGTCTCTGAACAATCCAACAAATTTACACATAAGAGCAATTGTTCGAATTACACAAGGGCACAAGGCGGAAGCCCGGGACCTATGCTACCTGTGATCAGGAAGGCGTGGAGGTTGTTTCTACCAGCCACTTATTAGTCGCTTATAAAGAGTTACCCAAAGCGGTTTGTTGCGTGTGTTTCATCGACATTTACTACATCCGGAGGCGTCGAAATAGCGTTACCTGCTGCTATTCGCAGCAGCATAAACGGTTGTACTAGCCATCCCCTGACTACAGCACAAGTACACGTCCGGACTTCTGAAGTTTTGCCAGGACCAAAAACACATCATCTGCCACAGTAAAACCCAACCATTTGTCACTTAATCGACAGAGATGGCGAACACATGAGGCTGTAGTTGTTTTTGTTCTGAGTGGTAAGGATCTTGCCGAATTATATAATATAACAATATAATATAATATAATATAATATAATATAATATAAATGTACATTCCCAACATGTGGGTGGCATGCCGTCAGGCACGATCATAAGGTTACAGCCAAACTATAAGCATTACTGGCGGGGATTGTGTGTACAGGGGGTTTTTTGGAAAAGGGGCAGCGTCATAGGCGGTGGGCATCATCCGATGTATACGTGGTCACCACTAAACTGGCACGTGGCTACCCCAAAGACGAAGTGACGTCTGTGGCTGGCAGTCCGAAATCGTTGTACGAAGCAAACACGCCGGCATCCGGGAAGCGCGTCCTACTTGGATTTTCCCAGAATCCAAGTCGAAAACCACCCAAATTGATGTCACCACGCACTAATTCACACGGCAGAGATCCGTATGGGCGACAAACCGCCGCAACTCACACGATGGCTCTTCATACTTCAGCAGGGCACTTCTAGATCCTAACCCGTCCTCGATTGACAGTCAATTGCACAAAAATTTGGTAAACTTATGATTGTGTTCAAGATAATTATAATTGACTGAGGGATAGTTCCATTGTCTCCTTGGACAAAGCCGTACTGGACAACCGATGCGTCGTGTACTATTGTTACAAGGAGATACGCTCAGCTTGCTACATTTTCCAGGTTCCTCGAACTTGCTTCGGTTTTCCTATCTGACTGTTAAATTTGTACAAAGCCCGCTAGTAAAGCAGAACAGCATTGGTGCTTCTGTTACAACCGGCACGCAGAAATACCACATAACTATCCCTCATGTATCCGTTTAGCGCCTTCCCAAATTCCGTGAAAGATGAAAACCGGACCGCCGTCAATTTCTCAACAGGCAATCTCGAACCCTGGCACTGCAACCGCAGATTAAGTACGCACCAAAAGTTACGAACAGAGACTAATTTAAACAAATTCCAGAAGCGTAAGGCGGATTATGGTGGTATTTTGAGCATTCATACTGCTATGTGCGATATTTTTGAGCATACGCTTCTGATGTACACAGGAATGATTTTTTGAGTATAACAACTATCCGGCCAGGGAGCGGCCTTCAGTCTCATCTGACCAACGTTGCCGTAATACTGTAGGACAGTTGACAAGATCATAGTCGATATTCTCACCTGAAGCCTGGTCAAAAAAGTAAAAAGATTTGTAATCGCAGTTCCTGATGCATTTTTATAACTTTAAATCCTCAATTGCCTGTCGGTACTTGCTAGGCCCTGCAAGAACCATATCCTCACACGATGACGGCTTCGTTTTCACTCTCTTGGAACCCCCCTGCTGTTTACCAAGGAAGTCTGATCAGTTTCAGTTTCCGTTATTGTTCAAACCCTTGAACTGTGCTCACCAGTTTCATGCACATGCTATAAATCGATGGTCCGAAAATCTTGCAGTGGCCCAGGCTTTCAACACTTTACCATCGATGACTTTTGTGATATGGATTTTTTAGCACTCTAGTAATAAGCAAACTTGGAACCCTGTGTAAGTTTCTGCGAATTATTTCCTTGCCCATGTAGGCACCCAGCCAAAACAGCCCCCCATCCAGGCTGTAATTTTGAACACAAACTAGCATAAATAATCACTATAATAATAGTAATAATAATGTTTATTCGCAGCTTGTGGTTGGCATGCCGTCAGGCATGATCATAGGGTTACAGTTCGAATAAAAGCAGGACTGGCTGGGATTGTAGGCAAAGGGGGATTTGGGAAAAGGGACAGAGTCATAGGCATTATCCGATGTAGACGTGGTGATCACTAAACCGGCACGGGCAAGGAGGCACAGTTACTATACTTTTTTGGAGAGAACATCGAACAAGATCGGATCGGTAGGATTCAAAGGTGGTGGGCAAAATCAAAACAAGGGAGGGCAAAACAAGAGGCTTCCTGTTTGACACATTACAAGAAGAGTGTAAATGGTTGAAACTGAGGAACCAGAACATCAGACCTGGTGAAGCAGTAGAGTTGGCGTCATCCAGCCAGTCAAACTGAACTAAACCTAAAACAACCGCTGAGGCCTCGTGGCCTTGGACTGTTGGGCTCATGGCCAGAGTCACAAAAGGCGTAAGTGGGGAGGGTGTAGTGGCGGGGTTAGCAAAGCGGATAAATGGTAACAGGAGCCTCAGGATCATGGTGTACTGTGAAACTGCAGAGACTCACTGGTGTCGCCGCGGTCTTTTGTGCAGATACAACGATCACCTTGGCTGTTAGGATAAGCAGTTTTGTTGGAAAACGAAAGAGTACGGATACGCGTTTGCGGCAGTGGTATAAATAAAGTAATGAAGAAGTGCATGTTACTCTGACTGCCAAGAGGCCCCTATTGAAAGAGAGATTTTACATTGTCTCAAGCAACCGCAGTCGAAATCAAAACCGAAGCCATTCGAAAGGAAATGACGCAACTGAAAAATGAGCTGCCGACAGGCCGATGGACTTCATACGGTTTGGACGGAAGCTTTCGCTCCGTTACGAACGGTGGATGAACATTTTTCTTTTTTCGCATAATCTGATCGTGAGTCCATAAACTGGATTTTGAAAACAGGCAAATGGTCGATCACAAAGCGGATTTCGACGATCCAGGATATATTTGCAACTTGTTATATATTCAGGCACAAGATATTGGCCCTTAAAAATCCCCCTAATAACATTTAAGTTGTCTCACCACAACTCTCCAAGATCGGACGGTATATTTCACGAAGAAGCACGCTTTCTAGGCCATCAGCGAAATGACGCTGACGGATTCGACAAATGCGCACGAGAAGTTAACGTTAAGGTCCAATATTTTGTTTGGATATATGAAAAGGTGCGTTTGATTTGATCATTGCGTTAACGCAGTTAAAATTCAGGTAACGTTGTTCGTGAAAGATGTATTCACAATCCTCAGCCTCTGGGCATAAATTATGTGGATTACATGTACAGATGTTCAGCAACAGAGCTAAACGGAGTTGACAGTGCTATGCTAAAGCTAGTATCACATGACCGGAGTCACAGGGAATAAATGCATTCGTTCAAAGTCTTTAGCACACGTAGATCTTTAACTATCCATGCAGCGAAAGTAGGCAAGAACTTGGTACTTGATTCCGAAATGGAACTTGGACGAAATATCCAGGGATATCCCATGGGTGGCTGTTGGCAAGTTTTGGGCAGCAAATAAAGTGGGATGTGATCTGGTCGGCCAATACCTGAAGACATTTGCGCCCATATTCAAAAAGCTCAACTTGCTGTATGTTATTCCATGGGTCGTTTTAGAGGTTGCTCTCTTCTTTTGAAAATTGGTAAAGTAGAGCGGTAAGGCGGTACTGGTGGGGATTTTCGCCCAACCGATCCTCAGTGCGGAGCCAAATAGTGAATTCCACCACTTCTGTCTGTGCTTATATGGTCTGTAAATAGAATCCAGTAATCCAAACTCAAGTAGTAAATTCAAATAGGATCTAGTAATTTCAGAGTGGCTTTGATGTAATGTGCTTTATAGGTCTTGAATCCCATTTTAATTGTCATTTCGTTTCATTTTATTCGACAGACTTGAAGGTGCTATCGGTTAACTTACTCTGTTCCTTTCTGTCCTATTGTTTGGGTAGAACCTGCTTGGTTATTCGATTGGATACTTAGTTATTTACTTGCTTCCGTTCCTCAGTCAGGTTTGCTCAGTGATTTCTGTTAGATTCAAGCTAAGCAACAGGACTATCTTACCAGGCGAAATGAAATGAGGCCACAATACAACTCAGGTTCCAGGCTGGTCAAGCAAATTACGCGAAGGTCACTTTTGGAAAAGCCAAATACCTTTGAATTATCAGTATTCAGAAGAAAAATATTATAGAAACTGTATTCGCGCACATACAAGAGGAAGAGTTTACTCATCCGAGCTTTCAATGACCATGACATCTTAACTGGTTTTGAGTCGTTTGCAGCAGGGTGTGCCACAAGTTGAAAGAAACGAGACACTCAAGAGTGCAAGGGTCATAAGAAATGAGGACAACGACAATGAAGCCTCAATCGGAAATCTCTTCAGAAGTTAACTCAGGGCAGTGGAGGGATACGTGCTTGCCAAAGGACTTACTTTAATTTCAAGGATGACAGTAATCTAGAATGTTGGGCCGGTCTAGAGTAGGCCTTCAACTCTAGTGGCCCCGGTCTATCACGGAAAACAGGATCCACGAGACATTTCTACTGAAAAAAGAGTGACAAGCAGTCTGAAAGCGGACGAAACCACTGTTGTTTTTGGCAGCTGGAAAAGGAAGAATGACGGTCATCCTGGATAAGGAAGAATATACCAATAACGCGCAGGTTACCGGGAAACTCGCAGACATAACCGATAAAACCTTAAAGGCATATGAACCTCATAAATTATCAAGAAGCATACTATTGGAGATCCTAATAAAAGGAAGATTTTAGAGGAGGACTTTAACCATTCCGCCCCTTACTGAGGACGTCACCCGGACTGGTGACGAAACGTCTGCACCCCTACTGCCGAACTTGGCGGATCGACCAACAACCTAGCAGCATCCATGATCTGTCTATATACTGTCTCATCGCCAGCATTCATCCTGTATTGTTTAGCTGCAACTTGGTGCCACTTCGTTATTCACTTAAGCAGGAATCGGACACTGAGAGAACACATCACAATCCCCAAAGGCTTCAGGTATTCATGGCTGTCGTTAGTTGGCACAAGATCCTCCCTATTTCAAAAATGACGTCACGAGGTGCTCACGTAGCATGTTGTGCATTTGACGCTGCAGAAAAACCCCTCATATTGAAAGGAAAATACCTTGGCATGCTATACATGCAACCGGTAAATAAGGGGTCGAAATGACCGGCTGTTGGTACCCTGCCCGAATAACAGGAAACCGGAAGCTGGCTGATAAACAGGAAATCAACAGGGTGCCGAAGTTAACGATTTCCGTAGTCTCGTGACGGCATAAAGAACTATTCCATGCCACTCTTGAACGGTTCGTGAAAAGATTCGTGGAAGTAATCAAAGCGTGTCGAAAACGTAGCCAATGGGGGTCGCACAATTAGACTCCCCCACTCGCGGGGCCGCCATATTAGTGCAGGCATCGACACAGCTACGACTGCCTTCGTTTCACGCAGTATTTTGCCACATGTATTTCTTATGAAACCTGCCTATGGCCTATATTTCCAACCTTTAGGCAAAACTAACTCGTAGAATCTACCGCGGATTTTCACCCGTGGAATTTTGCGAGAGCTAACTAAGCACAAAAACACTTGCAAACGCAAGTGTTCCAAACGCAATATACGGATGCCTATCTCCTAATGGCTTCGTTTTCTGGGCGAACTGGATAGCGCGACATTCATTACTGCCAGCTGATGATGTAGTTCTCGAGTGAACGCCGTGACTAACTAGTCTATATGGTGCCCCAGGGCTACAATTGGTCTAATCCTCGAGTGGCGTGAATGGCACCAAATAAGGGCAATCTGGGTGGAACAGCCGGTTTATCAAGAGTTGCTCACCTTCCTGAGGGATACCTACAGCTAACTACTCACTGTCCTTTTTCATCTAAGTCCCGGAGTACCAATCGCTCCTTAGGACTATTCAACTCCAGTAGTTTGAGCCAGGTGCATGAATTCAAGTAGATGAACACTGTCCGATTTCTTACTGTACAGTGAAGAAACTTTGCACATGACGGCGAGTGCGCCGTCAGCAGAAGTTATAGGTTGTTCGTACGCACCTCGTAATTCACAGCGAAACGTCTGTTGGATGCGTTGTCTTCAAAACATGGCGATCGAATGTTGCTCCCAGGGCACCGGTTGACTAAACGTGCTATTAAAAGACCCAAATACAGATGCAGAATATCCATCTGGCCGATCGCAACCCTGAAACCTAATGCACCCGCTAAAAACATGTCTTCGAGTCTATAAAATTAAAATTGTCATCAAAAACGTTGCACCACTGGATCAGTAAAAGTAAGACGGAGTTAAAAACACAACGTTTACATGGATGTATACAAACCAAAGCAGTTAGTGCGGGAAGCGGGAGAACGACGTCGAGTGCTACAGAAACGCCAGAATAAAACAAGGAGTCGCAAACCTAGACAGCATTCCGAAGCCGCTTAAGTCGATTCCACGGTATACTCTTGATAAGACCACTCTTCAAATTTATTTAATTAGAACCAGGTTGCTGCTGGCGATAGTAGTTGAGTCAGCTTTATCATGGCGAAGAACCACTGTAGACCGCAGACCACTGTACAAGGAAAGTTTACGGTGGAGCCCCAACAACTGTTTAAGCGTACTGCGGTTATCATGGTGTTTTTAGAAAAAGATGAATTATCTGCGCATAAGCCACAACTTTACTCTGTTGTCAGTATATGCGTTCTTCTGTGCGCTTTTGTCACAGATTCCGTAGCTGTTACGGTAATTCTGCCTAATGAAGAGCTGACTCGGCAACTCAGAGACCATGCGGTGCAATACAAAACATTCTAGAATTGCGCTCAGGGTGGAATGCTCAATTTGTGTAACTTATGGGGCACGTCCATTACAGTACAGGGAAAAGATTGATGCCTGCGGTCTCCCTCGTTCCTCAGCGTATTCTAACGAAATATTGAATTCAATCAGTCGGAGATACCACCCGCCTCACTATTGACCAGTTGCACCAGTTCGAGGGCGTAAATAGCCGGAACCAGCCAGTGTACAGCTTCGAGAATTTCACGACAGAAATAAGTTTCACCATGGCTAGAAATTGGCGGACCATGGCGCACGTACAAACTCGATAGAGCTGAGGGCGTTTTAGGCCCCCGGAACACCAACAGGTATCCAGCAGTAACCAGTCGGCTTGACGCTAACCCCCTAGCTGCCTGCAGGATTAAGTGCAGCACTCCGTTTACTGCCGTGGATTTAAGATACCTCAACATCAACCACTGGCAACGGCATTACTGCGTATTAATCACTCGTACAAACTGTACTAGTTAGAAGTGCGTGAACTTCCTACGTATGCCCAGGTTTATGTCATATAAATCTTAGTCCAGACGCGACACATGACGATTCGCGTGCACGAACCATTGGCTTCACGCTTGTATTTATAGCTTTTGCGCCTATAGCACGCGTTCTCAAGGTCAGTTCAAAAATTCAATAACCAGAAGGATCATTTTTGCGGGCCAATCACAGGCTGAGTGATGTTCTTGTGCGTCGCTGAGTAGGTCCGAGTGTGTGATGTCGAATCCGGGAGTCAGTTCTTCCTGCAGGGTGCAGCATACCACGTGACTATAGCTAAATCTGAGCTTTTTCGTCATAAGGTTACAGGACGCAGCCGTTATTGTCTACCGCTGAGGCGAATTTCGCATGGAACACTCGACTGGACCTGAGTCCAACTCAACGTGTACAACGAGCCAATCGGAACTTCCATCACTAATTCAACAACTGTTCTGTGTCTGGATACGACACCAAGCATCTGCACGAAAAAATTTTTGCCAGACCAAGAAATCTGAAATCCCGTAAAATGTACCACCATCGATTCCCTAGAAAGGCAGGATTTTGGTATTCCATTGTGGGGGATTTTGTCAAAGAACTTGCTGAAGTCCATGAATATCACGTCAACCCCATGTCTGGCAGCCCTGGCAGTTACCCTCCATTCTCGAGCTCTTAATCCTGGCAACATCTACACTGGCCGTTGCGCTACATTTTACGCATGCTGGTTGATTTTTAACCGTCAAGTACTAAGTTGTCCCATGGGTTTACCAAACGCGCGAGTCAGACTAACTGGTCGGCAATCCACTAGTAATTTCTTACTGCCTTGTTTGAACAACGAACTGATGACCGCAGTCTGTTGTTGATAGAGAAATTTACGGTTTCCTAAACAGGCGGCATAATGCTTGCCATGGTGCCGGCACTAACTTCACCTAACCTTCTCAACATAAGAGGATAAGTGCCAAGTCCAGATGGCTTGTATACGTCTGGCAGGCAGGTGACAAACTGTGTTGCTTCCCATTATTTTTCTATAGTCTAGCGCATTTACGCCGTTAAATGCCCTGAAGGATCCTGGCACCATCTAATTATAAGCAAAGCCATAATGTTATGCGGAAACCGTCGTCTTGTTTCTGTTTGTCCCAGACTCGTCGTTCAGAAAGCACATGGTTGATATGCCACCAATGAGCCGAGCGCAATAGCGTTAACAGGCGTTTTGGATAGGACTAGCTCTCATACCAATTTTTCTTTCATTGCTCTACGCTTAATAATTTTATTGTTGGTACATTGATCCAGAACATGTTTGTAGTGGCTGTGCCACTACAATAGACTGCATCTTATCGTGATACACCTAGGGAGTCGACGTGATGCATGTCACCACTCACATCTGCCCCTCCACACCCGTTATTCAGACCCCGTTGTCTTTTTATTTCCAACTCCTGGGTAAAACAGCCAAGCTGTTCTCACAAATACTTTAGATACTTTACCGATTGGCATATCCTGTATCTCTGAAACTCAAACATGAGATCTAAGTGTACCTCCTGAACATACGGCGCTCCCTCTCTCTGGACAGTACCGACTACGAACTTCGGCTGATCCTGCAGCTGTCGCAGTGATTTACGCCGGTGTTGGCGAGCTGAGGCATTCAACTGGATACTTGTGCTATCTGACTTTTCGCTTCCATAAAATATATCACTGGCCGGAATACTGAAGAATTTTGATCCGGTTTCATTGTATCAGGTATAAGCTATGCTCCACGGTTCCAGTTGCCATGGTTTCGATCACTGGGAGGTGGGAGAGCGTGGGAGATACAGGCAAGCATTGGAGGTGGTGGCATCTCCAGTTGGTTCAGGAAGTGCGCAGTTACACATTGAAGACGATAGTTTTGATGCGCGAAAGCCACTGACTGCGATTGGGCCACTTCTGCTAGTGTTATTAACCATTACTGAGTCCCCGGGTCCACATACAGGCAGGCGGGAACTGTGGACCCGACTCATTTCACTGGTTACTGTTTTTATACTTAGTTGCTAGGCCGTGCACTGTCCGCGTCTCGTTCGCTCCCACTCAGCACAGCACTAGGCGAAAAGAGCTCCGCAAGGCAGACGGTCCTCTGGCAAGCGGATTACACGTCCCATTCAGCGTAACTTATGAAACGTGAGTAATTCATCTGTCGCGGGAGAGTTCTCTTTTCTTAAAACCATCTTTTTGGTCCATAAAACAGTACAGATCACACTACCGAAGTATAAACTCTGCCTTTAATAGACAAATTGATTTCACGCCGTTTCCGTAGGTCTCGGAGGCTGGCAAAAGCTGCTGTGTTCCTCACGATTCAAGGGACAATCTTATCTTCAACCAGTCCACCGGAACTTATGCAAGTGCCCAGGTAAGTAAATTTATCTACCGCGTCGACTGGCTCGCCTGCAAGCGTGGGGTTTGGGTTTGATCCCACCCAGTATTGCAGCAACACTTTACAGGTGTGAAGCGCATGCTAAACCGTGCTGCAGAATTATTTAAGTTACTTAAAACGGTTTGCATTTTCGAAGGATCTGAACCAAGGAGAGCAATATCATCCGCATACTCAATGTCTATTAGCGGACGTCCCGGGATCATTTTGACCCGCGAGGTTTCAGAGGCAGGCAGAGAAATTTCAACCATCACATCGATAACAAAGTTGAAGCGGAAACTCGAGAAAGTGCACCCTCGTCCTACACCAATGTTCGTGGTGAACTCAGGCGACATCTTGCCGCATACTCCTACAGGTCCACAGGGTTTCGTATACAGTGCCCTCGTAAGAGGCATAAATTTGGAACGGACAACTTTGATCTCCAGACACCGCCAAAGTTTTTGACGATCGACAGAGTCAATAGCAGCTTTCAGATCGAGGAAAAAGACGAACGTGTGACGTTTGAAGCAACGTTGTTGTTGAAGATGATGAAAATATTTTCGATGTATCCTCGGCCAGGGCGAAACCCAGCCTGATTCTCACGAATCTGTCTATCCCGATGATCGACCAACCTGTGCAAAGTAAAAAAGAGCACTTTAGATGCGACGGATACTGGGCTGATGCCACGAAGGTTTTCACATGACGTTCTTGTGCCCTTTCTGAACACTGGGATGGCGGTCAAGAAGCTCCATTCGACTGGTATTCTGTTTTCGTCCCAGATCTTCTGAATTGTGGTTGTCAGACTGTCCATCGGGACCTCTCCACCTTCTTTGAAGAGTGTGGAGTGCAGACAGTCCGGGCCAGGTGCTCGTCGCGTTGGAGGATTGATATCTTATGCTGGATTTCTGTTGTTGATGGCGGTATAGTGTCGACATCCCATTCAGGCTTCTGGGCGTGACAGCTAGGCACCGAAAGGTTTATTAGAGCTGAACTGTTATTATGGTTGTCAATACTACGTCCACGTGTTCCTCTCCTGCAGCACCCTATTGATTGTGTGCGGGCCGCTGTAGCTGCAAATGCCGGGGTGGGTGGTGTTGAGTCGTCGAGCGGAAATGTCTGTTCTTTATTAGATACCCCTTGATAGCCGCCTCTGCGCGGTTTGTTTTTCAGTCTTTGCAAGAATCTCGCGCGAGGAAGCTTTCCTTTTTCCCCTAGTTATCGCATCTGTTTAGTCTCCAGCAGACTATGGCTCTGAATCGACCAAGGAAAGTTTCAATGGAATTGTGGGTGCTCTTTTACAATGGGCTGAAAGCTCTGACGCCGTTGTGTTCGTTAGTGACATGAACGGGCAGGTTTTTTACACTTAGCACTTTTGCGGCTCAATTTAGCGGTCGCCCTGAATTGGACACCACATGTACCTGCTCTAATGCCTACTGTGCTGTGCACTGACCACAGGCTGTTCCTTTGCAATACCAACCTCCGGAACATGGGAAATCGTCCGACTGCATGATGTCCTCCACCAAATCAACACCAAACCCGATAAAACCAAGTTGCCATCAGTTACTGGTGGTGAGGATGAATCACTGCCTGCCGTTACGTCTGGAATACCTTCGTGCACTCCGACCATGCGCTTGTCTGCCGCAGCTTTTCGGTGCGCTTATTGGGCTTACACAAAACACGCACACCTCGCTTGGCCACTGAGAAGCTTATGGACCCAGAAGTCAAACCAAACTACATGGACCGACTCATCTAAGGCCTGTCTGCTGGGCTGACAACGTTAACGACCACTAGAGAAAGGTAATCGAAGATGCACATGAAGCCAGAACTTGTACCCACGGTACAACCCATCCAACATCTCCCAAGCGTTGAATCTTTGATAGGACCGTGGCTCTGCTGGAGGCTGGGCGCACAGGTTCTCTTCTGTCGTAACTACAATCCAAATAGACGAATCATCCGACGCCAGGTAAGACAGTGTCCACGCCGGTCGGGTAGCTTGTTGGGTCCAGACGTTTGAAGGACTGGAAGAAGCGAAAGTTTCTGGGAGTGGCCACAAGTTTTTCCAAGTTTTTCGGAAGCCTACTGTCAGTAAAACCATCAAAAACCACAAAGGCTCTCAAATACTCGGCAAACATGGGTATTGGGACCACTAGGTCGAAAAGCTGGAGCAAAAATTCAGTCAGCCACCTAAATCATATCTGAGCTGGGCCTTTGACAGAAATATAGACTGTGAATGTGGAACTTCCTTCAGCCTCAAAAGTATTCGAATATATATCCTTATTCAAGGCTCATTGTGCTCCTGGTCCCGACGACTTTCCACCTCCTTCGTTTAAAGATGGAGGTCAATTCCTCAGTCAGTGCCCGCCTAACTTATTTGAGTCTATCTGAGAGACAACTGGGGTGAGTCGATAATAGGGCCCATTTTTAGAAAGGATACTCGCACTGAACGTAGTAGCAACAGCGGTCAGGATGAAACTGGACCTTACCGCGGTGTAAGGGTTTTTGCACCTCCATAACCCATTGAGCTATACTGGGGAGTATAAGTGTGATTCATAGAGTCTCTGTCTTTGGTTGAGGACACTGGTCGTCCTCCAGTGTGGGTTTGGTTGCCCTGGTAGTAAACGAGCCCACATACAACTATTGGTTGCACACTTGCAAATAATCTCACTCCAGATCGGCCGTCGCGTGGTGCCACCAGCCCTATCGCCTCATTCGCTGCATAGAACAGAGCGGGTGAGCGAAAACGAGCTACTACTGACGCTTCCCTTCTTCCTCTTTCACCTCAGTTTCTAGCGACACCTCCCTAGACCCATTCTTGAGGACTGACATCCGTTCACCGCCCATTGCCGCTAGCGGCAATATCTACATTTGACTCGGCTGCCACGATCACGGACACTTTAAAGTTATTCTTCAAACCCCGTCGCTCGGTTCATCTGGCAGCCTTTAATGTTCGCGCTCTGAAACAACCTGGACAACAGATTGCTCTTGCGTGCACGCTGGCTTTGCTTTCTGTTGATGTGTGCTGCCTGTCTGAGACGACGATTCAAGACCCAAGTAAAGTTATCAAACTGAACTCTGCATCGGTTGCGCATCTCTGGTGATCCGGCAGTCGCTGACGCTAGTTCCGCTTGGGTTGCTAGTGTTCTAGGCCACCGAGCTGAAGAGTCTCTGTTTGAATGCTTACCGCTGTGTGGTCCGTTTGGCAACGTCTGGGAGAGTATCCCATAAATGCGACGATAACCGCTGCCTGTTCCTTGTATCCTTACCCCATGTAGACTGTAGCTCTGGTACACTCAAAGAGTTTTTACGACGCATCGAGCGCCTTGTTGCGGCGGGCTAAGATCTCAGATATTGTTGTGGCTGCCGGGGCTATGTATGCACAAGTGGACAGATTTAGCGCAGCTGAGGCCAAATAGGTTGGTCTTCTTGGACAGGAGTAAAAACGCACGGACAACGCCGAACACTTGCTGCAGTTATGTGCTAACCACAGACTTTTGTGCAATACTAACAAAAACAACCGAGGCCGCTTGGCCAAACGGTGCCTCTCGCTTGCGAGTCAACATCCAACACAGCTAAACCACATCGCCATTAGCTATAGTTGGCATGAATCAATTACTGACTGTCGCTCGTTCTGGAACACATATGGATTCTGATCACGCACCTGTTCGTTGCTTCTCTTCGTTACGCTTTTCATGGTCGCACAAGATGTGCACATCGCGCTTGGTCATTGAGAAGGTCTCGGACCCCGATGTCAAACAGTCCCACCAAAAACCGCTACTGAAGTCCCGTTTGGGCAATACGTCTTTTGACGTCACTCTTATTGCAAGGTGCTGTCCGTAAACCTGCAGGTTTGCTGGCGCTCCTCTTGTGGAACGGCTTAGCTAACTAAATCTAAGCACTGGATCACTAGCAAAACTAAAATTGCTCGAAGCTCAGGCACATATTCCTCCAGCTTGAGAGTGCCATATAGACGAACTGTCAAACTTCAGGTGCAAAGGATCATCCGCGCGGATTAAGAAGCTCGTTGGATCCAGATATTTGAAGGGACAGAGGAGGCGAGAAACTCTGAGAATGTGAGTAATCTATTCTAGCTGGTTCGCGCAAAGTGCCTAAAGAAGCCGCCGGTGAGTGAAACAATCACTGATAACAACGGATTGCTTATCCGTTTAAAAAAGAGAGCATCCAAGTCGTTGGGTTGAACACTTTAGAGGTCAATTCAACTGGTCGCCTGCCATTGTTCAGCCGATTTCCTTAATGGAAACGCAGCCCTGGACTGTGAATTAGGGACTCCGACGGCTTCGGAAATAATCGAGTGCCTTTCGTCCCTCAAGCGTCACCGAGCTACTGGCCATGACGAACCGCCACTCGTTCTGTTCAGAGATGAAGGTAAAGTCCTCAGTCGGTGCTTGTCTAATTTAGTTGCCTCTTTGTGGGAGAAAGAAACCACTCTAACTGACTGGGGTGAGTTGATAGTAGTGCCCGTTTTCAAAAGGGGTGCTCGCAGTGAGTGTGAAGATCACAGTGGGATTACATTTACCCCCGTTGCAACTGGACTCTTTGCGTCGCTCATTTTACATCGTCTTACGAAGGCGCGTGAAGAAAAGACCCAAGAACATGCTGGATCCCGGTCTGGAAGGGACTGTGTGAACCACATCTTCACATCCCCTCAAGTGTTAAAACAACGGGTTTCTTATGGATGGCCTACAGTCTTGGTGTTCCGTGATTTCAAGAGTGCATTCGATTCTGTCGACCGGTCGACTCTTTTCAATACGTTTACGCAACAAGATATGCCCCAGAAGTTGGCGGATGCAATACGCTGTTTGTAATCACATACTCCTGGATACGTAAGTGCATATTGGGAGCTCTTCAAAAGCTTTCCTACCAGCAGTGGTTTCCGACGAGGATGTCCACAATTTTTGAAGATTTCGTTCTTGATGATACGTTGAAGTGAACACTGAAGGGTCTCTATAACCCCGGCGTTCAGGTCTCCCCGAGAGAAAACCTTGTGGACCTGGAATATGCAGACGACGTTTTTCTCATTTTTGAAGGAAGAGCAGGAAGCGCAAGCATCACTTGAAGAGCTGACCAAGATCAACTGCGGTGGCTGTGCCACATGCCACGCATGCCGAATCATCGTCTACCGAGACGAGAGCTCTCTGTGCCTCCTTTAGATTGAAGCAACCTGCGACGTGGACAGCATATCTTGTCTGAAGGGTGTGAAAGAGAAAACGAGGAGTTCGGGTATTGTTACTGCGGTCGGCCTTCCAGCATGGTGTCCCCGTGACCCTCTTTGTACTTAGCTCAAGACTTCTCAATAAGGGGCGACTAACCAGTATCAGTGGCGTTCGTGCTTTCAGTTTGTTATGGTTTCTGTTATGTTGCTACGCCTATCACCGGTACGTGAGTTGCTAGTCCGAGGGCATCAAGATATCTCACATTTTGCTCCAAATGTTTGTGCAGCCACATTTATTGCCGACCAACAATCTCGGTTTTCTTCGACTTTAAAGGAGTCATCATTATTTCATCATCATTGGCCACAATCCACCAGTAATACACAATGGTAGTTAACCGATATACAACCACGAGGGAATAAAACTGGAAAAAAGGAAGAGTAGGGAGTCAAGAGCTTGCGCAAGCGTTGGCCTACCGGAAAACACTAAGAGACCGTGACGGTTACATTCAGAAGTCACCCGGTCGACGAGAACTCGTCACACTGTGTATCAGTGGTACACTGGTTACCCTGCAGATTGACACAGGTTCTGATGCCGCTCTAATTTCAAAATGAACGTGGAACGTAATTGGAAGGCCACCAGTTCGACACGCAGAGTGCACTTTTCGTAATGGGTCTAATGGAAGCCTCAAACTGACAGGAAGGTTAAACTGCTGAGCAACGTTCATTGGGGTTCATTTCAATAATGCATACTACCACACTAACTGTACGGGCCCCAATGTCAGCCCTAAATTCGATTAATGAGCTTCAACTCTTGAAGCAAGCTTCCATTGCTGTTTTTGACGAAACAATTGCATATGGCGGCGATGCGTTCACATAAAGACCGCATCCTGACGACTCTGTGGTCGCCATAGCTACAATAAAACCGGGGACCAGTCGGAGCATACGCGACGTAATGGCTATTCAGCTTGGGGCGTCTGACACTTGTGACTCGGTTCAGTCCGCCTTGGTTAATCCTGTCATCATCCTGCAGCGGTGTACCCGCCGTCTGCACCCTTAAGTCCAAAGTCCCGTGGTCAGGCAGAGCGTCCCATTGTTGTCCAGAAAATTAAGCCGGAGGTACCGACAGAGTGGACACCACAACAGTCATGTGAAGGCCAGATGCTGTTTCGACAATATGGTGAACACTGTCAAAGGTGGATGCCGGGCCGACTGCTACGTCAAACATGCAGTGCAAATCAGATCCTAAGCGCGGTCGCGTCAAGCCGATCAACTTCAGACAGCAGATTCTGGTTTCCTAATGGAATCATGTCGCATAGACATCGGACAACCTTGGCGTACTTCCGAGGTGGAGGGTGCAGCCAGCTCCACCTTTACCAGATCGCAGGTTAGCACTCTCACTGCCCTAGAGATGGACCGATGTGCGATATCAGCTCCTTGAACCTTCACAAGTCAAATCAAAACGATGGTCGAACGAACACTGTCCTGAAGGAGGATGTGTCCAAAGGCGAGCCGCTCTAAACAACCGAGCATCACGTCGAATAGATGGATGTCACGAGCCGGCTACGGACCGTACGAAGGCATACGCTGATCGGTCAGGATGTGATCCAATCAGGATAGAGCATTTTTAGCTCGGCGCTTCTCGCACCATCACGAAGATTCCAGTGTGGCCTTGTGGAAAATTCCCTGATAACCCTATAAATGCAGTTGTAATAATTTTTTCTTTTTCTCCATGAAGTGCTGTCTCAAACTACCATGTTTTTTAATATATAGTATTTAGCGGAACGGCAAGCCAATCATCGACATAGGAGTTGCAATATCGTTAGCAAGATACAACAATCTCCTCCATATGGTGTGTATGCGCCGCATCTACACGTACGCCTCCTATGTAAAAAATCGTTCAGCTGTAACACCCCTTCGTCGCCATGCCACCCGGAGGAAGCACGAGGGCTGGGATACTGCCAAGTTGCCCAAGCCTAGACAGGGGAAGTCGAGAGGCAGAGGTCGGATTCTAACCACTGAGCCATCTCGCCCCCTCCCCTCCTGTGTGGGTATGAAAAATGAGTTGTTCGTGTAGGGGACCATGTAGGTGACCACTATCGGTCATCGCTGACTGTGGTAACTGATTACCGATGTTTTGTCATTTACGTTTGATGGAAAACGCTCTTGCCATCTCAGTACAGGTCTGACGCGGCCCAACTGCGTTGGTTGGGACATGAGCGAACAATGTCAAGTTCAAGGCCACCTCGCCACGCCCAGACGACGCTACAGACGACACGGTGAAGGGTGACAATTGACGTGACACAAAGGCCTGGTGGAAATTGCTACCCTTCTGGCTTCTTTTGATTCATCTAGGCCTCCTGAATTTGAACTTAAAGAAGATGGCCCTACCCGATTAATAACGCTCTCCGCTCTGATGCAGAAATATAACCAATAAGGCTTTTGTCGCAAGTGCCTTTTGAAAAATCTAATTCTTGCTTCACGAGTGACAGGCTTCTCACATCATAATGGGCGTTCGCTAAGGAAGAGCACTTCCGAGATGTCTGTGGTCGTAATTCCTGTTAGCATAAAAATTGTGCAGCCTATTTCCTAACACTCGGAATATAAAATACACAGGAAAGAACATTTCAAGTATTTCCGAGACACTCTTTGGACAAAGCTTTGGTATTGTGTACTTTCTTCAGTGCAAGATGGCGAGATGGCTCAAGTGGTTAGAGCGCCAGTTTACTGACCGGAAGGTCCGTGGTTCGAACCCGACATCTGCCTCTCGACTTCCCCTGTCTAGGCTTGGGCAACCTGGCAGTATCCCAGCCCTCGTGCTTTCTTCGGGTGGCATGGCAGCTAGGCACCGGAAGGGTGCTAAAGCTGAACGATTATCTTTATCTTCTTCAGTGCAAGCTTAAATCAAACTTTTTATTGGTCACAGAGCCAGTGGTCTGTTCATCCAATCGCTTTTTGCCTTACAAAATGTCGAACTTATAGTTAAATATTACAAAGCTTACCAGTAGTTGGTTTGAAAATCAGCCCCAACTCGCCTTTTACTCAAGGTCGTGTTTGACGTACCTTCAAAATTAGCGTCCATGGGATGTCCTTGGTGTTGAGGGAGATAGCGCTGTCGTTCGCACGGAAAATTAACAGCTGACAGGTTGAAAATGTTTATAGAGAGGCAGTGGACTGGATGTTTGTCACGACCGATGTATCAACAAGACCTAATTATAGCACAAAGCGTCGCAAACGCAACATCTGTCGTCGCTATGATCTTCGTACTGGAAGAGTAGTAATCCTTAGAGTTTAGAGTGCGTAGTGCGACATTTTGGAGTTTGTAAGTTTGTGCGAAAGCGCAACTTGCCAGTTACGGTATTTAGATCACTGGAAACTGGTGCACTGTTTGCCAGGGCCAGTCGTGGATGGTTTTTGAATTCCTTGTATTCATTGCCATCTAATTTCAGTGAACTTTGTTTCTGACTCCATAAAGGATTCAAGTTTCCTAATATTTTTCATACATTGACGTCGTGGGGGGGGGCGAGATGTCTCAGTGGTTAGAGCACGAATTTACTGACCGGAGGGTCCGTGGTTCGAACCCGACCTCTGCCTCTCGAATTCCCCTGTCTAGGCTTGGGCAACCTGGAAGTATCGCAGCCCTCGTGCTTCCTTCGAGTGGCATGGCAGCTAGACACCGAAAGGGTGCTACAGCTGAACGACTACTCGAATGACCTATTGACACTGTGTACACGGACTTAATCCTCACTGTAAGGTCACGGCTTATGCAGCTGTCAAGACATGCAGTCTAGTGAATGGAATACAAAGTGATGGAAAATCCCGAATTAAGAAGTTACACTTTGAGGCGTATGGAAACCAGGGGCCACGTCCGATTGTGATCCATGCCCACTGTTTTTTCCACGGCTGTGATATCCCCAACTATTTCCACAGTCTTCCGGAGTTTTCACTTGGTGTGAATAACAAAAATGAACGAAGAAAAGGCAGGGAGCAGTCTGCTAGTTGTGGAGGACTTTTGGATAGTAAGTTGTACATCCCAAGGTCACAGAACTCATGGGAATACGGGGCACAACGAGTGTTCACAAACCCTAAGAGTATTGAACTCCGACCAAGTAGAGCAGCCACTATACTAACGAAGCCGGAGGTACTTTTCAAGTGGGTCAGACGTATGCCACTCCCGCGTATGCCTTAGTGTCGTAGTGATGCAGTCATTCTAGGTACCTTTCCTGAAAAGAAAGGTAACTGGCTGAAATTAGATCTCTGAAGGACGTCATTTTTCCCAAACCTCAAGCGTACTATCCGCTGTTTTCAGGCTACAGTTTTAGCTAGCTACGGCCTGTCTGCATTGAAATAGTGCTCAAACGAGTAATTGGTTAATGGCTCAGAATCGCACATAAAGCCTGCCACGTTAATACGGTGTGGGCATGCATACACAAGCCTAGCCATCGTATATTGAAGACGGCTTGTGGCTGAGGTTTACCAACTCCCCCCATGTCAATGGAAGGAACTTCAACTGATGTAGCACGCACCGGTGCTGATTGGCTTTAGCCGCAATTTCTAACTTGTCGTCCCACTGAGCTTGTAAAGACTGTGGAAGTGACGCCAATGGACTTTCACTCGGAAACGACTCTAAAGTGTGAGTTCGTCTATTGTGCGTAGTGATATGGGTTCTATGAAGTATCTTGTCCCCCCCCAGAGGCGTATGCCCTTCAGAATCGAGTTATAGTGCGGCCCTATTTTTATCGGACGCTTTTTTGGTAGCGTTCACTACTACTTACTACTGGTGCACTGCTATCTATGCTGCAACTTATCAGTGACGTCACTTTTTCCTCAGCACTGTCAAACTCCT
This sequence comes from Opisthorchis felineus, assembly GCA_004794785.1. Taxonomy (NCBI): domain Eukaryota; kingdom Metazoa; phylum Platyhelminthes; class Trematoda; order Opisthorchiida; family Opisthorchiidae; genus Opisthorchis; species Opisthorchis felineus. Next base: position 136,257 of record SJOL01000001.1, read on the forward strand.
GATCGTGAATTAGCTTGGATTCGATTATGCTGTGACGTTGAAATTTTCGTAAGTTCGCGCCTTAACCACTGAGCTATCTCGAGCTCGGTCTTTTGTACGTTACTTGACTGATCGCCAGTGGTTTTCAGTGTTCGGTGGTAGATGGCTTATTCCGTCCTGTACGGAGAAATCACCGCTCCTATCTATGCTCGCAATAGATTCGCATTTTAAAGTGACGTCCACAGCAGAATGGCCGAATAACGAAAAGCCGTCAACCACGTTTCACTATTGTGTTGTTGTACTCCCTTTTTTCTACTGACAGTAAAGTCTGCTCTGTCCTGGGATTTTGCTATGTGCTGTGATACAAATCATGATTTCTGTTTGTTAGCGAACCGTGCCAGTTCAAGCTTCTTGGCCACTTGTCGTTCATGGCTATCATCGGTACACTTCCCAAATGGAACCAATAACAGTTTAGTAGTGTCATACGCTTTGTCAACAACTCAAGAATTCATTCTGCACGAATATTAACAAGCAACTTGCCCTCAGCAACTACGCAGGTGGTACTGAGTGTGGTGCTTATTCGGTACTTGGTATATGCCACCAGTTTCATGCCCGGGTATACTAGGACTCGAATAATGTTTGCGCTTACACCCTGTTTTGAAACATGTTAGTGGATGACGATGACAATAATCAGAAACATACTACTGGTATGACTCACTGAAAAGCCGTCAGCAATCCCCATCTTATGTCTCATACACGTTAGGTTCAGTGGGGTTCCATTAATAGGTTTTGCGAGGTTGAAGCATTTCCGGGGACCTGTTTGTGGCGTTTGTATCTTCACTTCTTCCATTCGCTGCTTCACACCAAGTCCTTAATGGAGCGCCCACATATTTAAACTTTTTTATCTTATGTTCACAGGCTCCCATGGATGACTGCCAACTACCGTGCTCCACCGACTTCATTATTGGCGGAAAATGGCGATTAGTTCGCAAGATTGGTAGTGGTGCTTTCGGTGCAATTTTTCTCGGGGTTAATGTCAAGACCTCAGAAGAAGTTGCAGTCAAGTTAGAACGCGTCAATGCCAGACATCCACAGCTCTATTTTGAGAGCCGTGTTTATAAAGTATTACAGGTAACTGAACTGCCAAGCTGTATGAAAAATGACTTCTTCTTTCAGGGCACCTCAGGAATACCTCACATTTACTACTATGGCCTAGATGGTGTTCGTGATATGTATCATGCCCTCATAATGGACCTTCTTGGACCAAGTCTAGAGGACTTGTTTAGTTTTTGCGGTCGCCGGTTTACCATGAAGACCGTTCTCATGTTAGCTGACCAAATGTTGTGGCGCTTGGATTTCTTACATACCAAAAACTTCATTCACCGGGACATAAAACCAGACAATTTCCTAATGGGGATTGGGAGAAACTGCAACAAAGTCTTTTTGTGCGACTTCGGTTTGGCGAAGAAATTTCGGTGAGTTTGCTGCCTGTTAGCCCCTTCTTTCGAAGTAGATCTGGTAGATATATCACTTCTCTATCTCGATTTCTTACCGTAACCTACGCACTCTTTCGGAGACCTATGTTTCGGTTTTTGCAAAATTTCATTTTAATTTCTTTTCCGTATTAAAGTTCTGTTTGTTTTATGCGAAGTTGGGAATCACCACTTCTGGTCCTGGGTGGTGCCTTCTGCTAGATGTCCAAAATACGCGTTGGAAAAAGTATTCGACTCTATTTTCCCCGTGATTTTGGTAAACTGATTGGCTGGATAACGCCAGTCTTTTGACTTTACAAAAGTACCTAGAACTCTGTTGCGTCCCCTCACCCTTCACTGAATTTGAGTAAAATCTGAGACTAGGTTGCTAATTGCATGTGGTTTCCAGCCACTTATCACTTTTCGATTGGTTGCTGCTAGGCTTGGGTCATATGGGAATAAGTGAGCCCTCACATCGCGGCCACGTACCGAAAGGTTACTGCGGCTCGACAGTTCCATTCAGCCATGTTGATGAACTGTTTTGAAATATAATCAAGGCCAACCCCTTATCTTTCTCCAAGTAAGATAGTGCCTCCCAACCTTCCCGTTTGGTGTTATGATGTTAGGTCGCCATTTTCTTGCTGTGTTTCGAACAAGATCGGCTATGTTGTGCCTCGATGTTCGTTACAACCTTCAGTTCAATTCAGTTTGACAACCTTGAACCCTTTGCCTACATAGGGTGGTTCGTATCGTCGCAGCTTCCAACGGCGGGTAGTTCAGGGTGGAAAGATTACAGAAAACACTTAAAACAAAAGTGGAAACAAAAAGAACAGCGGGTTGAAAACCAAAAAAAACATGAGAACAGATACACCACCGTCGCTATTTGCGTGACATCACCATGTCGGTGAGTACCTCCAACCCATTGTGTCTTTCAGGCAGACAACATGCAATCGATACCCTTTGTTATGTTTTCCGTGCTGCGTCTCCAAGTCATGAGATGTTCACCTTTCACTATGAACCTTTCAGTATGAATCTTCCTCAGCTAACAGGGGACGGCCAGGAAGTGGGTTACCTGGTGTACGGAGCTTGTAGCCGAGTCATCGTGGTTGGTGCAACCGAAAAAAAACCCATCACTTGGACAAGCAACTGATATGCTGCCAAAAGCCATTAATCGCATTTCAAAATCGGTAGTTCGATATTCTCATGTTACATGTGCAATGCGTCGAAGACCGATGGATAAAAGGGTACAGTCTTCCCGTCTTCAACATAGAGGGACCAGACTTCACAACCGTAAAACAACATTGACAGCCTGCCTTTCACCGACAGGCTAATGTCACATTGTCCCCAGAGGCGCCTAAGTTGAAGGAAAGTAGTAAGGACTTGAGCGATTCTAGCGCTCACTTCTTCAGCAATGCTGCCATCCGACGTGATACAACCACCCGGGTGACTTATTCTGTTCACTACCTTTAGTGGTACTGGTGCTATGACCAGCTTTGGTGGTGCATCCACCCAGTTGTGTGATGAGATTTTACAATTTTAAGATGCAAAACGCTGACCAAAACGGTTAGCGGAATTATTTAGATCGTTTTGTGTATTTTGTATCAGGATAGAATATGAACCAGGCAGCGCAATTTCGTCCACATGCTCCAAGTGTTTGAGTCTTCGCAGGAAAGTATATCTACTCCAGAGGCAGAATATATAGCAAATGTTTTTTCGATAATTAACTCTATTATGACGTAATGGAAAGGCGACAAAGGGCGACCCAAACGAACACAGCTCCCCGTGATGAACTCGGGAAAATAGTCTCCCTAGACTTAAACGGGTCTGCGGGTGTTGGAGAACTGTGTTGAAAACTTTTTGCACACTTTTAAATAACATATATCGCCACAAAGCAGCGCGTCGACCGAGTCTAACGCTGATCTAGGAAGAGAACAGTTGCTGGCCTTTTGTGTGACCGTGTTTGATTTGTTGTAAGGTAAAGATGTGATCAATGCATCAGCGACCTAGATAGAACCCTGCTCGGTTTACCTTAGGTTTCACCCTGCCTCTCGCGTGTGACAGTAAGCCCGCTTAGAATGATACCTGTGATCAGCTTAGAAGCGCTGGAGACTAGACTGATACCCCAATGATCTACCACCTTTTTTAAAGACAGGAACATCATATATCCTCCGTTCCTCGGGAACTTCATTCGTCTTTCAAGTGCCCCAAAAGAGTTTTTCAGACCGAACGAGTTCATCTCCATCCTTAAGCAAGATAGAGGGAAGACAATTAGGATCGGGCACTTTGTTTCGCTTCACAGTTTGATTCCGTTTTTGACCTCATCTTTCGCTGGGACCGAGGAGTCTACGTCTGATTGTGAAGCCGATGGTGTGTTGATCGTCACATGAGCACCTCAGTGTAGCTAAATTTTTCTTCGAAGCGTTCTCAAGCAGGCGGCAGGAATTTTGATTGAATTTTGAGCCGTCCTAATTCATAATTATTTCACTGACAGACGGCTTTCTTGTCCCAGCGTTTCGGACAAGTTGGAAAAGAGTTAGACTGTTTCCAGTCACAGCCACCTCTTCCACCTTTTGGGTTTTCCATAGGCATAAATTCTCGTGTGCTCTGAGACTAGACGTAGGTATCATGGTTGTACGTGGGCTGGGATACTGCCAGGGCGCCCATACCTAGACAGGAGGACGATTAGGGTCCTCAACCAAAGCCGTTGACTCAAGAGCCTAACCGCAAGGCAGCGGTGTTTGGCGGGAAATTCAAATGCATTACCATTTCTACGGAACAATTCGCTATGTGTTCCAACCCACAACCTGGGGGACCAGGAGACTGTGTTCGTCAGACCTCTAACCATCGACCAACCTAGTATGAGATACTCTGTGAGTATCGCGGGGACACCCCCCAGTATAGCTCAGTGTGTCGCTGAGGTGCGCAAACCGTCACACCACGGTAAGGTCCAGTCTCTTCGTGACGGATGCCCTGCTGCGGCGAGCTAAAAGCTCAGATATCGTAATGGTTGCCGGAGATCTGAATGCACAAGTGGGGTAGGTTTAGCGTATCTGAGACTCAAATAGGAGGTCGACATGGATTGGACTCGGTACGTACGGACTATGGTGAACGATGGCTTCAGCTGTGTGCTGATCGCAGGCTGTTTCTATGCAGTGCCATCTCCCGAAATAGCCGAAGTCGTTTGGCCATGTGGTGTCCTCCAACGGCATGCCGGCCACAAACTCAAATCTGTCACATTGCCATCAGTTACCGATGGCGTGGATAAATAACTGATTACCGGTCGTTTTGGTGCACATTTGTGGATTCCGACCACGCACTCGTCCGGAGTCGCTTCTCCTTACGTTTTCCAGGGCCGCGTAAGGTGCGGACAAATCGCTTGGCAACTGAGAGACTGGTAGATCCAAAATCGTCTCTCAGAGTCTCTTCCAAATGCTCCACCATCAGATGCGAACTCATACTGGGACGAGATTGCCACTTCTTTGCATAGTGCTGGGAATTTTGCCTGTGGTACGGCACCACCAGGCTCACTCAAGCACTGGATATCAGACCGAACGGTGGCACTCCTTAAATTTCGGAGAAATGTCCCAGCCGGCCCCGAACATAACTTGATGCGACGAATTATCAGACGTCAAGTGAAGGCGAGCGTGCAAGCCGACCGTGAAGTGTGGTGGACACAGAAAGCCAAGGAAATGGAAGAGGCCCAGAAAGCCGGTAATGCCCGAAGATTATTTTCGTTGTTCCGTGCGACCGGTCCCCGGAAACCACCTGTGAGCGAGACCATCAAGAATAGGAATGGAGTGACCATTCCGAATGAAGAAGAACGCCTCGACCGGTGGGCCGAATACTTCGAACAACAATTGTCATGGCCACCAGCTGGCACTCATCTGGAGCCCACAGGTGACGTAGAACTCTGGACGGTGAACGTGGAACCGCCTACGACATCGGAGGTTTATGACTGCATATGTTCTCTCAAGCGCCACCGAGCCTCTGGTCCGGATGACCTCCCACCAGCATTGTTCAAAGATGGGGGTGAAGTCCTCAGTCAGCGCTTGTCTGATCTGTTTGGTTGTATTTGGGGAAAGGGGTCTGTCCCAGGCAACTGGGGAGAGTTGGTGATAATGCCCATTTTCAAAAAAGAGTCTCGTGTTGAGTGTGGCAACCACAGGGGTATCATCTTGACCCCGATCATAACGAGACTGTTGGTGTCACGTGTGTTTCGGCGCCTTACGGTGGCTCGTGAAACACTGACTCGAGAGCAGCAAGCGAGATTCCGGCCTGGTAGGGGTTGCGTTGACCAAATCTTCACACTTTGTCAGGTGCTAGAACGTTATACGTATAAGCGACCGACAATTCCAGTGTTCCTGGATTTGCAAGGCGTATTCGACTCGGTTGACCGGTCTGTTCTTCTTGCCTACCAAGGAATGCCCCGGAAGTTCATGAACATAATAAGCTCTTTTGATTCTCTGAGTTTCGGACGTATGAGAGTATATGGAGAGCTCTCCAAAAGCGGTCATTGAATACGCCACTTACAATCCAGGAAAAGGCACTCGAAGTTGTGGATCGTTTTATGTATCTTGGAAGTTGTATTAGTTCTGAATGTAGTGTGACAGATGAGGTCAATGCACGAATCTGCAAGGCTCGAGTCGCGTTTGCTAATTTGAGACACCTATGGCCTCAAAGTGGTATATCTCTGGATCTCAAGGGACGTGTGTATCAGGCTACAGTGCGGGCTGTTTTGTTGTATGGCTGTGACACTTGGCTTGTTCGAGCAGCGGAACTGAGACGTCTTCCGTTGTTCGACAGTCGTTGTCTCAGAACCATAGCTCGTGTCGGTTGGTGTCGGGCAATCCGTAACGAGATAAGTAGAAGCGGAGTTTTCGGTTGTGCAACGGGAACTTACATTGGAAAATGGGTCCAGCACCAGGAGCTGCGTTCGTTGGGACATGTTTTGCAGATGCCGAACCATCATTTGCCGAAGAGAATGCTGTTTTCCGTGCCATATTCAGAGTGGCGGAAGCAGAGAGATGGCCAACCCTTGACCTGTCAGAGGGATATGGGGGAGATTACGAAACGCTTGGGTGCTGTCGGCTACTTGCCTTCCAGGATGGGGACCGCGTGGTCCGCACTGCGCCTGGTTGGAGACACTGTCATATATGGCTGTCAACCGATGTCAGTGGCGATCTTCCTGTCAGTTTCTATCCAGATTGCCTGAATGAGTGTCTGGAGGTGTAGGCGTGTCGGAATGATTTTAGTAAGCTAGCACCAAGTCCCTTCTCCGTCCACCTTTATTCTGCTCTTCACAATAAGGCTTTCAAATAAATCATGGCTGTACGGCAATGAAGCATCGGTGTTGGACACTGATGTCATGCGGTCGATGATGATGATGATAATCTGAGACTGCGGGTCAGTTGTCGTTCCGTAGATCTCGCCGGATTCTATTTTCGTCCCGTAAGACCACCTTCCTCGCATCCATCAGTGAGATGGATCGCTGTGAGATCTTAGTTTAGTTGGCCTTTCACTCGTTTTCGGACGCGTACTGTCAAATGTTGAAGTCAGTGTTTCGGATTTTTAACCAGTCTCCATCTGGTCGAATGGTTTGTTCCGCGTCTCTAAGTGTCCTGGACAGCTGCTGCTGATAGACTTCTTGGATGACCGAATCTTGTAGGCTGTGTATATTAAAGCGGTGTGTGATCTACTTAGCCACTGGAAAACGAACTACAACACGAACAGGACATGATCTCACGCCTTGTGCGTGTTCAAAGAGTGACAGTTTAGGACACAAGACCGCGCTCTATAGCTAATTGCTATGTGGTCAGTGTGAGTGTCCTTTTGGTCACGGTTTTAAGGGTCCCAGATAATGCGATGCTCACGTTTGTGTTGAAAGTTCATACTTGGGACATAAGATCATGATTTTAGGAAGCTACCGCCGTTGTCGGTTCTGTAAGCTTCTACACCGAAACTACCGCTGTGACCTCTCTCATACGTGTCTGTTCTTTCCAACTGGGCATTCAAACGACCAACCAGAATAGTGATATCCGTGCATTTTGCTATCCATTAGAGTCTGCATAGAAAGCGTCGTTGACAATGTCATTGCTGTAGTTTTTTGGGTCGTGTACGGAGGCAACTAACATATTTCGGGTTTAGGATACTGTGATTCCCGATCCTTATGGCAGTTAAGCGCCAGCACGTATTACTGGTGTATTGCCTTCAACGATTATGAATGAGGATTGCCGATCCTGACAGATCCAGCCTTTGTGATTGCACAGTCGGCTATCCATTCTAATCTTGACAAGAAGAGCGTTCTGTGCTTTCGCACCGAACACAATACCCACACCATCGAGACCATGACGTGCCTCTTGTATGTCGCCTGACATCTGGAGAGTAAGCCGTGAGTAAAATGAGCTGCCTTGGGCCGTGTTCAGATGTACCATCGTAACAGTATCTTGGGTAATGCTTCTGGGACACAGTACACCAACCTTTAGAGAGGAAACCGTATGAGCAGAGGAGTTCTGCTGAAATATCTGACAATGAGTACGAACGCTGCTACGTCGGGTTTGTAGGTTTTATTTTTCTCGGAAAAAAGCTAGAAATCGACGCTTTATTTATGGAGCCACAACCGAATGGTATTGGCACGGGCAGTGTTTTGAGTTGAAGCCGATAAACTGAGGTGACTAGCGGCTGCCCCTTAGCTGCGCGAGCAGATGTCGCTTCCCGGTTGCCCAGGTCAATGAATGTGGTTTGTTTGAGGCATCCCATCTTGAGCGTTCGACTGAAGGTCTCACTCACAAGGCAGTGGGAGACGATAGGTTTTTTTTTCGAAGGCCCTTTTCCTTAGCGTCTGACTTGACAGTCTGATCCTCGAAGCAACATATGTTGGGGTTTTCTTTGTAGGCCTTGGCCAGAAGCCAGTAACCCGAGTCGAACCCGTTTGGTTGTGAGAGAGTTGCCTAGCCCGAGGGCACACGGAGTAAAGCATAACCGGCTAACCTTTAACGTGCACAGCGGGTACCATCTGAACAACACCAGACTCAGGTTTTAAAAGTACTTCGGCAGTGTTGAATAATGCGCAGTCGGTTACGGTCAATCGTTGGGTAATCGAAATGGGTTGCTTTTAACACCGCTTCTTCTAGCCCGTTCTTCCACAGGAGAAGGTAGTACCGCTGCTTCCATAAGTATGGACATGCTGATCATCTGGAAGAAAAGTCTTTCTTCCTCCACTGGTCGTACTGGACCGTACGACTTTATCCCGTGACAGCCTCACAATACAGTTACTTTTAGAATAGGGACTTGCTGCTGTTTGTCCGGTTGCTACGCCTTGTGCTTTCTGGCGTGGGTGAACCTTGAGGAGTAAATTTCCAGCCAGTGTAATCCGCGACACTTGACCACTATGTTAAGTTAGTAGCTATTGGTCGGTTTGGGTAAAGATTGCAGCCTTGTAAGCTTTCCAGCCTATTACCTATGTTTATTAAATTGATGGATATCAGGTCGAATGTTTTCATATGAAAAGAAACTTCGTTTGATACTCAGAATTAGCCTAAGAAGTTCTATGGATTATGATCCGTGCAGGCAGATGTTTCCGTCGAGTCATTCCTTTCTAGAACTAGAGGGAGAACAAGTCAGTCAATCTTGTGAGAAGTTTCTCCAGGCCACCTTTTGTCGATTCTCATCCATTTCTCCTTATTCTGAACGCTTCTGCGTCCTAGCATTTGCTGCCCACTTAACCACTGGGAACAAGCTTTACCAATCAAAGCCGGCTGGTTACGCACAAAGCAATCATGAATGATGTCCCTTATCGTGAAAGGATCACAGGCCATGGTGGTTCATCTGGTATGGTTTTACCAGTGGGTGCACTCATTTCAAATAGCAGTTAGCGCCTTGAACCTGGTTACTGATCTTCGTCTGTACGGTGTTCTCCTACAAGATGCATGTCACTTCTTGCATTCCTGATTGAAGAGTTCAATTGGCGTACCTGGGAAGCTTTCTCTTCTGAAGCCAGTTGTTTGTGTTGGCCTTTTGTTGTTCATTCTGATAAATAACACTACTAGTACTGACACCGTACTTCCCCCCAAAGCCTGTCATGTGCTCGTGCCATATGTTGACAACATAAATCATATTACAACCATTGAATGAAAGCGCATTGGAAACATGTTATTCCGTACCTCAGTAGTGTGATCATCATCAGCCGTACGAAGTTTCACTACTAAAGGCACTCGCCCAAGTACCTAATCGTTCCATCCTTATGGTTGCAGTATGTATTGCAGCGTTCCAAACGCGAATGACCGTAAATTACATTTGGTAGACGTTTATAACATTTGGCTGAAAACGAGGCAGCACACAAATGATTGAAGTCGGCGAAAACCCAGGTCAGCGCTGTCTCTGGATAGCAATCATCTAGGTCGCGTCAGTCTTCCCATAGTCATGAAATCCCACTCCAAGTTGCAGTCGGGAACTGTTTTGTTATTCCTCCTCCACCTCCGTTAGATGATTAACAAAGCTACCGTTCGTGTGAGTTGTAGGACCTTCTAGTCCTCGTTTGTGAAATGTCAGAAATAGTAAAATTTAAACCAAAGGTTGTTGGATTTACCAGTTGCATCCGGCGTTTTGAGTATTCACTGTTGTCGCACTGGTCAGTCCATTTACTGACAGGTAACCTGTTTACCATAAAAATTTAGTTCCCCAAAGTGTATCTACCATGTGAATGAAGCGGTATTTAACTTCTCCTCATTGTGTTATTGTGTAAGAATGTAGCCGTAATGTAATGTAAGAATGTGTAAGAATGTCTTTATGCCGTAACAGTATGCGTATGGTTCATCTGGGCAAAGTCCAGCAGCCCATTAGAAGTCGTTTTTGGGTATTGCAGCCGAGTTGTCGCGATGGTGACTCGTGTTCTTATCCATTAAGTCGCCGGTCCAAGTCATGACTGAAGGGCATGATGCTATGGTCTGTAGTTTCTCTGGAGGTGATTATTGTAACAGCTTGACCCTTCCATCCGATCAGCTTTATGCAATTTCCATGGGTCTGCCTAAATCTACTGATATCTTGGCAAATTATGTGTGCATTCAGTGGTGCAAGGTGGTACGCGGCGGTTGCCAGCAGCATGGTTGGCACGATGTGCGGCATCCATGTACTCACGCGTCTGACTGGGTCTTTCTACATATTGCTTCATCGGAGTGCGCACGCGCGCACATGTACATATATGTTTGGTAAAACTTCAGTGCTAACTACCTGATCACCCTGACACAACTGGTATTTACATTGTACTTGAAACGAAAACAACTGACCGCATACCAACTGAGGTCACTCTGTGTGATTGTTGTCTGTTGGTATACCTCGCACAGCACTCGTTTTAGCTTGCTGGCTGTCAGGTGCACAAAATCGGCTATCGTTTGACCAGATAACGTAACTCTTTTCTTTTCGCCGGTGTCACAGTTCTCCTCCGACCCATGTTTCAAGTACAAATTTCGCAGGGTGCATTATGCAGTGTTCCGTACTTTTGCCGATCACTTCTACCTCATTAGTATGTTCCTGTATAAAGGAAATTTTCCATCTTAAAGCAGTAGCTTTCAACGTAATGCAGATTAAGACCAAACGAAAATACAACTTATTCGATTCTCAATCCAATCGTACCGTATGTTAAAACATGCTGAACAGCAAACTCGAAGTTTTGAGGTTGGTTCTTCCAAGATATCCTGTATTGTACGGGACTTGCCAAAGGAAACCTAAACTATTGTCTACGTTTTTGGAGTTGTAAGAATTCAGAGACTTTTGAGGCCGAGGTTTATGTAATGAAATAGTCCGTCTCCCTTGAATGGATTAAGTACTTTATCTAGTTCCAGAAACACACTAAACTGCCCACATTTTTCTAGACTTTTAAGTAGAATGCCGGTGACCTCTTATTATGCTGTGACGTGAAGGCTGCTGACACTGTTTCACGGTGGGGATGCGGGAGTAACACCAAGAGTATGTCCCTTGCATTTACTAGAAGTCGGTCGTATCTTGATCCGGTGTTGAGCGTATACTACCGCCGATGCAACTCGACTTCCAGAATGGGGTGCGCGTGATCCCTGTTCGTGATCAGTGACGCTGCAAAATATGGCTAGTACTCGATGTTAGTGTCGCTTTTTTTGTCATTTTCCATCCAGAGTTTCTGGGGGTGTAAGTACCTCTGAATCATTGTGCTAGGATAGCATTAAGTCACTTCCCCATCCACTTCCATTCTTTTCGTCATAATGAGACTTCCGAATAAGTTGTGGTTGTGCGACAGGAAGCATCGGCGTTCAATACTGGCATGCTGTCGATAACAATAATAATAATAATAATAATAATAATAATAGTTGAGCGTACAATGAATGTGTTAGCCTCATACGTTGTATCCGGTTAAATCCTAGGCTAATAAATTCCAGAAGCGCACCAGCAACTGCAAAGCGAAAAAGTTGAACGTTCGGTTGATTAAATTAGTGGGGACACCACAATGAAATGTATCAAACGATTGCAGCAGTTGCAATCCGATGGAGTCAGCCATTTTTATCAGCTCTTTCACTCCTCTGTTTATGGCGTGCACCTGATTTTCAAAACCTTAGCAACTCGTTTTTTTCGATAAAGCGAGCATTTCGTTGCTAATCACTATCAACCGTGGTTGAATGCACCCAGACAAAAATAGGTAAGCCACATAACAAGAAGATCAACCGCAGCATGATTCGCTCTCGGCCATTGTCTAGAGCGGTTTCTTCTCATCGCACTTGACAACGTAAACCCTTAGATTACAATCTTTGGAGCACACCAAATTAGATCTACCTTTCGCCTCAATCGATTATTTGAGTCTAGATTGCGACATGCCTTCTTACTGTCCAGCTGCACTTTTGCGTACGATGTAAGGTTCCAACTGAAATGTAGCTACCAACATCGTCCAGCGTTGCAGCCGTATCCAATGATCCTGTGAGTGGCAGTTCATAGTCGGTTCAGATGTATAGAAACCTCGTCCGAGTCTGCTGATCATGCCACGAGTCCCGTGTAAGGTCTTGACTGCATTTTCCATGTTAATATCTCCTCTTTAAGACAAAATATCGACGCCTTTGGTCGCGACTTTGCCTTCAACGCTGCTTGGCCTCTGCTTCTCAAATTCCATCCACATCAGTTTAGTGGTTTGGTTATAATGGCCCTGTTGAGCGGACCTATCACTGAGTCCTACTTTTAGTTGCAAACCCCGTTTTCATTCAGGTCATTAGTAGGAGCAGTACGGCGACACCCCACTTGACTCCGCTTTTGGTCTGCTCATTTGTCGTTATGGTAATTGACAGAGGATTTCAGTACAAACCCAACATTGTCACCAGCCTTGGATTCAATAAAATGATTAGAAGCACTTTCAAAACAATCAGTGAATGGATGTTCGAACCAATGACGTCGGTAAAAGCGAGCGAAGCAAGCCGATGTAACTTCGCTTCATAAAAATTGTTGTAGTGGATAAAATATTTCAATTTCAAGTCACTGATTCTGCTTTCTAACTTGTAACAAGCACGTGCCGTCTTGACAGGATGTCATTAGTGAAGAGTGCAGAAACTGCTCTGAAGAGAAGGTAGCGTACGCCCAGTGCCCCTGTGTGTCCTTGTTTAATACATGAGCGTAATTGCTATGGTGGAATGTTACACGTGTGTGATGTCGAGCGATTCGTGAATCTGTGTTACGCCCGAGTAATTTCCTGACAAAATCATCCCGCGAAATTCTTCTATGGACTAGGCGATTTGTTTATAGAATGTTTTTTGAACCAATGTCTTGAGAGTTTTTTTTTGATTGGAAAGGGCATATCTACTTCGACCGGCAGAATAATATTTCAATTTATTTCCATTGGGTGGAGTAATAGAAACTGTGCCTGGTTTTTGTTATTTTCTTCAAGGGGTACTATCAATTAACAAGCGTGTTTGAATTCACTATTCACGTTCAATTAAGAATGTTTATCGGAACGTCCATTTAAAAGTTACGTGCGTATCCGCTATCAACAGATTTCCGCAACCTTCAGCAACTTTATGAGTAGTGCATTACGAATATACATGTATCGCGATATCTCGAATATCGTAGCAACTGGAACATGAGGCGGCCTGGTGCAGCACATTCAGTTATCTGGAAACATCACAAACGAGAGATTCAGCTGGGTTCCAGGTGAGTCTCTCGCAAAACCAAATTTGTTTGCAAATGAGATTTACGATCTCTTCGAAGATTGGGTAGTCGGTGCTGTGAGGAGCTTATAGCTTATGATTTGGCCACCAACAGTTCCATCGTTCTTGTTCAATCTGTGACCGGGACGATATCAACTAGCTTTCTTATGCCATTAGGAACTGTTAGATAAACTCTTCGCATTCTAGTTTATCTGGTGAGCCGTTATTCGTCATACTGAGCATTTTATCTTTCTCAAATGATGCTGTTTCTCAATAAATGTTGGAGTTCATCAGCTGTTCGGTGTATCTTGCATCCGCTACGGAGAGATTGGTCCTCAGCGTGATGTGACGGTTTGTGTACCTCCTCGACCCATTGAGCTATACTGGGGGATGTCCGTGCGACACTCGCGGAGTTTCTCATACCAGGTTGGTCAGTGGTTAGACTTTTGACAAACACAGCCTCCTGGTCCTCCAGTTTGGGGTTTGGAACACGTCGTGCGACTTCTGTAAAAATTGAAATGCACTTGCATTTCCCGGCAAACACCACTGCCTCGTGGTCAGGCTGAGGACCCTAATCGTCCTCTTGTCTAGGTGTGGGTGCCCTGGCCTATTGCTGACGCCTCTCTTCTTTCCCTTTCACATAGTTTTTCTTTTGGCTTTTTCCCACCCCGTCAGCAACTCTCTCCTTGTAGGCCCAGCAGTTAAGGCTGACGACTCCGTTCGTCCTGCATCGGTTTTGCAAGCAACATTTGCGCGTCATCCGACGCCGACATCCTCAGGCAGTTCGAAATCAAGCCTCGACGCCTAGTCTATCTGGCCGCCTTTAATTTCCGAATTCTGATGCAAACAGGACAACAAGGTGCTCTTGCTCTCACACTGAACTCACTTGGAATTGATGTGTGCTGTGGGTCGTAAGCAAGAATTCAAGATACAAGCACACTGGTTGAGCTAACCGCCCCATCACTCTCCACTCGTTTCCGGCTGCTCACCTCTGGTGATCCAGAGGCTGCTGCGGCAGGATGTGCAGGGGTTGGTATCGTCCTAAGTCACCGGGCGGAAGGATCCTTGCTTGACTGGATACCCGTTGATAGTCGCCCATGCGCGGTCCGTCTGTCAATGTCTGTGAAAGGGTCTCACAAGGGGGAAGTTGGCCGATGTGTGTTTGTTGTGTCTGCTTACGCCGCAACCGACTGTAGCTCTGACGCCATCAAAGACAGTTCTTATGATCCCGTGAGTACCTCGTTGCAGCGAGCTAAGAGCTCAGATATCAGATACCCTGAGGTCTAAATGCACAAGTCGGCAGGCGTAGCGCACCTGAGACTCAATTACGTGGTCGACATGGATTGGACTCGGTACGTACGGACAGTGGTGAACGATTTTTTCAGCTGTGTGCTGACCGCAGGCTGTTTTTATGCAGTACTAACTTCCAAAATAGCCGGAGTCATCTGGCCTCCAACGGCTTGCCGCCTACATCTCAAATTGATCACATTGCCATCAGTTACCGATGGCGTGGATAAATAACTGATTACCGGTCGTTTTGGTGCACATTTGTGGATTCCGACCACGCGCTCGTCCGGAGTCACTTCCCCATTCGTTTTCCAGGGCGGCGTAAGGTGCGGACAAATCGCTTAGCAACTGAGAGACTAGCAGATCTGGATGTTCGGCGAATTTACTAGAATCGTCTTTTGGACTCTCTTCTATCTTCTCCACCATCAGGTGTGAAATGTGACTGGAACGAATCCGCCACTTTTTTGCACAGTGCCTGGGAGTTTTTCCTGCGGCATGTGGCTGCCAGGCTCACTCAAGCACTAGATATCACACCAAACAGTGGCACTGCTTAAATCTGAGAGCAATATCCCCTCCAGTCTCAAACATAACCTGACCCGACGAACTGTCAGACTCAAGTGAAAGTGAGCGTGTAAGCCAACCGTAAAGTCTGGTAGACACGGAAATCCAAAGAAAATCGAAGAGGCTCAGAAAACCGGTAATGTCCGAAGAGTATTTCAGTTGATCCATGCGACAGGCCCCCGGAAACCACCCGTGAGCGAGACCATCAAGAATAGGAATGGAGTGACCATCTCGAATAAAGAAGAACGCCTCGACCGGTGGCCGAATACTTCGAACAACAATTGTCATGGCCACCAGCTGGCACTCATCTGGAGCCCACAGGTGACGTAGAACTCTGAACGGTGAACGCGGAACCGCCTACGACATCGGAGGTTTATGACTGCATATGTTCTCTCAAGCGCCACCGAGCCTCTGGTCCGGATGACCTCCCACCAGCATTGTTCAAAGATGGGGATGAAGTCCTCAGTCAGCCCCTGTCTAATCTGTTTGCTTGCATTTGGGAAAACGAGACTCTTAGACAACTGAGGAGAGTCGGTGATAGTGCCCATTTTCAAAAAGGGCCTCGTATTGAGTGTGGTGACCGCACAGGGATCAGTTTGACCCCGGTTTAACGAGACTGTTGGTGTCACGTGTGTTTCGGCGCCTTATGGTGGCTCGTGAAACACTAACTCGAGAGCAGAAAGCGGGATTCCGGTCTGGTAGGGGTTGCGTCGGCGAAATCTTCAGAACGTCAAGTGCTAAAACAACGTACGTACGATCGACCCACAATTTTATCATTCCTGGATTTCCAAGGCGTTTTTGATTTAGTTGACCGGTATGTTTTCCTCGACACGCTTGCCCACCAAGGAATGCTCCGGAAGTTTGTGGACATAACAAGTTGTTTGCATCCTCAGACTTTCGGACGTGTGAGATTATACGGCGAGCTCTCCAAAAGCCTCCGTACGCAAAGCGGTGTCCGTCAGGGATGACCACTCTCTCCATTCCTATTTAATTTCGCGATCGATGAAATAATGAGACGAACGCTGGGAGATCTTCAAAACCCTGGTGTCTTCAAAGAGGTGAAGTCGCAGATGTTTTGATGAACTGACCAAAGTCATCCCTTCCTTTGGTATGCACTCTGCACCCACAAAGCGCAAGGCCATGCTTTTGGACATGCAGTCACCGAACACGTCAATTGCAATCCAGGGAGAGGTACTGGAAGTTGTGGAGCGTTTTACGTATCTGGAAAGTTGTATTAGTTCTGATTGTAGTGTGACAGATGAGGTCAATGCATGAATTTGCAAGGCTCGGGATATGAAAGGGATTACGAATCGTTTGGGTGCTGTCGGTGCTTCTTGCCTTCCAGGATGGGGACTGCGTGATCCCCATTGCGCCTAGTTGGAAACGCTGCAAGATGTGGCTGCTAATCGATGTCAGTGGTTTTCTTGTTGCCAGTTTCTATCCAGGTTGCCTGAATGAGTGTCTGGAGGTGTAGGCGTGTCGGAATGATTTTAGTAAGCTAGCACTAAGTCCCATCCACTTTTATTCTTTTCTTCAAAATAAAGCTTTCAAACATACCATGGCTGCGAAGCATCAGTGTTCACCACTGAAGTCATGCCTTCGATTATGGTGATGATGTATCTAGCGTAGTTCGACTCTTCACGCATTTTGAAAAAATTACATGACGATCCTCCCAAGTTGGTCATTTCTTCCTTGAGAGGTCACAGCAACGCTTCCCGTCAAACCAGTTGAAGAAAGTCTTGTCCCCAGGGATGCCCAACACGCTCATTGGTTTCTTGAGTGATTGTTGTAGTATAGTGTTCCATTACTCGTCTTCCAACTCACTTTCTATTCAACGTAGTTTTACTCGGATCTTGCGGGTGTTTGTTGTCCGGCAGCTTGTTACCAAATATTCACTTTTTTGTTTATCACCAAGGTCAAAGCGCTAGTTAGCCTAGTGGCAGTAAATTTTGCGTCTGAGCGTATAGGTCTATCCTCTCCTGCGCAGTAAATCACTGTCATGTTTGCTCATTCCGCGTATGTGTATGCCATCACCGAACCTCATGGTCACGCAACCCTTACCACATATCTTTGTATCCTGCATTTGGCATTAAAAACGGTTGTTCCTGTCACTACCATCACGTGGGATTACTCTCGTTGCTCTTTGGTCTTTGTCTAGACTGATCCATATTCTTTGTTGTCTGAAACGGGTATGCTGGACTACTTGTTTCACTTCGTCTTTCAGTTGTTAATGGTACTTAGAATTAATAAGTTCAGTAATCAAGCTCACATAATCACCTAGTGGCAACAGTCGACATCAGGTTTTTTGGTCGACGGTCTCAGCTCTTTCTGATGATTAACCGTCATTTGAGTTTGACTCATCCTATCGCTAAGGCTAGTCTATAGGACCCTTTCGCTCTTACACCGTGAGACTACTTTGATAAGGTTCGATCCTCAGGTGAAATCTTTCCAGGTCACGTCCGGTAGAATGTAGAACAAAGGGAGTTTTCAGTTAAGCATTCTTTCATGTTTTAGTATGCTGTGTACTGTATGCTCTAAGCTTTAATTTCTATATACCAAAAACGTCTTTTTGCCATACGGCTATTCACTGCCAACCGGTTACTAGTTTTTTTTTGTTAGTACTCGGGGGCTGAGTGCACACCTTAATGATACTGACCCTTTTGGCCAATTCATATCGAGCAATATTCCATTAGATGCCTTCAGAGCTAACAGTTTTCCCAGTATATGTTCGTTCTGCCACCTCTTACCATCGCTGTGGTAGTAATGTTGCATTTGTATCGCATCCGTCTACATGGCTTTTGGGCAGTTACTCTTCGGCGATGAAGTCACGCGATTGGTTGAAACGGGAAACCTATAGTATACACTGTTTAACCCAACAATTGTGTACCACTGTCGGGCAGTACTCTTTTATCACTGACACAAGAGCTCCCAAACGTTCGACTTTTCTTTCATCCGTTCAGAGATTCCCGCTCACATCGGCATATCGCTTACCGTGAGGACAAGGCACTGATTGGCACGGCTCGCTATGCTAGCATAAATTCACATGCTGGTATCGAACAATCCAGACGGGATGATCTTGAGTCGTTGGGTTACGTCCTGATGTATTTTCTCCGTGGAACTCTTCCTTGGCAAGGTCTAAAGGTTGGTTTGCGGTGCTTTCCATTGCTTACAACTTTCGTTCTATTATCTGTAGTAAAAAGTGCTCAACACTGTGGACGCCATCCTTTTTTTACACTTTTGTACCCCTTCACTAGACTTCGGACATGCTCATTTTGGACACGCTTGTTCAAAATTTAGTGACTAGCTTCGAGTTCACACACACACAACTTGTGAGACAATTTTGCGCACTGAGTAGATGTGGAGGTCACTGCTCTGACCGCTTGCTAACCGTTTCCCCTACTCCATATGAATGATGCTCGTGGATTAAACCACTGGTGTCCTAGAGTTGCGAACGTAGTTTCGTCGCTCGTTAGCCCTATTAATTAGGTGTTGTTGTCGCCGATTCAGTTGATTTGGAAATCACACAAATCATTACTCTCGGAATTGGAAGAAGAAGGTGTTGACTCGCAAGACCATCTAAGAAGAGGAAAAGTAGTGGACATGGTCAAGGCGTCTTCGAACAGTATTTGCTTATTGAATTTGGGTATAGCAACAAAAAGCACAAGAGTCACGCAAAAGTCGTCGAAGAGGAGGCTGCTGATTCATGTACAGTCTTTCGAGGTTGAAGAAGTCCTCATATATATATATATATATATATATATATATATATGTTACTTCGAGGTTTTCCCATACTTGAAGTGCATATGGATGAATAACGCCTGTTGTCTGGGGACAATGCACAGGTTTCTTGGGATTAAGCGAACAGCATACCTAGTGTGCTGAATGCAGTAAACTTCCACTCAGTGATGAGAACAATTGTGAGGCGACTTTAAGGTTTCAACTGGGATTTCATTCTTAGTGAAGTCACTTCCTGCCGATAAGCAGGGTTCATGATCATTATGGATCTCACGAATCTCAAGAGATTCGACTATTTGATCGCGAGTGGCTGAATAGCGGTATGATTAACTCGTACCCGTGCAGGATATAGCGCCACCATCTTTTGGTCACACATTTAAGGCCGTATGATCCAGTGTTTCCTCGCTCCTCCGGTGATGGCTTTTCAGCTTGGAGGCTCATGCAAGTTGTTACCTTTTCTTCTTTTCTAAGCAGATTACTTGTTTGTACTTACTCTCGGTGGCTTGGAATAGAAGGGGATCCACAGCTCCCGGAGACACGATAGGAATACCGATTTTGTGAGATGTAAATTTTGGGTTGTGCTGCACGTGAAAACGACGACTGGTCTCTACAACAGAACCGCTACTGATTGCTTTATTCCATTTTTCTGCGAAAAGCAGCATGGCAATGCTTCTTCTCATTGTACCCAAATAACAAACCGGAATATTCAGTCGCTTGAGGGGTCTGGTGTTCAGTTCGGACAAGAACCCCTAACAAAATTCACGGGACGTTATCGCGAGATATATGTATATCAGCAACAGGACCCGTGGCACCGTAGATGAATTGGTTACATCAGTCCCGGATGTGTGGAGCGGAAGTCCATCAATCTAGTCTATACTGCTGGAACAGCACCTTTCAGTGGTCTGGCATAAAGGTCGTTTTACATCCTTTCAGCACATTGATGTTCACTGACTTTTGTGCACACGAAATCAGTCATAATTGTGTTGAAAATCCGTTAGAAGAATTGGTTGTGGAAGAACTAGATGTTGGTGTGTTCGCCGAGCTTGACAATTTGTTTGCAAACGTTTGGTTACTACTCCTGGGGGGCATCATTTTCATTAACTGCCCTAATGCACCAGTTGCAAGTCCGTGTCATCTGACACATGCAGTCTCCTCGGGGTGACCTGCCGATCCACTTTACTGTTGTGAACACGCCAGTCATAGATTCCCGTGTCACGATGGTGCTTACCTCGTTTTGTCTTAAGAAATCCTGCTAACTTCAAGCTCTCAAAAATTTGACTTTTTGTTGCAGTGCCCCTAATTTCGCGATTTCTGAATGAATTTCGGCTTAGTGGGGTTCTTTTTGGGGAGTTTTTCAATTCATGTTGCCGACGTTTATCACACACGCACGAACCGATTACTCTGGTGATCCAAAAAATAGCCTACAATGTTCGCCTTAAAATTCATTTAGGTCACTCAGCCATTTCTGTGCATGCGAATGTTTGTGTGAGGAAATAAACACCCATGTCTGATCTGGCGGTACACTGCGTAAAAACTTTATTTTCCACAATAAATCCACCGCAGTGAAACGATATTCGGTCAGCAGTTTTTGGCCACCATTAGCAACCAGACCCGGAATTTTTCTGTTCTCCAAATTTGTTGTGTCTATGGATGTGTTAGCTAGCATTCGAGTGATTATTAATGCCCATCCCCGCCACGAGAGACTGGAGGATGAGATATTTCGACAACACAACGCAACCGTGCACATTTCTTATCCCATCAAGTTTTGTTCTTTGTGTTGTCTGGCTGGCATTCTGGTAATTCGGATCTCAAACCGATTGGGAATCCGTGGAAAATAAATCCACGAGGATTACAAAAGTCCGATAGTGATTGGGTAACTTCTGTAAAACGAGGAAAGAGAAATATTAGCCAAAATGCCATCCAACAGTCCTTGACCGTATAACAAAGTGGTAGATAGAGATTTTGAAGTGAAATGGCCCGATTTCCGGACTGAAAATTTGGTAGGACGGTCATCTGGGGATGGTCCTATAGTCTTGTCGCGACGGTTCTCACTCTGGCTTTTCACACCAGGCCCTTTAGTGAATATTTCACCAAGTTACATGCGTGGTTTCCCATAGGGGGCATCACTTACTCAACAAACCTCGTTCTATCCCATCCAGTATTGCCCTTTTCAATGACATGAGTGCAGTAAATTCCATAGTCTAGTCACGGACAATATTAAATAATCTAAATAATTCTGCCTCAGTTTGACATGCGCTTCACATTTGCAAAGTGCAAAGTGCTGCCGCAGGACTGGGTGGGCTCGAACCCTAACCTCATGCTTTCGAATGAGCCGATTGGAGCAGTGGACAAATTCGTCCACCTGGGCAGCTGTATCAGTCCCGGTGGCCTCGCGAAAGATGACATTTTCATCCGTATTGGGAGGGTCAGAGCAGGTTTCATGAACCTGCATCACCTGTAGCGTGGGAATGACATCAGATTGTCCGTCAAGGGTCGAGTTTACAATGCTGCGCTGCGCTTCATTTTATTATACGGGTCAGAAACCTGGCTGCTGCGCACCGCGGACGTCAAAAGACTTTCAATGTTTGACCATCGATGTCTTCGAAGCATTGCCGGAGTCTGGTGGGAACACCGGATCAGTCGTGCTGAATTACGTCGGATGGTTTTCGGATGAAATAACTCGCCCACGATAGATGAAATGATCAAACTCCACAGGTTGCACTGGTTTGGCCACGGGCTCCGTATGCCAGCCGACCGACTTCCTCGAAGGGTTCTTTTCGCACAACCACGTGAAGGGTGGAAACGAGCCAGAGGAGGTCTAACAATGACTTGTCGGCGAAGTATGAAAGCCATTACCAGCAAACTCGGTTGCGCTGGTCATTGCCGTCTCCATGAATGGGGACCTAGAGACGGGACACATCAATGGTTAAAGACATTGCCAGACATGGATCAGTCGCGCCGTGAGTGGTGCTCATACATCCAAGCTATTGCCTTCAATGCATAGCTCCCCTCTCAATATCCCCAATTAAAGGTCCACTGACAACCCTGTATTTGCGCGTCAATTTCATCAGCTACCGCCTCCACTGCGCAGCTATCTACCACGTCCCCTTAAACCATCGGTGAACGAAACTGTGACAGCTATAACCACTGTACGGTTCTTACAGTTGATGATGATAGTCTAATCATGTGGAGTATTCGTAGTTGGCAGACACTTGCCAGTTATATTGCTATACCATACGGTCTTCTCATGGAAACTCGCTTTGATACTTTATTCACCACCTTGAATGGTGAGTGAACCTATCTTGGCGTTTAATTCATCCGTTCGTTGCAGAAAAATTTATTGTTTGGATTTGATTATTCTTATCTGGGCTCGCGCAACCTCATGTTGTCTTAGTCCTAGTTCTTTTAATAGTTATTTGAAGATTATATCCCTCGGCTGATTAATTTGTCTGCGTTGGAGCTAATTGCTTTGGTAACGGGGTGAACTGTTTCAAATTAATGTAGTTCCTTCCAGTAGAGGAGTGCTTTAGTCAATAGACTGATTTGTTTGGTACCGGTTTTGAGCTGCATACTGCTGAAGAGTGGGCTGAGGATTGTGTTTTCCCTTACTTGCTCATCAAATTCTACCCCGCGACAGCTTCTTATATTTGCGCCCAATACGTAAGTGGTTTCTTGAAGAATCCTGCGAGCTTGCCGTTCACTTTTTCTCCACGGGTCGAAGCATGTAAGTACTGCGCTGACAAATGGCTCAATACCTTTCTAGCCTGATTTCATATCACTTTTCTAACACTGCCTTCATTGATTGGATAACTTTACCACGGCTTACATCGGTGAACCATTCTTTTAGCTTCAACTGTGGATGTGTTCGATTCAATGACTAAACCGTTGAACGAACGCTGCCTGTCGATCAGCTGGACGATATAATACAGCTAAGCAACGTTGGCGGGATGCCAAACCAGGGCTGGACCGTTTGATATTGCCTTTCCGACACCTGGCGATCTGTCAGGTTTTGAGGACGCATTGTAGCCCCCCAAATTGCTGCCAATGCTCCTGCTCAACAATTTAGCAGCTGGCCATATGTTTATGGCTTATTTATGTTTGTGAGTCTGATGCAGTCTGTGTAATCAGCACTGAATGGCCAGTAATCTAAGTTTTGGTCAGTTGTTTTGTGAAATACTGGTCATACTTATTACCTGCTTCTCAAATTTGCTGGTGAAAACACCGCAGGTGGTCGACTCCGTTTGATTGTGCGGTTCCTCTTTGTGCTATACGTTCGCTGCGACAGAAATCTTCAGTTTACTCGGTTTTTCCTCAGATTAGATTTTCGTGGTGACTGTCAACAATTACCAGTCAACATTTCACCTGCCCCATTATACGCCACTCGAGGAGACCGAGTAGTAGCTGCATATGAGACTGGCTCTGTCCGCAACAATCACCGGTATCCTTTTTCCAAAGGTACCACTAGAAACGTCTTATTGTTCCCAGACATAGCCAAATGCGTTGGGAATTTGTTGAATGCGCAGTCATTCACGTGCTACATAATCGCCTCCCGAGTTGTCATCCATATGTACCCTACCATCATTTCCGCACGTCGTGTCAGATGACCAGTCAGATGGACAGGCCATGCACTTTCGACGACGAATCGCCACTCTCGCTTGGGTTGCGAGGTACTACTCGTGACCGTGTTTACTTGTGAAACTTTCAGTGTGGTTGTAATCCGGTGCTTTTTACCTTATTTGGTTTATCAGTAGCGACGTCACTTATTTCAGGACGAACGGATGTGCGGGCACCCCAAGTATTTGCGCCGTTTTGTTCCAGAAGGCTACTTCAGCTTTCTCATTCCAAGAGAACGGAAGCAAATTTTTAACGAGGGTTGCAGATCATGGGCTCTCTCACAGTTTCCTGAAGATGAAATAGTTACTTGGAAATACGCGCTTTGGGAACAATGATCTGTTGTCCGCTATATGACCCATCTCTTCTTTCAGCTCTTACGTTAGGAGTGTACTTCCAATTGTTAACTTTAGGCGTTGGTTGTATTCATTCTTAAAGAACGTATGTTTTTGTCCCGAAGAACGTGCACCCTTTTACCAGTAGCAAATAATATACGATCCCGATATTGTTCACTATTTGGAAGACCGGTATAGATCCCGGATATGAATTCCATCTTTAAACAGAGCTATTAAAATTTCGTCAGGATTTCGATGCTGCTCGTGGTAAAAGAGTCTTCCGCTTATTTCCGAAGTCGTTGGAGGTTCCAAGTCCACCATCTGGAGCTCCGTTGCATCTTGGGAATCCGATTGAGCAATAGCAGATGGCCAGTTGAGTTGTTGATGGTGCTGAACACAACAATTCAGGTTTTTTCGTATGAACGGGCCATTTTTGTAGTTTGTTATTTCTCTCATCAAGGGCCTTTTTGGGCCTGCGACTCGTACCATTTGAAATGCTTTCACGCATTCCCAGAGTTTATTGCTTCCTGCATCTTCTCAGTGTTCTGGACCCACCAAGCTTTTCAATCTGTGCAGATGCTCTCCCTCACCTTACGTCCAGTAGTTCGTCGAGTTGTGTTGCACTCTCAGCCCGCAGGAATGTGCGTTCGAGCTTTGAGCAAGTGTAGAGTTTTGCTGTGGATCCAGTGCTTATGTGTATTTCATTATGCCGTGTCACAAGCAAAGCATCCAGCATTTGCAGGACTGTACTTTATGGTAGTAGTCGACATCAGAAGGCGGGTTATCTAAGGTGGACTTTTTTTAGGTGGTTTTCGTAGGTTTTATTCAACATTAGGATCCGAGTTTCGGAAGTTAGTACTGCACAGAATTAGTCTGGTCGGCACATAATTACATTATGCATTCGGCAATGTCTGTGAGTCTCGATTCTGCTCCAAGGCGACCGCCCAAATGAGCCTCAGCGACGCCAGGCCTGCCACCTGCGCATTTGTATTTCCGGCAAGCACAACAATATCTGGGCTCTTAGGCCGCCGCCAAAGGTATCGTAAAGACTATCTTTAAAAGCACCACAATTACGGTCTCCCGAGACGTTAGCAGATGTCATGAGCAAACAGCGATTTTTGACGCGCTTAAGGGATGCTTTTAGCGGTGTTGCCAAACGAACCGCACACGGGTAGTTCTCAAGCAGTCCTTCAGTTTGATGGCTTAAAATAATACCCAACCCGACAACCACTTGCGATGACTTCTGGATCAACAGAATCGTGCATCCTGTGGCGAGAAGATGCAACTGGGGAGATGAGTTCAACAATTATATATGTGTTTCTAATCCTCACTGGAAAGCGAGTCCAGCGTTCAAATAAGAGCATTCTGTTGTCCAGCTTGTTTCAGAATATGAACGTTAAAAGGTGAACTGGGCGTCTGGATTTGAAGAGGAGGACGATTAGGGTCCTCAACCAAAGCCTTTGGCTCAAAAGCCTAACCG
>SJOL01000001.1:163152-231508 GCA_004794785.1 Opisthorchis felineus
CTCACTAGATCTTAAGGGTCGTGTGTATCAGGCTACAGTAAGGGCTGTGTTGTTGTATGGGTGCGAGACATGGCCTCTGCGGACAGATGATGTGAGGCGTCTTCAGGTTTTCGACCACCGATGCCTCAGAAGCGTGGCTGGTTTTGGATGGCGTCAGCGTGTTAGTAACGAGGTGATTAGAAAACGGGTATTTGGTTGTGCTGCAGGTACTTCAATCGGGGAAAACATCCACCACCACCGACCACGATGGCTTATCCATGTTCTACGCATTCCGAAACAACGTCTGCCGAGATGAGTTGTTCTCCCTGCCTCCTTCAGAATGGCGCAAACCGCGAGGTGGACAACGTATGACTCGGCTGAAGGGCGTGAAAGAGATCACGAAGACCTTGGGTGTTGTTGGTGTTGTACGCCTTCGTGTTCGTAACTGTGCACTGTACGTGGGCAGGATACTGCCAGGTCGCGCAGGCCTAAACGGAAAGACGATCAGGGTATTCAACCAAAGCCTTTGGCGCAAAAATTTAAACACATGGCGACGGTGGTTGGTGTGAGAACAAATGCAACTTTTAAGGAAAATGCCACCAGACAGTGTTACTAAGACCTCTACTCATTAACCAACCTGATCTGATAGGCTGTATATGTGTACGCTCTGTACGTGTACACTCCCCAGTACAACTCAGTGGGTTGCGGAGGTGTACGACCGTCTCTTTTCGACGGGTGCGCATCAAAACTGGAATGTCCGATGGGTATGATTGATATCAGGCTATACGTGAGACACTACATTCTGTTATTCAGTTCTAGTTTCTTGGAAGATCACACAACCTACCGTTATTACATCTTTATCCCGAGTGGAGTTCGATGACTTGATTCTTTCCGGCATTCAGGCCTGGTGAGGGTAAGGTAATAAACGATAGGACAGTACTGCCGTTCAGTTCATTGTTCTCTGGTGAATTGGGAATTTTTATAGCTGACGTTTCTATTTGGAAAAGGTACTACCGTTACTACTTTCGTAAATGGACGACGCGAAAATAAGATGAGGTTTGATGTACCATTTACCAATAATTCGGTTCGGAGCGAATGCTCACTGTGTTCTGCAGGAATATGTTTAGCCTTCTTTGTTGTTTTCGGCGTAGGGACTATTCCGCCAGTCAAAGGTTGAGAGACTCCAATATATTGTAGTTTGAGTCATTTTTCACTAAAATGAACTGTTATTTGCAGTTTCACACGGGTGCGAAATGCTGAGTCCGAACATACCTGGTTGTTTCTCCGGTAGATGAAGTGAGTTGGTAGTTCGACTCCTGGGCTAGGACTTTTGTCTGTTGTCGACGTGGCTCAGTCGATCGGACACCTCCGTGGACCGCGGAAGTCCACATGAGTGAGCGGTACGCACCTATATGGTACGTACGTGGCGCGTGATATGTTCATCGAATCATACAGTCAAGTATCATCGGGCTTGGTGTTCGCTCGGGTCGCTTCACTTCTCGGACTGTTGGTTCGTATTTTATATCTACTCTGATTGGAGTTCATTACTCATTCTGATACCACTGGTTGAGCGCGTTGAGCGTGTTGCCATTACCCTATCAGTGCACGCTAGACGCACCTGAGTTATCAGATCTGAACAGGCGAACGTGCGGACGCTAATCATGCCATCGCCTCCAATACATAGGTATTTCTCCCATGCTCTCCTATTTTCTCGGGATCAAAGCTGTGGCAGCTGTAACCAATGCACCCTTGCTACCTGGTTTATGGTTGATAAACCGAACTGAGCTGAACGTGTGACACAAAACAAGTGACCTGTGCGGATTCAACAATTTAGTCGTCGCGTTGTGACCACTATCCACTCAGCACTGAATTAACCAACAGCGAATGTCATTCTTATTCTTCAACATGTGTTGTGAGTAGATGCGACTTAGGAAGTTTAAGTGTACTAAGTCTATGAACGGGGAGGTGCTCGTTTATGCCCGCAACATTCATGAGTTAGGACCTACCTTCTTTTGTGTTAGTAACTGCTTGCTTGAGGGGAATTCGGAACCACCAGCTGTCTGGTTGTCAATTAAACTGTGCCGTTCAACCTGTGGAGTACATAAGAACCTCACAATCTAGCGAAATACACTCATTTGCAAACAAATTTGGTTTTGCGAGAGACTCACCTGGAACCCAGCTGAATCTCTCGTTTGTGATGTTTCCAAGCAACTGAATGTGCTGCACCAGGCCGCCTCATCTCCCAGTTGCTACGATATTCGAGATATCGCGATACATGTATATTCGTAATGCACTACTCATAAAGTTGCTGAAGGTTGCGGAAATCTGTTGATAGCGGATACGCACGTAACTTTTAAATGGACGTTCCGATAAACATTCTTAATTGAACGTGAATAATGAATTCAAACACGCTTGTTAATTGATAGTACCCCTTGAAGAAAATAACAAAAACCAGGCACAGTTTCTCTTACTTCACCCAATGGAAACAAGAAGAGCGAAACCGGTCGTGGGCTGTCGAAGAATTTTCAGCAACCTTATGAGTAGTGCATTACGAACCTCACAATCTATTTCAGAAACACATTTACGCAGTTCCGAATACACCGAAGTTGTGACGCACTTCGATTTCTATTCCACAGTCTTCTTTAAGTTATCTTCAGAACTGCTCCCGTGTCATGTCGCGCAAAACAAGATGGACCTATGCACAGAAATTGTAAGAAAGAACAAATGACTGTCATGAATATTATAACTCAGTGGCAAGCCATTAAAACCTACACTCTTTAACCAAAGTGTGAAGCAGAAGCAGGGAGAGTAGAAGAGCGTTGTTAGACATTTACGGAATGATTTAGGGTTTAGTCTGGTTGCGGCACTGTGCAACTTCCATGTAGACCTTGAAATAGATTGACATTTCCTGGAAGCTCACTTGAGTTCTATTAGTACAGCCATGTAGATTAATGAACGTTGTTACTGTAACATTCGTTTACCTCGTTCTGTCCATGTAGTTCTCATTCATCCTTGTTCTTATAGGCAGCCACAAAAGCGCAGAAATATGAGCGAATCTATGAGAAGAAGGTCAGCGTCCCAACGGATGTTCTTTGTCGAGGCTATCCTGCCGAATTCTCAATCTACTTGAATCACTGCCGAAGCCTTCGTTTTGAGGAGACACCAAACTATGGATTTCTTCGAAGTAATTTCCGAAACCTTTTCCGAACCTTGTCCTTTGTCTGGGATTATGTATTTGATTGGACTTTGTTACGTCAAAAGGGCTCCACGGTACATCAACAATGCCAGGGCGCCAGTCTTCTCAATCGGGATCCACCGGCTGGGGCAACTGCCGGTGCCTCTGTTGGAGCCACAGCTGGCGCAAACGTGTTCGTTCCTGTCGGTGACAACCCCACTGAGCTGAAAAATTTGGCAAGTCGTCTGCCTACGGATCCCATCCAACCTGTATCCAAATAGTCTTTCCCAGTGAGGTGGACGCATGTACGAAGAACCAAAAATGACGCACACCAAGTGATACTTTCTTTCTTATCTCTTTCACATCATTCACTTCTGTGGACACAGGTTTCTGAAGTCTCACTTTGGGACCATGTGTTGACTTTGTGTAGCAGCCTCGAACGTGTGCTGCTTCTAACCAGTATTGGCGTATAGTTCACTTCCATCCGCCTTGCCCTCCTCTCTTTGAGCACGCACGCGCACATTCACAACGTGGAAACGCAAATGCAGCTTGCCTATTTCACGCACATTCCTGCCAAACGCATAGCAGTCATATCCCGCAGCTTTAGAGGAGTTGTTGCTGGTCCTGGCTTCCTGTTTATGGATGCGTTATGACCACCTGAGCATCTAGTCACTAACGATTTTGATAGGTGATTGGCATATTATTTCTTCAAAAATGAGTTTTCTTAGATTCTTCGTGTATTTTTCTGACTTTAGAACAACTCTGCTTCCTATAACCTATCTAACGATCTCTGATCATCAGCAGATTCCCTCTTTCATGGCAACTCACGCCCAGGCGACTGCATCATATTCTGCAATGTGTGTGGTCTTTAGGGAATCATCTCCATGTCGATAATGTTTGTGTGCTAACAGCAACAGTTGTGATGGCTAACAAAGCGGAATCCACACTATCAATGTGTGAGATA
Source organism: Opisthorchis felineus (assembly GCA_004794785.1). Classification (NCBI taxonomy): domain Eukaryota; kingdom Metazoa; phylum Platyhelminthes; class Trematoda; order Opisthorchiida; family Opisthorchiidae; genus Opisthorchis; species Opisthorchis felineus. Next base: position 167,271 of record SJOL01000001.1, read on the forward strand.
GTATAGTCGAATGTTGACCACTTTGTATACATCTTCGCCTTAATAGTGCTATTTTCACTCTGTTTTTCTATGAGTACGCAAGACGTCTCATTCAGTTTTATTTTTTTTATCTGTAATTTTTTCTTCATTTTATCGTTGTCTATTGCTTTTGGCTCTTTATTCGTTGTCCGTTTCTGCACTGTTGCTTTTGCTCGTCAGTTGTCCGGTCCCAGTGGGCGCGCGATCTGCCTTCGCTTCCTGTATTCGTCATCTCCATGGGAAGATATCATTATCATTCGTATCGTCAGCAAGCCCATCGGTCTTCCTGGTTTTTCCACTTCAGTTTGTTCTTTATTTTTGAACCTGGGGTCTATCATGTATATTTAGGCGCCACCACCGTCCTCCATACGCTCCAATATCCTCATCGCCCAGTCTAAATTTGATGATCTGCTCCCAGACCGAATCAAGAACCACATAGCATTCGGTCACGGACAGCTAAGGCAGTGAGAGCGGCTGTATCGCTGGTGTTCGCTGTCCTTAAAATTCACTCTTGGATCAACCTTTAGTGAGAGTTGTGTCCAAGGTGTTTATTTTCTGCGCGTCTGTAATGGCTCATCCACCCTATTCAACCCATCAAGCTGTTCTGCAGCACAAATACACAGCCCCTGTAATAGTTCTGGGTTCTTTTTTGCCTTTATACTTGTGCAAATGGGATCTGTTTTAGGCACAATTTCTAAGTTGTGGGATGTTTCACATTCCGAGGCTATCCTCGGAAACTGCCTGTTGTGATTTTGGAGCGGCAGGAATAATGAACGGACCAGAAATAAAGTTGTGTTAATGCTAGAGGCGCATTCCTAATTGTGACATGAACAAGTCAAGGGTTACTCGCATGACCTTTGAATGAAATGCAGTGAAGCAACCGTAACTAGTCAAAACTGGCCTGGACTTGGAGTGCTCCTTCAGTGTCTAGATTGGCCATGCTATTTCCCTATTCGATGGGTGCTTTCCGTCCAGTAAGTTCTAAAAAACAGTTCTAATAGATAAAACAGTATTCTGAAGAGGCGATTTCCACAAACGACACTTGTGGGTAAAGCCTAATTGAGTGATATCGCAAATAATCGGGTAATACAAATAGTTTCTTGTAAATTCAGGTTTGTTTTGCGACTCTTCGAGATTCGTTGCGAAATGAATAATATACTCCGTGGTGAACAAACTTTAAATCAGTCGGATGGGAACGTGCAATAGGATCCTGGACAGACATAAAGTCGGGAGTTTTGAAGAGCCGGATTGTGTGAGGTTACATCGGAACTCTATTTGTAAAGAACAACTAGCGAGAGGAGATCAGGGAGAGGATTAGTGCATGTTGTGTATTTGGTTGTTTGAGTGTGTGGATCACCTATGCAAGCCATGGCTGCAACGGGAAAGTATGCGTTCGGTGTTCTGTGTGAGACCGGGTAACAAGAAAGATTGGCTGGGTGTTTGGCTCAGGTGACTAACAGAGGTGGCATGACAAAGCTAATTGGTGATCCACATTCAGGTGCTGCGAAAATCGCGTCCCGCAACGTTATGGTGTTCTATGGAGGAAGAACACGTGTGTGCGGTTGGCTTAATTGCTGTGTCTACGCATAAGTTTGCAGCTGATAAAAGAGTTCTCGGCCTCCTTGCGTAGCTAACACGCGGAAAGCTGGAGGTTAACCATCATTGACTCGGAAGACGTCGAAAAGAAAGGAAAGCAAGTAATGTTATTGCAATTCTGTATCTATGCGAGAAAGGCCCTAATAAGAAGGATAGAAATACATCGTAGAAGCGGAAAATGGGTTGGTTTGCAAAAATTCTAGCTGGCAATTTTCGAAATCGAGATACCCGCCAGGCAGAGCATAGGCTGTCATCACGGTAAATCGGGAAAAGGTGAAGATCCGCCATTTTTTGGGGTTGTTCTTGAACTTTGCACCATTCGGGAGGACACAGTAACGACCGAATTGGTGGTAAAAGTTTTCTTCGAGATAGAGCAAATTGCACGAACCGTGCCCGGTGTGGAGTGAGGTTTCACATTTTTAGAGTGGCTCACTGCCGCTTCTAAGAGTCAAGAACGGTGATCATGCTGAAGAGGGGATCATGGAGCGGAACCATTTCGCACAACGAATTAATACGAGCCCGAGGAATCAAAATTTTGGCAAGAACCTTGGCTTGCAATATGGGGTCGTGCGTTCTGCGGATTTCTACTTGAATTTGAACCAGTTTTACCTGACGTGAGTGACTGTTCCTCCGACTCTATGTTTGGCGGTCAACGTTTCTGATCGTTCCGTATCCCTCAAGACGGTCTACATCAATCTCAATAACAGAATGGAACCAACTTCCTTGTAACATGGAAAAGACCTACCCTTCCGTTCGTACCTGCATGGGGCACGTATGTTGACGCGACTATATACTTTCATAATGCTTTTTGACTGGAATGTGCTAAAAGCACACTGGGTAAATGAACGGCTCAAAGACGGAAAATTATGCGAAAGTGCTCCTTATGCGCAAATTTCTGGCTATCTTCAGGGTCATGTGTGCAAGGGTTGTTTACTAGTGCAAACCGACGTCTCTACACAAATCTGCAGGGGAATCAGGAACTATTCTAAACTTCCTTATACTTTAACGTATAGTTGCATCTACCTCACGTTTCACAGAAATTTAGGGTAGCGGTTGTTTACATGACTGCCGTGTGCGATAATATTAAAGTGGCAGGACAGATACAATAAAATCGCCCCTGTATACGGCAGCGCAAAATACCGTTCACAGTCAAATTTTACAAAAGTCTAACTTGACGAGGCAAAGTGCCGTAAAATATGCACAATAGAAGCGTTCGATTCAGAGCTTTTACGGTTTCACAGGAAAATAGTTCAACCTAACTATTGAATGTACATGTGACCAAATGAGCATTCCATAGGGTTTTGGTTGCAGAGCGGGTTAAGTAGTTAGGCACGTGATGACGAGACCTTGAGTGTATTGTTAAAGAAGAGCGTGGCATCAACGATCCATAATTTGGCGACACACTGCACCCAACGTAACGTGTGAAGTATGGTAGCGAAAATCTGCTTTCAAAGTTTGAGAATACAGTAGACAAACATTGAGGCAGTGACTAATTCAGGTAGAGCCCAGCCGTACCCAATACCTCTTGCTCCGATGTGCAGCGTAGCGAGTGCTGGAATAAACAGAACGCATCTGAACGTTTGCTTCGCCCGATTCTTTATACTGTGTTGCGGATAGGGTAGTTGGAAATTGGGGTATACTGGCTATTAAACGTGGGTCAAAAGACTGTTCGGATGGAAAATACTGATTGATCAAATGTGTCAGCAGTCTCCATGTGCGACACAAGCATTGGCATATGTAAAGGAATGTGTAGATTGCAGCTTTTCACTTCCTTGCTACGAGGCTACTCAAATGAGTGTGGTCCACTGCGATTTTCAGATAGCAGAGTAAACTCATGATGTGAATTATTCTTACCAAAGGTAACAAAACGAAATGCCGATTCATTCCTACTTTTACCACGTTTGACGTCAAATAATGGCGCGCAAGGTAATGGTGAACGAGGACTACTCTACTTTCTGGTAATTTAAAATTAATCTTTCAGCTGTAACATTTTCGTTGCGTAGCTGCCACGCTATCCGGTGGAAGCACGGTGATTGAGGTAGTGCCAGGTTGCCTAAGCCTATACGGAAGTTGGAACCACTACTTCGGTATACGGTTTGTGTCTGAAACATTGTACTGAAGTGAGTTTGTTTAGCAACATCCTCCTCGACGGAAAATCGGTAGCTGAAAAGATTACAATGCTGATGCTGACTGCTAATTAAAAAAGATAAGTATCAGCTACGCGATTACATTCGCTTAGCAAAGAAGCCATTCGGGCTGATACATATTTAGGCGAATTTCAGCCTGAGTAGATACTATGCAGTTGTCCACTTTCTAGAATTCTTCTTGTGATGACCAGTTTGGAAACACTGATATTCTGCTGCATCGTACACATGGTTTTGAGTTAGCAAACAGAATGAATCAACCGTGGTTTAGCACCGGATTCCAGATTTACCTTTTACGCCAGACTTCACCTATGAACGGTCCTCAAACCATGTTAGCAGTTTGCACTGAGTCGTGGGAATAACCATTTGCCAGTGCAAACTTTAGGGGATCGGACCTGACATCTGGGTTGAGTCAAACACCTCTAGACGGGTAATCACATCCACTTAAAAAATTGTGCAGGTTGTCTAAAATTTCCCATTGGCAAATTCCTACCGTTGGGGGTCAATTCTGAAGCCTGTCTAGTCAGCCTAAATTTTACATCCACCTGCTCTCAGAATGGAACCCAGTTTTTAGATTTTCTACGCGTAAATTATAAAGTTTCCTAAAAATGTGTATTACCCTACTTTACTCTGTCCATTCTTGTTTTCACGCTAGTTCCTCGTTCATTTTGGTGATGGTAGCCCTCTCTGGTTAGATGACACCTCGGAATTGACAAATCTAGTTGGTCACTTATTACACATTTCAACAGTAAACGACATCCACGCAACTCCATTCTCAAGGCACTGGCGATATCCCATTGATTGAAAATGAAGCTGCCACCAAACTGCTCACCTCATCAATCTGACCAGTTTCCACAATAAGTGCCTCCAAAAAATAGACAACCTTAAGGAGGAGACCTCATAGCTTAAGTCGTTTAATTGTTCCCCTTGGAGGAGCTATTATATACGTTTTGCCGTTTCTCCTCACAAGCAATTAAACGACCATAATCCGTCTTACATTTGACTCTATCCCATGTGGTCCTCCTCTGAATGGTGCATGCTGCTTCTTGTATGCTATCACCAAGTCCCGTTGACTTTCATCCTGGTTCATGATTAAACCCTGCTATACAGATCTATTCTGATGCATGTTCGGACATTTTTGGATTATTTATCCAGCGCAACTTCAACGATTTGAATATTTGTTACCTATCTTAAGAAAACAGCTCCTAAGTTAGGTTTTCCACGGACAATAACGGTCGGAAGGTGGTCACCACACACCGTCTGTTTTCACACCACATCTGTGATTCGTCAACAGTCAGCTTTACTATCCTACATCCTAATGCGGGATTTCCCCACTTGGTGTTATGTAGGTGTGCATCGTCCCATTACAAAAACCTCCATCATGAAATAAAAACATGATGCGACTTTCAGAAATGTTTTTGAACAGTCGATGTCCGAACAGTCCTTGTATAATACCCGACCGAGCACCTGCTACCTATTAAAAGTTAGGAATAGTAGTGTAAACCACATGCTACGCAAGAGCTCCGGCAAATAAATTAGCGCTGCTTTTACTGCCTCAACGCCCCACCTGTAATGTCAAGATCTAACAACATGTGCACTCGTCTTAGTTCCAGAGTAAGCTATCAGGTCTGGGGACAGAGGGCTGCAAGACAAACTATTCGACAAATACACTCATTTGCGTACCGATTTGTTTTCACGGGCGACTGAAAGCCGGTTGAATCGCTCGTTCATGGTATTCTCCGGTTGAATGTGTCGCACAAAGGCCGCCTCATGTTTTAGTTGGTACGGTATTCGAGATATCGCAGTGTACTTTCATAGAGGAAACTGAATGCTCACAAGGTTCCTGAGAACTCTTCGATAGCCTCTGACCGGCTTCGCCCTTCATGGGGCTCATCAAGTGGGCGCAGCCCGCCAGGTTCCGTCAACCTTATATCTTGCTTGAAGCCAAATTGCAGGAAATTCGAAAAATACACCCAGTTGCATACCAATTTGGTTTTCACTGGGGGGGGGGGGGGGGGCTCATATCAACATATCAATGGTCACTCTGGACGGAGGCATGATGATCAGCACACATGGGCATGATTTTTCGTTCGCGTACCTTTTTCATTCCTTTTTGGGTTAATCAACGGGGCTAATGAAGACCGAATGATGTTACTTCTGGTATACACGAATGGTAACCCGTCTATTTCCACGGCATTTCCAGTGCAGATGATGAGATAATAAACACCGCTTTATTGTCCCACCCACCAGTTGGTGACCAGCAGCTTTCAGCAATCTGCAGTGCTGTACATTCGCTTATGACGAACATGAAGTCGAAGAGAATAGACTAAACCTCATCGTTGTGTGACGGTTTGTGTGCCTCCATTGCCCATTGGGCTATACTAAGAGGTGTACCTGTGACGCTCGCAGTCTCATACCAGGCTGGTCAATGGTTAGAGGTCTAAAAAATGTTTTTAGTGACTTGATCTTTAAAAATCGTAATGCACTGACATTTCCCGTTAAACACCGCTGCCTTCCGGTGAAAAAATCTGAGTATGGGTCAACCGTGGTACTGATGGGTAGATGGGGCTGGTCTCAATAACTGTGGCACGAAAAGCAGAAGGTGAAACAGGCGCAAACGAATTGACTGATCGGTGAATGAATGAAACCAGCAATCTTGAGGAACATGATCCAGTCCCACGTAGTCTTCATAAAAGTTAATGAGACTCAATAACATGATCTATATTTTTGCGTGCAAACTGAACGCAATCGCAAACGACATACATACTGTCGAGAACTACAGCTGTAGTGGAACCCGAAGGAGCTGTTAAGGCAGCCCTGTTTGTTCAATTGTTCATGTGGGAAATATTGAATACCCAGCCAGATATCTATCTTAAGGAAAAGTGGCAGAGTTGATTTCGCCGTTCGGAGTCCTGATAAATTCAGTAAAAAATCACGCACTTGGTAAGAGCTATATGCCTGATTTCTCTCAGTAGTTCGTCAGTATGCGAAGCAACCGGACGCCTGTTAAAAGATAATTCAACTACACTCACTCTGTGCTACATATCACAGAGGATAGTTAAAGTGGAACGTGCTTGGAAAAATACGCCAGACCACGAAACCATCTACTTGAGCATGTCATGCAGGTCTTGTTAGTATCGTAAGATAGTGGAGCTATCCGTGCGCCAGCCTTAGCCGAGCATAATTTTCAGGCAAATTTGTTACAATGGTTAGCATTATGTGCGGCGCTAGCTGCGCGCTCGGACTATGATCGACTGAGTTTGCTGCTTTTGTTGTTGATTGGCTTATTCCGTCGATTAATTCGAACTCATGGCTTTCACTCACAAATTGCACTGATTTTGCTTGCGCTTCCGATTGTTCGTATCAGTGGGGATGTATTTCTAACTTTGCTCTGGAATCCTAATGGTAATATGAACTATGAAGGTCAGTTATACTAGACTAGGCTCATTAACAGCGTGATTCATTCGTTTAACATCATATCAATTTGAAGCACAAGTGTAAGTGAATTGTCTACGTTCCGATAACTATAACGTTCCAATAATCAAGACCACTGCTTAAGGAAGGGGAGTTTTAAAGTACTTCTGTGAATACAGCGGGCTAGCACGACCTTCTGGACAGGTGTATGGCTAGTGAGCCTAAGCTGGGGTGTTCAGGAAGCTTGTGTAAACGCGCCCACCGGGAGCTCTGGTTACTGGGTGTAGTCTTCAAGTTTCGTGTAGACGACACAGTGAGGCGGCCGAGATTAACTGCACTAGCCGAGTTACGGAGACGAACGGCGTTTTCCCTACCTGTAGATGGAACTACCCAGGCAAAAGTGCAGCGAATATGAAGAACAAGACCTGAGGTACCAGGCATCAGATTACCAGATAAGGATGTGTGACTGAATCATCCGTGCTTAATGACTTGACGTTCGGTTGTTTTCCTGACTGTGAAGAAGAGGCAGTTTAAACATTCAATTCATTTGAGATTTACTGAAGTTCTCAAAAGCGCGTTACAGCTCGTTGATCCGTTAAACAAGTGTGCTCGAAAAGTTGAGGTATATGTCGTTCATGAAAAAAACAAAAAAAACTGCTGAGACGTGTTCTCGGAACAGAACCCTTTTTCAATGCTACGCTAGGTTGAATTCAGTCGCTACCAGCTTAATTATGACCAAAAACTAATCAGAACCAGATACCGAGTGCTGTTTATCACAGATAATTAGGTTATTTTGACTCATTTCTGTGCGAACTATTCCGGGATGACGTTCAAAGTGCAGATACCGGTAACGGCACAAAATGTTTTCAATAGAAATGGTTTCATTAGCCGTGGGGGTATACATTTGCAGTCTTCTCTGTTCGGTCAGCTCAAGCTGAATTTGTCTACCTGATACGCCCCAAGAAGGAGGAAAGCGGCCTCGGACCGTCGAAGAGTTTTGAGCAACCTTGTTAGTAGTATTCTTTTAGAAAAATAGACTGAAGTCTGGAATATCGTACCATCTCTAACATGAGGCGGCCTCTGTGCAGCAGATTCAGCTAGGTTTCAGACGAGTCTCCTTTTAAAACTAGGTTAGTGTTGGCGAATTTCGGGCATTTTGGGTCCAGTTAGAGCATGAGGTTGAGGGAAACTCGAGGAGTGAGCCTAGCTAATAAGCCTTAAGTAGCGCAAAGCTGGTCGTGAGCTACCATGGAGTTTTAAGCAACCTAATGAGTTGTGTTACTTTAGGAATGCGTCTTAGCCTGCTTGACTGTTGCTCCAAGTACCAATGGAGCCTACTAACATTCACAGTTAGAATTGCCTAACTAAGCAACCCAAAACTATTTGACCATTCGATCTTACAATATCACATAGCTTAGTTACGTAGCGCCTAGTGACATGTCCTCTACTCATTAATGGTAGAAGCGTTGGCTTGAATAGGCTAAGGTTGACCGTTAACCATCAGTCCCGTTGGAACAAGTTTGATTTCGATGTCTGGTAAGTTATCGAACATAACCCAGCGAGTTCAACAAGGGAAACTGAAAGCTTTGTCCGGTCGCCTTGGTTTAAGCCAGTAAAATAAACAAAGGCGGATGTTCCCAGTAATATTCTGTCAATTTTGCTATGGCCGTTATTACCAATACTGCACTTCAGTCTCTCAAACAATTAACATGGTGGCTAGCCTTTTCCAAGTAGGACAAACAACATCGTCGTGAGCCATGCTTGCAAATACCCTCATTCCACCCCATTTGGCTTCCCCAAAACTTTGACGAAGAGACTAGTTCTGTGCACATCGGCCAACTTGTACTGGCTGTAACTAATCAGACAGTGCAGAAATGTAGCTGAACCTGCGTGTACCAATGCGATTGATGACAACAGACGTGTCGATTTGTAAACAAACTGCAACTGAATACTTTCACTCATAAATTTCTCAATTCAACAATTACAAACATGAGTGAGCTTTAAAGGCATAAAAGCTGTGTATGGTATGAATGCTATGTTTTACAAAATCTTTGTTAAAATTTGAAATGTGCAGTAGTTCTTCGACCGGGACACCATCAAACAAACAGGCTGACATTCAGTTATCGTGAAAAGCTAATAAGATGCTACCAGATACAGGATGACTTCAATGTCTTTTTTCGGACTATATTACATCATTCTGTGTTGCGCATTGCCTCCGTTTCTTCCGGACTAATAAGGATGATATTCTATCCATCAGATAAGATGTGGATCGCAGAGTGAAAGCACACTTACTTATCCACACACCAGTCCTTTTATTTTTTTACGTTTTCAGTTCATCCTCAAATCCGATTTCATGTGACGCAAACGAGTGAGATATCCAAAAAGGATATCTATGCGACAAGTTGAACACTTATCTCGGTCCTTTGATGTGATCTACTACGCGGTCTACTAGGAGTAATCAAGCGTATCAAGAGATGCCCAACTTACTACGCTTACTTTGGACCTTGTTCAGCAAAGTCATCAGCATCAAACTTGAGCACGAATCGTGCCTGTACTTGGAACTCTTCAATGGATCAGACATGCCTGTAGACAACAGTAGGGTTTCCTGCGCGAAAAATTACTCCTGATCACCTGTTTGACACCTGTGTTACAATGGAGAAAACAGAAAAACAATGAAACATTTTACCATACCGAGCTGCAAATCATCAAAGATGGGGCAGTTTCCGATGATGTTATCTACACACGGCCCGGCTCCTTTGTCAGGACACTGAATTAGTGTATAGGGATAGGGCACACATCGGTTGGTTAACAGACAATCAACCAGACTTGAGCATCTTGTGAACTGCCGTGGGGGAGTTCACGGAAATCAACTCCCTACGCATCCCAGATGACTCCGAACGGTGACCGAAGTTTCCGTGCGAAGCTTACAGTATATATATATATATATATATATATAACATGAAAATCAATTTCACTAGCACCAGTGCATGAAGGCTTTCTCTGCACACTGGGCATTTTTGTGGCATTTCGCAGCAGAGAATAATATTACATTGTCCCTCATTTGCTCTACTGGAAATGGTTGGTCGTTTTTCATGATTGCATCCTCTAATTACTATATCCTACACAACTGAAAATGTTGGTCAAGCAAGCCTGTTGTGCATTTTTTGCCTGAGTATTTACGTCGGGATTAGGGATTGGTGATTACGATTTCTGCCACTCCAATTTTGTTCACATGTAGTGTTGACGGGTGCGACGCTTGGCAGGAGACGTTACACGCAAAGCCGTTACAGACCAGTTATCAGATATAGGCGAAATCCTGTGAGAGACTGTTATGCGTGCTTCAAAGCACAGTTGAAGTAGGGAGTCGAGCAGGATAGTACGTTAAATCTCACGGACTTCTGTAAGTGAAAGTGAGTTGTGAACTACCATATGCGAGGGGCATGCATCGTCCTAATAGCAGCCCGCGTTCGGTTGTGGCCTCTCTTTCCTAGAATCTGAAAAGCTGTCAGTGGGACTATTGAATGCATCACGTCATGGAATCTTGTTTACGTATCACGTGGTAACCTTAATTTTCTATCAGAAAGCAAATCAAATTTACTCCGTGGATCAATCCCGAAGTGCATTTTGACTTTGCGCGTACTCCTGCCTGCTTTGGTATTATTTACCATCCATTATTGTCTTCAAACACATTCGGCAAGTTATCTTGCAGGAGGAGACATTATTTTCACCCAGAAAACATAACGCAAACTCTCTTGTGGATCTTACCTTATATGGCTTGTTGACGGATCTAGGTAGTTTGTTTACAAGGCTTCAGTTGTTCTATATATTATGGAATTTGACTGTACTAAGAGAACTTCAAAACTCTGTCTTTACTTGCTACTACATCTCTTCTGCACTTTTGTATTTGGCAAACTGTTCACGGGAAATTTTATGGAGTTCTTATTTTCAATATACCAATTCATCCCACGTAAGCGTAGTTCGTCTAAAACTTGAACTTAGTCGGGAATAATATCACTAATCGTGCTGAATGATGCAAACAATTTGTGAATGAACTATCACCCGTTAAATTTTTTTCTGTATACACCAAAACCTTCAATGTAACTGTTTTCTTATCCTGGACTATCTTCACAAAATAGGATTCGGTGTCACATCAACGTTCTGCAACAGATGACCTGTTATTTAAATCCGGATGCTGACAGTTTCAAGCCATTGCCAGAAGTCAGGTACGAACAATCAGTGGTAAATTGTATTGATCAGGCCAAGTTCTGTTGCGTTTTTTTGTTTTTCATCCAATCTTTGTTGAGTAAACAGGAAACGGGAAATTTAAATGCAAGGCAAAACCCGGTAAGGTCTGCCCTACGGCGTAACTTCAGGCGTCCCGTAAAAGAGTTGATAGAGCCGGTTTTCCGAGCTCGATATTGCCACTAACATTTTGTGGCCTAAGCCCAGCAATTATCTAGTGCACTTACAGCCGCATGACACACGGATACCACATACCTGGCAATTACTATTAGTTTGGTTTTGATCCGCCTTCGTGATGAGTGAGAGCCCAAGCAGTAGTAATCATATCCGATATCAGAGCTGAATGGGAAGTGAAGGTTATCTTCCGGTAAATTCCCGTCCCATGTGAAAATGTGCGCAAGTGTATGAGAGAGGCTCGCACTAGAAAGCTACGTAAAGTTCAAACAAGAAAATGTTGGGAGCCTGTGTCGGTGATCATTCCGAGACAGTGTTTGTCCTACAAGAGGAAACTGTTTTATATTGGATATCGTAAACCGTAGATAAAACACGTCTCTAGTTTTGAGGCTGGTGCATTAACTGTCCCTCATTATGTCAGAGTTGCCTTGGATCAGGAACGAATTGACCTTGTCTATTTTCAAACGACGGCGCACCGCCGATAAAGAGCTCAGATATTTCATCCTAAATTACACACGAAGAGGAAAAGTTGATTTTTTTTAAACTGGTGCACTGAACCTACATTGATGCCTGTTTAATTTACCGGTTACAAAATTGATTGTTTTGACGGAGTTTCTTGCTTTAAAATCAACTTGTGCTCTTCTTGTAGAAATTACTGAATAGCAAGCTTTTTGGTATCTAAGCTGTTCGTAATGTATTAAAGCGCTAAATGTTTCATAACACTACTTCTGTTGTAGGACAACTCGGTGCCGAATAAACCGTAACTTCTAGTTCGAATTTTCCGGATCATTCTCCGGCAATTTAACTACGACAAACTATGAATGAACCTTGGTTCTTCTGTGATTCCTTGGAGTCACAGAAATTTGTGAACCTGATCTTTAGGAACGTAAAAATTGCAGAAGCGCGGGAAGTACAGTTTCTGAATTTTTAAACACTCTGGTAAGTGATGGTTGACGTGACTGCATGTATCAGGCAGTATTGTTCTGAGATGCCATAAAGAATCGGACTGCTTCGCAATAATTGGGGCTCATTGTACCGCACACCTTCGGGTGTATTCGTGCAGTGACTACTGCAGGATCTCTTGGTGGATTTACAGGCTTGGTTTCTAATCGCGGCATCAATGGTACTCCGACTGATGTTAGCCGCGCTGCCATGTAGGCACTCATGTAAATTTACTTTGGATACGAAGCTCATAGTTTCTCTATTTGCTTAAGGACCGTCTATCATTCAAGAAGGTTTGAAAAACTTAATTTTGATACATGAATAATCGCATAACTTCCACAGTGCAATATATGACATTAGTGAATGATATTAGCTGTCTCAATGATACTTTGACCAATGTTTCTTTAGTTCCACCTTATGAAATCGAACAGCGTGATTCTTCACAAATGAACCTCGACAGCTCTTCGTACTCCATGTGACGATGTGTCTTAAGGGGTTTCAAACGTGTTGCTACCATGAATAACATTAGCCAATCCAGTAATTTCCCAGCGCATAAAAATACATTTACATGAGTGCATCGCCCCATTATCCCAATGTAACTTTGAATTTTGTTACTTTTGAGGAACATCGAAATGGTCAGCCTTATCGTCGCCATCAACCAGAGTGGGAACCTGTTGCACTAGTACCGTGAGTACACAGTGGTGCAAAAGACTCTGGATGCAAAATGAAGTTGCTTGCTGATGCGAAGGACAGCTGAAGAACCAATTAGCAAAATGTCATCCTGGAAGCATAGCCAATCGATTTACTGTTACTGGGCCTGAGAATCCCCATAAAAAGAATTCCTCCTCATCTATCACGAAATCGGCGATACACAACCACTCACTACAAAAATGGTTGCTAACTCCGGACACCTCACATATAGTACGGGCAACGCAGGAGGTGCTGGCTACGCAAAAGGATGTTAGGAGTCGTTAGCTTTACACTGTCCAAATGTTTACAAAAAATATGGTCGGTTTGTACTATGACCTGGTGGAATGGAAAATTCCAGGCATGATCCTGAAATTTAAAAAACCCAATTTGGGATCAAGTTGTTCCTAAAAGTTTTCGCAAACTTATAGGGATTTGTATTGAATCTGTATTGCAACTTAAATAAACTGAATAATAATAAAAATAACTGAATTACTAGAAGAAAAAAATAAAAAAACAGCTGAGCAGATTGCGAAGACTAAAAGGAGATCCAGGTATTTTTTGCGCACCATCAAACCTTAAGGGTTATAACTGTATTAAGCAATTCTACTGTATGTCTTGACACAGATGACCGAAGTGCCACATTCAAAAAGTGCGCGGAACATTCAATTTGTTGGCTGGATTTTCTCATGTTCAGCTAATCCTGGAGTATGAAAGCAAAAATGTCCGTCAATTAAGGACAGACCCCGAACGATCGATGCATTTAATATTCATGTTATCGACTTTGTTTTCCATAGCCGCTTGTTAGGCAATGAATTTCGACTGCTGAAGATCTAATGCAAACTAGATTTCGGGGATAATTTGTGTAAGTGAAACACTGAAAGAAAATAAATATAAAATTCCATGAAGTTGACGTCGTAAGTTAAAACGAAATAATAATGATGGTGTTGAGGAATACGGGTAGCGCGGGTAACCTGGTTCGTTTTTACCTGCTCGCTGAGCTTGGCAGTTGGACTGGAAAAAAGTTTCGTCACCAGTAGAAAAGACGTCGTCAGTGTGGGGTTGGGTAACGTCTGTAGACGTTTTGTCGATTGATGCAGAAACTTCGTAAATCCAGTTACCATGCTCGGCGAATAGACCAAATACCAAAAAACATTGTTTCACATCTTTGCAGTTTCCTACGGTGATGTTATTTCACGTCTCAAAAGGCAAAAATACTGGAAATACCCGGTGGTCAGTGCGCTGGCCGTTTTAGTTGCCCCGAAATTATGAAGTAACAACAAAGTTGTGTAGCACACGCGTATTTTTTGCAATAAATGCTCGCTGAGTTAGGTGCACTACTGAATAAGATGCAGGGCTGTAGGCCGCAGAAGTCTTTTTTTAAATAATTCCGGCTGAAAGTTTTAGAAGTTTATAGTTATATATCTCACTTGCAGGTGTATAGAGATGGTGTTAGCATATAATTGGATATAAATCCATCCTCTCAATAGGCTCTCTTCTGAGTAAAATCACTTTCTCATAAGAACCATTTATTCACTGAACTACCTATGATGCAGTGCACACTTTTCTCTAGCATAGTTTTTTCTAATAATTGCAAACCACCTCTGCATATTTAAATCGTAACTGTTTCATGCCATCTTGGTGATTCTCACATCAGTGCTTTTGTTTATCCTGACCTATTTTTTAAAAAATCCTTTTCGACAATTTTTTTCTATCCATAAATGTAAATTAATATCAAAGAATATGTGTCACTGTCGGAAATGAATATGGATAAGACTTCACGCAGCCAGTTACCATTAAAACGCCTCATACGGTTGGATCCTACAGAACACATCTAGGATGTAAACAAAACCCACTGGAATTCCGAGCTCATTTTGTGTTTAACGTTGTCTCCTCCGGCTCGTATTTCGATAATCTGCCAGCAGTCCGAGTGTTTTTGATGTAACAACAATAGGAGAGAAACTGCAACCTTTCACTTCATGTCATTTCGGAAAAAAACATTAGGTAGCCTTACTGTCCATCTTGATGTAATCTGCAAAAATACGAAAAATTCAACCAAGTATTCATAACCAAATTTTTAACTACGTAACAAGGACATCGTAAACTTGTTCTAGCGTACGAACAGGCATAATCTGTAGATTTTGTAATTAAGAAGTTAGTTGTAGAGTCCAACAGTTCAGAAAATTGATATGAAGTTTCTCAGCAATTACGCAGCTTTATTCCTCAAGGATTAAGTAGTTATAGTGACGAGGTGTTGTTTTCTGGGAACAAAAGACCGGAAGAGCTATGCTGTTAGCTGACGCGCGTAGCCTTTTTACTTGTGTTGCAAATTAGAGTTTGAGCTCTTGTAGTTGGTTCCCAAATAGTGTGAACCACTAACAATTACCTAAACTGGTAGATCACCTTGAAACGGATCAGTATCACCCAGTAATCAGCAATCAGATTGGAAGCGGAAGTAATGGCTGTGCAGACAATACTTGGTCTTGTCATTATTTCGACCTTGTTTTAAACGCCCTGAGTGACTTCTCACGAGACAGATTGGTACTTAAAAACACGCGAAAGCTATGCATGTCTTCATGCTCCTGGATAATCTCTGAAACTTGCAACCAGTAAAATCCAGAAACACCATAACGATAGGTTTTCCCGTCGAACTCCTGAGGGGACTTTGACCAAATATTGTTTCGGAAACAGGTTCGTACAGTAATATGCAAAATCTGTTCTAGCCTTGCTGCGCGGGTTAGCGTTGTAGTCTGCACCCTGCGCAGAATGGTGCACAACAAACATTTACTTCACTTTGATGGATGAAACCATGCAGTCTGCGCGGTCGCAAGCTTTTGAGGTTGGCGTTTAAACTCAGTATGTTTATGTATAGGTGGTACATAGTCATACTTAGGTATGAGAATACCACCGTGGTTTAGTGGACGAGACTCTAGACACCGGTGTGTGAACGGACAATCCCCAAATTAACACTCCGACTTCAGAACAGCATCCTAATTCACGAAAATAATCTCCAGAATGGCTGATAGATACAGGTTGAAGACAAGATTGACAGAGGCATAACCTTAGTTTACGTTCGTATTGATTCCAAAATCGCATGAAGCAGATCTATACGTTTGCTATTCTGCGGTCATTCCAGTAAACCGAATCAGATAGAATAAGGTCCGTAAAATTTCCGCCGATAGCTGTATTTGGTAGGATCTATCCGTAACACTTCTCGGTCGACGGTCTTAAAGGCCTCCTTGAAGTCTGTAAGGACGCCTGCAGGCTTTTTCTTGAAGCTGTCTTGCAACAAATTCCATGTCCATTGCGCTGCAGCGAGCATAAAAGCCACACTATTCTTCTGAAATGCTTGCTTCGATTGCTTCTGCAGTCAAGTTGCTCAGTGGGACCGGTGCTACAAGCCCAACCCAGAAGGCTGATACCTCTGTAGTTGTTGCGTGATGACTTGCTTCCTTTTCCCTCGTGAAGCGGTACACATAGAACATCACTGACTTGTAGTAAAACCTTCACCTCTACCACATAAGTTTGGCCAACTCTCCAAGGTCAGGCCACTCTACTTGTAGAGTGCTGTTACACGCACTTCTTTTCAAGCTGCTTTCTCGTTTCGCAATGGTATATACACATGTCGCATCTCTTCAATAACTGGGGTGTTGTGACTCTGTTTGAGGCAACCCCCCACCGACTGCATGGTCGAAGTTCGTCAGACATCTAGGGAAGTTGCTGGGGTGCATGAGTCATGTATTCATTAGTAAGGAAGCTGACGCCTGCTTCAAGCCTTAGAAACATCCCGGTGGTAGGTCTGATGCAGTTTTTCAGCGGCTTTCAATAATACTTATACTAATAATAATAATTATTATTATGCAGAGGTTGGGTTCGAACCACGGACATTCGGGTCAGTAAATTCGCGCTATCACCACCGTCAACATTTTTCAAAAAATCGTATGATTCTTCTTGCTACCGCGGGACAACAAACTCTTTTTTCGATTCACTTTGTTTTCTACCCGTCATCGTGCATGATGCAGTCCAGTTGCTCTGGTCAGTGTGAGCGTCTTTCAGCATTTGTATATCTGCCTCACTTTCCCGATTTGCAACACGGGCAACAAGGGCCCTGTTCTTTTCGGCTACCAGGCTGACCGCTGTTGTCAAACCCGCCGGAGAGTCTTAGGCGTAGTTGCTCCTTCTTTTTAACCCGCAACGTCGGAATGTGATGCTTCGGTTGTTTCACGCTTCTGTCAGCATGCTGGATGGGTTAAATTCTACCAGTGGTGAGTTAATGACCGTAAATCGACCTGAGTTTTGGACCTTTCCGGCAAGTAATTCGACACACCCACTTAGTTTTTCTAACTCACACTGAAACCAAATTCTAAAACCATTCAAGGCACGTGATGGCTGACCTCTATTGCAACCGTTCACTTAGTCATAAAACCCTTGACAAAAGTCAGCAGCAGCGGCCGAAACGGTGCAACTGTAACACTATACCTTAGTACGCTGGTTTTGGTTTGCAGGTGCACCATTATTACCCGAATGTTTTAGCAAAAAGCATGCATGCTCCACAGCTGCTTTCCAAAGTTTTATAAGCAGGGCTATTTAGCCATACTTTCAGAGGCATTGCATATAGTTTGGAGACCGTTCGCTCCAAAACTGTTATTAGTATATTTTATGGTGGTGCTCGGCTTCTTTATTTCCTCTCACAGATGAGAATACAAAAGCACTTGGACGCATGCTTTTGCTCCTTGTACCAGCGAAATAAGCCAGTCATTTTGCAGACTGACGATTTCAGCGCTAAATGAAATATTTCTGAAATTCCGTAACCGTTGTTTCGCTTTTATTACCTAAGCTTTGTCAAATTGCTATTTTCATTGCTCGGTGGGAAACACGATTACGTTATTATTGCATATACATTTGAAATGCATTATTCCCGTTGGTTACGTCAACAACCGAGAGAAGGCGTTGCTTGTGTAGCATTTGTGGCACTGACTTTCTATTTTTAACAGGCTTGTGAGTCAGGTAGTTGGGCGTTGCTGCACGAGCGAAAAATGTCCTCTTCATGTGCAGATTCTTCATCCTTCTTTTTACCATCAAGATCTACTTAGTCTAAGTTGTTTTCACTATTCCCATCTGTCAGCCTCACAGTGGGCTACTTTTTCGTCCAGGACGACATCACTTACGCGCGCTAATCATTCACACGGTTGGCTCGATTACGTCTGTCTAGCGAGAAACAATAATAACTGAAAATTTAGGATAAGTCATCTTACCTTAAAAGCGACTTCATGTTTGTGATGACTCAACATTCGAATACATTAATTCCTCCTAGTAAATTCCAGCTTATTCAAAACCGGTACTTCAACATAAGTCTATATCATGATCATTCGTTTATTGTTGAGGTAGGCTCACAGTATCCGGTGAGTTCATAGCTGATCAGATTTTCCTTACGAGTGGCACACCTATCACTTCTATAAGGGGCCGCCAATCATGCTGTAAAAATTACGCTTTCGTCCACTCGCAAGCTACTTGAATCGAACGCTCCCTGACACCTGTCGTGACATGACGCTATAATAGGTCTTTGATCCTACAAGACTTCCATTTTCAGCCTGAACTAGTTTCACTCTACCATCATGCACTTAGCAACACTCTGGGAAACAATATGCAAATCGTCCATAAACTTGAACTTAAATTTCTATCTTTAATTTTAACTTTAACTCTCAGGATGCTTCTGTTGAAATTGTTAATTTGGAGAGTCATACACCGAAGTACAATCGATCTCCAGTAAGTTCCAGTAAACAATAATCATTCATCTCTAACACCCTTTCACTGTTTAGCGGTCATGCTACCCGAAGGGAGCAATCGGGTTGAGATACCGCTTCGTTGTCCAAGCTTAGGCAGGAGTATTCGAGATGTAGTAGTTGGGTTCGAAACACAAAACTTCCGGTCAGTAAGTTGCCGCCTTAACTGCCGAGCTATCTCGAGCACTTCAATGAGTTCCACGGGACCAGCATTCTCCGTCAAGAATCAACAACTGGTCAGCCAGAGTGCACCTTTTAAGTACGCGTCGCTTCTAGGGAACACTCTTCTCACAACAATTTATAAATCTCAAATTCTTTTCGACCACAGAAAGATTTGGTTAGAAAATTCCAGACTGGGAGTGCTTTTTAAGTAGTTCTAGATTCACGGACTCACCCAGACCTTTTCAGAATCAACTAAAGAATTTAACAGAAACCATCGAAAGCCTAACAGTTTTACCATGGGTAACCGGGCTAGGTGGCTGAACAAGCGTCTGTAGGTAGGCGAGGAACCGCGCGAAATACACAAAGCTGCACTTTTATTATACTTTGGATCTTGAATATCCAGCACAGTTTTCGTAACTCATGGCTGGTCACCCAATTAGAGACGAAATTTATCGTTCTCTAACAAACTTCAGAGTAACACAAACAGTATACCACAATATTAAGCAGAATGTCTAGCCTGGCACATCATTCCATATCTATATACCTAGAGTTTTGGGAGACATAAATTCACTTCATTGAGGTGTACTGTCTTCCTTAATAGTGGAGTTCGAACAGCAGTAGAATGAATGAGAATATGTAATATATCCATTCTGCACAACTGATGCCAATCACGTCTGAAACGTTAAACCTAGACCACTTATAATGAGTGCAGAAATCACCATAAAATAATATTAAGGACCACGAAGTCCTTTTGGAAAACGCTTTGAACCTACTTAGAAGTATTCGTTTCTTGGAAAAGTTTGGAAAACACCGGCTGGGCAGCGTTCCGCTTTTGGCTCAAAAGCTTCGTCAGGCCAAGTGTGTAAGTTACGAGTTTGGTCGAAATTTAAGGCGGTAGGGGAACAAATCAGCTAATAAGAGATAAATCAGTGTTAGGCTTCAGCTAAGGGATGTTGTTCGTTAGGACGGGTCAGTCAGTGTCAAGAGCGATGGGGAACCTACATGGACTTGAGTCCAGCTTAGGGTCTAGTTCTCCCGGTTCGCTTCACGTGATGAGCCCTCCTGAATATCGTTCACAATTTTTGTCCGTCTTCGTGGATGGGTTAGTGCTAGGATAGTTGTACAAGGGAGGGATCCCGTGAACTTTGTTGAGTTTGTGCTTTCTATCCCTTTTTGCTAATGATTCCACGTTTATTAACGACTATACACCAGCACGTGTCAAATCAACTTATCTGAGACCGCGTATCATACGCTCTAGGCCCTAGATACTATTCACATTTCATGCTTGGTGATTTCCACCGCCTGGGCCGTGGGCCGATATGATATGAGTCATCCCCGTCTTAAAACTTGCACGTTTGCTAGATCTATTCCATGTCCTGTATCTAACACATTTCCAAAAATCGCCGAGTCCTTGACCAGCGCTTGGTATTCGTCCGCATTCCATGGTGGTTTGTTTATCCTTCTAGTATGCTGGTTATTTCTGGTTTGTAGTTCCCTGACTGTTTGTCCTATGAAAATCTTAGTCCGATCGTTGAATTAAATTTTATACACGCAATCTCTCGTCCTTTTCAAAAGGGGAAAGATGCTTCAAATGTACCAAAACGAAGCTTAGGGTTTTACCCTCTGCATCGCTACTCGAATGTTGGCTATGTTCAGTAGCCTTCGAAAAACCTCCGATGTTCCTGCTTTATATGGAATGACTGCCGTGCCAATCTATTCTGGGTCTTGATACTGGAGCCAATATCATGCTTGATTATTACGTGACGAAACTCACTGAGTATCCTATTTCTTAAAGTCTGCTGGTAATCTTGATTTGAGCTGCTACGCGTTTGGCTCAGCTAAACACTGACGAGGCAATAGTGGCGTACGCGAAGTTTGGGTATGCTGATGAGCAGTTCAAAACGGTTCCTGTGTTTGTTGGTTTCTGGTTGGTTTCTTATGTGTCATGCAGTTCAGGAAGCGTAGTGTGCCCGAAGTTGACTAAATCTCCGTGCTAAACTTGATATGATGATTCAAACTATTGAGATATTTGTGGAAGTTTTTGACAGAATCACATTTGATTACAAAAAATGTGTCGTCAACAAAACGCGAAAAATTCTTGATGGACACCGATATCCCGCCGAGGTCATTTATTCGAAATCCTCCATATAAATATTAGCTAAACCTGAGGATATTAGAAATCCTGTTGCAAGACCTTGTTCTTGTGGCATCTTGTTCTTGCGTCAAAAACAAACTGTTCAAGGCTCAAATGCACTACTACGCCCTCCAAAGGAAATACTGTGACTTTATTGGCAAAGTCGAACGAATTTCTAATGTAGATGCTTAATTTCTCCGTGAGTGGCTTTAACATGCCGGTCAATCATCTGACCAGCTCATGTGATGGCAAGCCTATACCGTTCACTATTGGTCTTATCGGAACACCGGCCTTGTGGATTCTAAGCAGCCATAAAGTCGTGCTTGAATCATACCTTCTGGATACACCCGATACCACATACATTACCTTGAATGGTTTATTAAGGATCTTGACTACCTACCAACTTCAAACACAATCTTGTTCATTATTGAAGTAAGAGTGCCATGGTGAATTTGTCTCCAAACTTTCCTGAAAACGAAGAGTCATGCTGTCTTCTTAGAACCATCAGACGTGAACTGGCAATAAGCACAGTAGGAATTGCTCGGGGAAATCAGTACGCACACCATGGTGGCAAATATTCAGCAGAGATTCTCGATTCGCCTTCCCAAAATTTCAGATCTTTAGTTATTCTTCACTTGCCTACAGCAGTCTAAATTATTATGTGGCCATCTGATTATCACATGATGTTTAGTAGCAGGTCTACCTGCACAAAACTCTATTGGTCAGAACTTGCATACTTTTGAATTTTCCAGTGTTGTCTGATTAATTTTTTTTTCTAAATACTAATTAGGAGGATAGGTGCATTATCACTATTCAGCTGCAAGCACTTAGGCTCGATTACGCAAACTTCACACCCTTTACTCATAGATTGCATGTTCATATCACACTCTGCATACCATTCAAGTTTAACGGAGGCGCAGCTGACTACAAGAACAAGAGGTTGCACAGGAACCCGCCTTCACAAACAGTCACGAAGAAACTGGACCTTACCTTACCCATAGCCCAGTGAGCTATACTGAGGAGTGTACGTGTGACACTCACAGAGCCTCTCATACCAGGTTGGTCAATAGTTAGAGGTCTGACTAACGCAGTCTCCTGGTCCTCCAGGTTGAGGGTAAGGGCATATGTGTTGACTTGAACTTTAGAAATATAGGCTGCTCTAACGGCCTTACACCAACTACCGCTGGCTTGCGTTTGGGGTATTGACACCGAGGTTTTAGTTGGGGACCATATCGTGCTCTGGTTTATGTGTGGGCTCCCTGGCACAATCCCAGCCTACGCACAACCATGTTCAGCGAACAAACCAACGACCATTATACACTATACTTAAGCCTGGATAAGCGTTCAGCAACGTGGCACCTAGTATAATTGTGCATGCACGTTTACCACTGGTTTCCTCTGACGGGGTATTGGTAAGCTCACCATTTCTTTTGAGATTGTTTGCGATCTAGAGAGAGTTCCCATCTAGGAAGTTGTCATATGTTCGAGAGGGAGAAGGAAGTCACAGATCTTGAAGATCAACTGTTGAAATACCCATTGTTGATCCGATTAGTTTGACGTGTGAATCATCCATCACTTAGAATGGCTCACTTTTTTTGCCCAAAATCTTCGTATTTCCACATGATGGCAGTATAAATGTGGTCATCTTGTGTGCTGGCACTGCAGTGAAACGGTATATGGGTAACATATTAGAAGAATAAACAGTGCGCGCCACTAGTCCCCTGTGCGTCCCAATTGCATTTAGCTCAGACTCATCTAGTGCACTATGTCGTAACGCTCAAATAAGAGCTAACACACCCTGTAGATGGTTGTTTTGTAGGCTTGGCTCCAGCGTCTTTGTCATCGGGGACAGTCAACAGTATGCCGACAGTACACTGGTATCCGCAGCTAGGGCAATTTAATTATGTTTCAGTATTTTTACTCATCATCACCTGGTTTTTTCTGAAGATGCGGTTCTGAAAGCCGAGAAGGAAACTCGCCCCCCCAACACGAAGTTCCTACAGTAAGCTAGCAGTTGTAGCCGTCAGTATATTGCCTGTATTTGTGTCAACATTATTTTGTGAGTCAGGTTTTTCAATCGGTTGCAGATTAGGACGAACAAACCAAGCGACCTGAAGAATAAAGAAAATATGCAATTCCTGGACGCCGTGAGAAACTTACTGAGGCTTATCTTTAAGTGCAGGCCTTTCTGAGGTGGAAGAAAGTGTCGTGCACTCAGCGGGATCCAGTTTGTTTTTGGGTTACATTTGTGAATCACCATTAAAGTTACAAAAGTGGTCCATTTGTGTATACAGCACTCGAGAGTATTTTTCACATACTGTGGAATTTTTTGTCCCTGTGGCAAATGATCTCGTGATATACTGGAAGATGACTATCGTGGAAAATGGGTAGAGAACCAGTGAACCGGGGGATTAACTCCAGATGTCTCGTCCATCCTGCTGATCTGTGCCTTTAATTTATTACAAGGCAGTCCTTGCGCGGCTCCCTGACCTAATGTGGTAGTGACTCACCTCATATAAACCAAACAAGAAGATTTCTGAGGTAAGCATTCATGTAATCTGTAACGTAATCTCTGACAGTTAGGCGAGTTCAGCGTTTCATTGCAACTTCTCATTGCAATGTGTGAAATATGTTGTATCCATGTGCAAGCAGCAATATTAGTCACGTGGTTCATCAGACTGTCAAATACGGTTTTACCCCACAGTAGGTTTTGTGATGTCTTTTGATGTTCGTCTGACAAACTGTGTGGTTACAACGTTGCGTTGATTTTGTTTGACTTTCGCAAGGAATGCTAATAAAAAATAGAAGGCTACTAGTGTTTTGAAACGACGACATCAGGGATAATTATTAATTCCCTGAGATATTTTAAGTTTTTAGTAGCTGGAATACGGCTACTCCACAGATGTAACGAATGAATACTGTTCAACTGAGGTGTCTGTGAATAGCAAGTAGTGCTTCATTTTGTGTGTAAGTAAGAAACTTAATTTTTGATGTTTTAGCTCTCCTGTAATGAGATTTTCAGAGCCCCGAAAGATCCGGATGAGGCCAGTGAGTTTGTGCATCCA
The DNA here is from genome assembly GCA_004794785.1 of Opisthorchis felineus. Taxonomy (NCBI): domain Eukaryota; kingdom Metazoa; phylum Platyhelminthes; class Trematoda; order Opisthorchiida; family Opisthorchiidae; genus Opisthorchis; species Opisthorchis felineus. The sequence continues at coordinate 191,632 of SJOL01000001.1, forward strand.
TGTTGGTTGCCTAATATGAAACACATCTAAAACACACTTTCACTGACCAAGAGGCGCCATACTCAGTTAAGTGACCGGAAAATGGAGTAAAGGTGCAGAATACCTAGCTGTAGTGTTAGAGGAATAGTGCGGATGGTCAAAGGGAGTTGGTGAAAGGGAGATACGGATATCAAGAAGACTGGCGGTCTACGCACATGATCCACTCTTGTCGACGTCGCCCAAAAGCAGGTGTCAGGTGACACTATGGCGACGTCGCTCTGAAGGAGGATAAGTGGTCTCAGAAAGCATCCCAAATCACTTCTGTCTAGAAAGCACAATCGGCAGCAAGATCTGAGCACAGCATCATCCAATTTGTGCTTCAACTTCTTGATGTCGCAGGGCAAACACAGTCCCAGTGTTTCAGCCTCCGCTGTTGAAAGTCAGATTTTCAGTTATTCCGTGGTGCGACAGCGTAATTCTGAAGAGAATAACAGCGACGGGATAAGTTTGGACAGTTTGGAATCTGGTTTGTCAGTGACCAGCTTAGAACGAGGGTATCAGCAGTGTAACCAAAATCTGTAAACCACTCAGGTTTTAGTGGTGCCCCAGGAAAGCTGCTCAGGGCATCCAAAATTAACAAACGTTTCGCGAAATTGAGAAGCACATGCGATAAAAAGTAGACGTTCTGAAAACCAGAATTTAAACCGGACATAGTTTCGGATGCTGATTGAATATAAGTATCTGAGACGATTCAGCGGAATATTTGATGCACCGTTGACTTCAAAGACTGACCAGAAGCATTTCTTACTGACTGAGACAAAGGATGCAGGCCAGTGGAACCAGCGAAAACCGGACGCTGGAAATTAAAGGGATACTCCAAAACATGGCATGACACGAATTAATGGTGAGCGCATCCTCGTCCTGAAAGAATGTCTCATTGATTAGATGTGTTGTGACACTCTAACCTCTCTGAGATGGTGTAGTGATGTGGAGAAGCTTTTGAGTGAAACATCCATCAGGCAAATTCTCCATCATCCTAACATGCCTTTTTGGGTATCGGTAATACTATATAGATACCCTATTTAGCTGAAAACAGAATAACCGCTTGAGAAGTTCGAGAACTGCTGGGAAGAATGTCTTTTAAACTTCTCCTGGAAAGTTGTCCTTAGTGGTTTGCCTATTTCGGCTGCTTCGCCTTTGCTGGAAGGCATTGCGGTCGATGGTGTACAGCTTGGAGGTTATCGTCTGTGTGATTGGCGGATGGAACTTTGTCAGTTTACCATGAACTTCTCGATCAGTATTTTATTAACCTTATGGCTGGCATGAAGCTCAACTGCTCAACTAGAAAAGATGCAAATAGTCGCCCACATCTGCAGATGCTTTCATGCTAAAATTCACTCCTGGCCAGTGATCCGTAAGATCTTTTCGGATTGAGTGAGTGGCCTGGCAAGGTAATCCAAATGGGGTGGGGGATTCGAAACACATGCCCGTAAAGCGGCCCTTTCATCAGTCCGTCTTTGTTGCATCGTGATGCGACTCCGAAGTTCGATGCGGGCGCCAATTGAATGAAAGTCTAAGAATGCAATGGAGAATGGTTGGGCTTTGGATGGTAGTATCTTGACAGTAAGCTGACTAATGATCACAAGCAACGTTGATCCATTGTTATAGATGGTAATTTGTGTGGTTCTAGCATTGTTCTTACAGGGTTGCAGACTGAACCTCAGTTAATCTCGGATTCAATTTCACATTAGAAACTACAGTCTTTAAATGACTACTAACTTTGAGCTTCCACCAGAATATAGACCAGTTGACTGGCAGATCACCATTTTTTAGCATTCCCCTAAGCCGAAGCTCTCGAGAATGTGAAGGGCAACTTCGTTCCCATGTTCCAGTCACCAACAACCATCATGATATTGCAATGGGGTATGCAGCCGGACATTCTTTATGGCTCATCGTAGAAACAAGTGTCTTTCACGAATAGATCGGATAAAGAAATTGGAACGTGGTCTTGCTGGTCAAGTTCATGGAAGGGCATCTAAAAAGAACTAGCGCAATGGCGCACGATACTGGTTCCCAATAAGTTGTCATAGGTGCAATTGTTAAAAGCCAGTGCTGTGCAAGTCAAAGTTATCTTTTGGGCTGCAATGACATCGTAAGTAGTGAATTTTTCACGGGGCTCTGGTGTGCCATTGACCGAAAGTATCTCTGAAGAGCAAGACATGGTAACTCATTAGCTAAAGAAACTTCGTATAATGAGACTGGTATCCAATTTCCAGTGGGGCGCGGACAGTGCAGCAGCCCGTAATCAGTGTTTCTCTCGTTTTGATGGAAGATAAATGCCTGCGCAATAATCAAGACTGCGAGGCTGGATGACGACCGAGCCAAAGTCGGAGATGTTGGTTACCAGGGGCGCCGTAGCAATAACGGACCTTTAATTCTGAAAATAATAATGGAATAACCTGAGAATCTGTATGAGCAAAGCCAAAACCACCAGACTACTGTTATGGGAGAGTGCACCCTTAGCCCTTTTACAGCTAGGTGTAGGCCACGAGGCAGCAGAGGCAGGAGGAAAGTCGGGACAGCATCCGGACTTTGAGTCGACGTAATCCGCCCATCCCACCGGGTCTGGCGTTTGTTCGAGTTCGCCGTTTGCACACCAAAGCGCAACTCGCAAGCAAGCAGATTTACATAGTTGCTAGTGAATTTCACATGTTTCCTATACCGATTCGGTAGTACTAAGTACTGGACAGGAATGTGTGATCTATTCGTGAAATGCAAGGCTGTTTTGTGGCTGGATAGAGCTCGTCTCAACTTGTTTTCGTCAATGGACCAACGTGGCATTTTGTAGGAGACCCGGTGATGTTGTACAGGCATCCTAAACAACACAATCAGTCAAGTGTTGATTGTTTCCAGCAATCAGTTGGGTCACGTTGAGTTACCCGCTAAGCCCCAAAAGTTAAACCGTCCAAATATAGGTGAAGCAACAAACGCGGTACTATGAATAAAACAATAAAATTGTACAAACCTCAAATGTGGGATTATGCTAGCTTTTATCCACCGGTTTAGGAACTGTTAATTCCAAACGGGATCCCACAGTTTACACCGACTCAAGGCAAGGTGGTCATAAGATATCGGAACCCACATTTTGACTTGAAAAAGACGTGCAATAACAAGGTCAAAGAGCGGTTTACGTTCAGGTCGAAAAAATAAAGGCATTTTAGGCGGAAATAATAAAACGGGGAATCACGTTGTACACAAGAAGAATAGAAGAAAGGAATCAACACCGCCCCGAAATCCAGCATAACTTTCCCTGATCTACCAACTCAATCTACCGCATGCAAGAATGAGATCAGCGAGGATGGTGCAATCGCTCCATCCTCAAACGACTCCATCAGTCCGGAGCGTTTGCATAGGGTGGGTGAGCAACTAGTTGTCTTCTATTCGTTCCAGCAGGCAGATGCGACGTATATCATCCCTAACCTTACCAGATGCAATCATTACTAGCACTTCCCGAATATGACCATCATTTCCGGGCTTGGCCGCCACTATGATGGCAGAAACCGCTGTTGTGACACTCACGGTTGGGACAACAACGACCGCTGCCACTGAAGCCTCTGCCTCCTTGAGGAAAAAGCTCCAAGCCTCCTTCTAGTTGGAGCCACGATCTCTTCTGTCCTGACTTCCAAGCTAGTTTTTTGGGTCGAGTGGATCTACCTTGTGCTCGTCGCGGTTAGGATGGTTGGACCAAAGGGCGCTGTGTTGACCAGCACTGAGCATCTCACGAAACTCCAAGGGGTTTTGAACCCGCGAACTCCCGGCTAGACGTTTGAACACATAACAGTTAGGTCACGAGCGACTGATCATCTGTATGGTGTGTGTGCGTGTGAACAGCTGACTGAGGGACTGCACTTACGGGACAAGCTATCCATTTAGAATATCAAACTGTTGTGACAATAAGTGACTGTGATGGGAGGTGAGTTCTATCAGAAAGTGTAGACAGCATAGAATTAAACTATAGTTTCTTTAGCGTTTAGCACGTCAGAGACATCTTTGATAAATATTAGGAATGGAGAGAACACTCTGCTGCCTATCTTCTCCGAAAAAGGACGACACCTTATGGACTTTATAGTGTTGTTAAGCTGAACAGACTGACACTAAGGGTTACTAAACACTTCATACACAATAGGGATGCGTTTGATTGTTAGTATTTGCACGACACTGCGTGAAGCACAGAACAGAGTAACAAAAATAATGAATCACAAGTTCACACAAGCCGATATGCTATGAGTGACCTCACTTTGCGTGGGCTGTTTAGTTAATAAATCTTGTTGACCATCATGTATCGTTTTGAGGCAGTGAGAACTGTTTCAGACTCGAAAGAGACAGTACCACCCTGGGAACTCTCACCTGTCTTGAAAGCTTCAGAAACTTGGGATTTCGCTGCCACTGATTTCTATACATAGTGTTCCTCCATAAAACTTACCCCGTTGACATTTAGGAGATTCAAGGAACAGCTGTTTTATTTTCAAACTTCAGTCACTTCATATCGCTGGAAGCTTATATCAAAACGGTGATTCTATTGTTTCCGAAGATCTAAGGAGTATGTTTCGTTACACCGGTTTTTATTCCGTTTACACAGTGAAACCTAGAATAGACAGAAACATGCAAAGTATTCGAGGAAAATAGCGTATTATACTCTGTTTAAGTGAAAATCTAGTTAATTATATTTCATACTACTCAAATTCCAATCCGATTCTCATCATCAAGCTTGTAAAAAATTAAAAATCCTACCCGTCCCCTTAATCGTGTAGTGCGTCCCCTGTCAATATCGCATATAAATTTGAACATTAATTACCTTATATCAGGGCGTTGAATTGTGCCATTCGATGGGAAATATTTCTCCGCCTGGCTGATGTTAACTCATTTGAGAGAAGGTGGTCGCAGTCGTCTATTCGTGAACAGTTTATGTACACTTAAAATGACCTTATGCGGAAATAACTGAAGCTTTGGGGCACTGGGAACTTTGTGAATGGGAATGTTGCCACCCGCAGTGTGTGGGAGGGAGCAACCAATACCGACGGAAAAAAACATTTGCTAAATTCAGGTTTCTCTGCAAGCACTAGCATACTGAATCACATCGTTGAAGACAACAAAAAGCACAGATTTCACATATTTCCCCTTTGCTGCCTTAGTAGCCAGTATAGCGGAGATGGTTTTAGAAGAAGTCGTCCAGTGGATTTTGGGTGGAGCTGACCCTCGGGGGCGTAGGTTTTGGAAAAAACGATTACGTGGATGTCTGAATGTTTCAGTCTTATATAATGTCCGAGTCTTCCTGATATATTTTCGCTCTTTGGAGTGTCTCATTGTCAGCTTGCATCAGATGAACGGGATGAAATATATAATGACACAAAGCAAGTTAATATGCCACACATGTAGTCAAAATTCCTACATATTGCCTATCTGGGTTTCTCTGTGTCAAACGTTTTTAAAATTGTTTTGCGTCGAAAAAACGGCGACTCGTTCGAAAGCATGGAATCTCCTGTAAAACGTCAAATATGCTTTGAAAAGTTTAACTACTGTGGGTTTTGATCATTAGACCGAATTCTGAACATATATGACAGAAGGTGCAGTCTGTGTATATAGGAACTGTAAAACGCACTCCCCTGACTGCCAAACGTGTTACGAGAAATAGCTGATTCTACTCAAAATTTTCGAACATACAGAGATTTTCACAACGGTGAGACATTCCTGGTGGCCTAGAGGGAGTTTAATTTCACTATACGTTCTTCCGTCCAAATACGAAATCCTGCTACATCTCATGAAATGCCAAGTAGTATGGAACTCTCGCCATCCCGGCAAGTAGTTTGAACAACTAACCGTCTGGCCATCAATGTGGTTAACCCGCACTTGGACAGGACATAGCGCCAGTCACCCTTCACTCATGGGATCCATATCACGCGGTCATACGTGTCGACTGCTCCTTTGGGTGACTACTCTCAGATGGAAGTTTCGTTCTTCAGGTGGATTTTATTCATCATCTGAGCTACTTTTAGATTGTTGGTAGTGTGAGGGGACTTGAGAATATTAATGGAGACTTCGTCCTGTAAGTGAAATAAATCTACGCCGAAAAGCCCAGAAGCACTGTATAGCTGTTTTTCCTTACTGGGAATCATATGCAGTGCTCATCTCATGAGTCTCAGTCAGTGTAACCCACAAGACCATCGCAGCGCCAAAGTCCAACCACCATGACGAGATAACTGCTTTAAATAAATGACGGATACATGTAAAAGTTTTCCACTTCTCTGTTCAGTCGGAAATATTAGTTAGGCTTTCAACCAGATCCTACAGGTTTACATGGGTGCGGCTCAGTTATAGTCACCTTTATCAGGGTGATGTCCACTCAAGCAAACGAGAATATCGACCACCCCTAAAGAAAGTAATCGAACAAATACTTTGGTGAGACACGTGAATATTAAGAGGTGCAAATAAGGACACGGTCGAAATAAGTGTGAGAAACCTACTTCTGAACACGTGATCACACGAAACAATGACCAACCGAAGGTAACCTTATGGCGAAATACAGTATACTGCAGTACATTCCTACAAAAACATCCTAAATAAGGATGGCTGGACGTTGTTGCGTATGAAGCAAAAGTTGTTCGATGTTTTGTTCAGACCAGAACACTACAGTGGAATGTTATAACGGTGTTGCCACCAGCCACACATTTACGTTTCCTGAAGAAGTGTGAGGCGAATTCGGGCTACTTGAAACCTAGTAAACGTTGCATTTGCATACTGCATGGTGGTAGAAAATTGTCGTCGTTACGGATTACGACCGTTGGTATTCCAATATACTAACCTTGTCTGGATAAATGCTGATCATCGCCACAAAGGTTTTGGTTGTAGAAGGGTTTCCGTTCTTCTCCCAAAAGGGAGTTTTACTCTCAAACAAAAATTGCTGAGCGCTTTCCAAAACCCAAAATATCGTCTACTCCAAGTCCATTTCACTCAAAAAAATTCCACAGGCATGGTGATACAAACTAAAATGATTACCGACCACTAAATACGGATCAAGTTTATCACTTTGTGATTTAAGCGTTTATACTGTTTGAGGGTTGGTTTTCTGAAAGAAGTTTGTGACGTAAAATTTTCCGCGATAAGTGTCTCTCCATGAATTTTTCAATGGAGAAATACCCCCCCAAACTTGACTCCTAATGCCACGGTTTCGGAACTCATAAATGTCTTATGGCAAATGAAATTTGGGAGAAGTTTCATAGGTAGACGTTAACTGTTCCTCATTTACGTACGGAACTCCACCTTTATGCAAGTGCTGATGAAATGTATGTGCGAGTGCCTCATCATTCTTGCATGTGTTGATCGATTTTTTCAGTAAGCACATGTCTCAAGAAGTATGGATTCGAAGCAGCAAAGGTATTATTTAACACGGATCAACAAATACCTTATTCAGCATACAACAACCAACCCGAAGACATTAACCCCAAAAACTGAATTTTGTGCAGGATTCAAGTACCATGATGATGAATAGGTAGCGGCTTGACAACGTATTAATTAACACTTGGTCGCAGCATTACTTGGATGCCAACTAAGTTTATTTCGATCCCCCATGAAGGATGTCAAGTTTTAAGTTAGTCACCAGTTATCCATTCCCCCATCTGTATGCAGATGCAAGTACCAAGAAAACAGATTTTTTATGGAAATCTAAAGTGGATGAATATACTCAACTGCATTCAGGTCAAGTCACTCAACAGACAGATTGCAATAATCCTCTACCAAAATGTAAGGTAGCCGAATACCTCCGTTGTCTGCTTCAACACAAACAAAGTACGTAATTCAGTTACTACAACGTTCTCTGACAGCTTTATAACATAAAACTCGACGACAGTAGGAAAGTGGATTATTCTATCGAAGAATCCTGGTGTTGTTATGACTATGAAGTTATCCTGTCAATAATATTTGTGAGTTTTCAGCAGCGCAGATTGGTATCCAAACGAATAGAAAAGAGGGCACGTGCCTTTTACTTTTTGAACTCGTCGATCGTTTATTTCCCCAGTGGCAACTGGACGGCCATACGAAGCAAATCATAGGAAGCAGGAAATAACCACAGACGGTGGTCCATATTTTTTTCGGAAACAGGTACCGCAGATAGGTTGGAGACCAAAAATCTAGACATTTGATTCGAACGCATTGAGTCATGTTTTCTACTGACCCCCAAGGCGGCAACGCCAACCTCGATAGGGACTTATTTTGGAGTCTTTCCTTACCAACCCATCTTGTGGCTTGCGAAAACCGTGTCAAAATATTGCAGGTATTAATGGTTAATGCTCAAGTCCATTTGTAGAATGCCAAAATACCACTGTCGAATTGCCTCAGTGGAAGGCTCATCGAGTAAAATCTAGCACCATCAGTGAGTAGAACTTACAATACCATGGTTAACCTAGACGTGGCGTCAACCCAGTTACAATGCTGAATGAGTGATAAAGGCATCACCTCTAAACTGTAGTGACATCCTTCTCATACCTACGGGACAAATGTAGTGTTCAGGGCTGACAAAATGTGGTTGAATGAACAAACCGGGTACATTAACAGACAACAAATATGCTTGGGTTTATACAAAATCAACTCTTAAATGGCATTCCCACAATTTTAAGCCCGTTTTTGAGTTTGGTGTCGCTCAATTGTACTTCGGCGTTTTCAGATTAGCACGAGGTTGCATGAGGTCTTACAAGTTCGTAGATGGACCTACAAAGCAAAAAGCGAACAATTACAAGTGGCTAGAACAATAAAAAACCTTCCATCAGGGCTCAAACCTCCGTATTGTGAGAAGGGAACATTAGTTGAGGCCAAAATGGGGACATGCTAGAAAGGGTCGGAAAAACCATGAAGCGCTATTTCCTCTCGTAGGAATCCCTAGGTTTTTTTTCGAGGAGCTCCAAAGCGTTCCGGGGAGGGGGTGATCGCTTCTCCTGTTTCACGTCATTTCGTACCGAAAAACAACCAATGTAAATAGAAATCACTTGCACAGCTACTGCACTTGATAAGTTTGACTTCATGGATAATCTCTCGAACTTCGTGTCAGTCGGAATATCACTACAGGAGTCTACGTCTATTCCTATGTGGGTTTGTCACCGAAATGCTGAAGTAAATCAAACACGGACATTTCAAAACTTGTCTAGTTTATAGTGTCCACATATAGGAATCTCAATCAAGTAGCTCTGTTCTGCGTCAAACAGAAATGACGCGGTGGTACTGGCAAGCTACAAACTGATGTTAATGTATGCCTCAAAATGTATTGTGTGAAAGTAAAAGAGAAAAACATCAGAAGGCAATCCAAGCCAGCTTCACACTGCAAAGCTAAAATCTCCCTTATGTATTGTTCCCTGAGTTGGCTTTACTACAGAGGAAGGCGTCATATGGGTTCCAGAAAAACGTCGTGCATGTGTACCGCGAAAGTGAAAGCAGTAAATCTTGCCCGAAACTGCAGTAGATAATGCGGATGCAATGACAATACGAATAGATTGGGGCACCAATAACAGGGCTCTCGAAAAGGATAATTAGCGGCACATTCCCAGTCCTGTCAACATAGAAAACAAGTCAGTATATCATTTGCCTTCTCGTCCTCATCACGAATAGCATTGCACCGGCAGTATCCAACTGTCTTAAGGGGGTAACAAAGGACGTTACCAATGCAAATCCAGGTGTCAGCCGTAGCACAAACCGCATTTGTAGCGAATAGGGTGCCTAGACTGTCAGCAAATGATGATCGATGTGATACAACGACGTTTGATCGTAGTAGCCTACGCCTGTTGCGTAAGATACAGCTATGGGGCTCCAACCTGCGATCAGGACCCGCAACCAGAATACTGGCCAAACGTCTTATCGCGGAAAAGCAGCGGTTAGCGGGAGTTCATGAGAACGGGTTGAAATTTATGGAACAAACTGATACATGTTCTCTGTCTTTCACTTAGGGGACTGAAATATCAGGTTTGTCTAGAGAATTGGAGTCTTGGTCCTCAAATGTTCCGATGCGTGAGCTAACCTAGGCCCTTTTTGCCCGGCACATGAATTCTCAGATCAGCGGACTCGCCCGTTGATGTGTAATTCGTTTCATGAAGATTTTTCATCTCAGTTCTCATGTCCTTCAAGTTACATCTGTGTAGTTTTTGAGAATAGACATTCATCCCTAAGATTTAAAAATTTGGCATTCGAGATTAGAAGAATCCGAACTTCAGCTAGCGTTCCAGCTACAAATACTATTATCAAACTACCCATAGTAGATGGCAGTGGGCGGAATACGGGTATTAGACACGGGTTCGGTGTAGTAAAATTGAACTGAGCATCTTGAAGGAGCACACTGCCCATAAGTTTACTGAAGACTTTTTGGCACCCCACGAACGGTTTCGCTTTTCTTGGGACTCCTCAGGTATGTGCGGACTTCGATTATACGTCAACCCCATGTTCCACTCGAACCCAAATTGTACGCAATTTGCGAATTACACTCATTTCTAAGCTAATTTGGCTTCCGCGGGAGGCTCGAATGAATCCCAGCTGAATCTGCCGTTTATGATGTTTTTCATGATACACTGCGAAATCTCGAATATCGTACCAACTGAAACACAAGGTGACCTTTGTGCAACACTTTCAATCGAAGGATATGATCCAGATGAGTCACGCGTTAGAACCAAATTACTCTGCAAGTGGGTGCATAACTCCATCCGACATAGGGATGCTGTCACTAAAATTGAAGAAAATGTCAGTATTTTGTCTAACAATTCAGTTACCCGCAAAACAACAAGCTCCCGGCGTGTGCCTCATCCGATCAAATTCGAGCTTCTTCGTGAGAACAGTGAAAGCCTGTGAACCTCGCCGTAAATATTCACACAGATTGACAAGGCCGTAGAAAACGTTGACAAGTAAATTTTACCTCAGGTCGCACGAGTTGAACAGAATATAAGCTAACCACAATAATGGGCATCATGTGGTGTCAGTGCGTGATCCAGTTATAGTATTTTCGGCAGTATTTAACCAGAAGAAAACTAGATCACACAGATGGGTGGAGTGTAGTTGAAAACCTACGAAGCACCGTATTTACATTTGCGGTCGAGTCCACCCACAGCGGAAGCAATTGGAAAATCCACCAAATAACAAGTACCCGGAATTATGTAGGGTCACCGGTCGCTTAGCGATTAGAGAAAATGGGTCGCCCATACAAGACTCGGTTGGATGAGTCTAAAAAACCGGTACATTACAGGGACCAATCGAAGAAATACAAGTGAACTTAATCATCGAATTAATGATTGTGAGACTCCAACGACAAAAAACCCGAATTTTTCCAGTCAACTACGAAGAATGGCGGTTCGTGGATTTGTACCCTAAAATCAGTAATTAGCACTATCAATCTGCACTACATCTGAGCCTGATTGATAGCGGTGGTGTACAGCAGGAAAGGTTGCGAACAAAACTACACCATGATAGCATCGTGGGCATTGAGACTTAGAAAGCAACAACAGGTAATCCAAAATAAAATCATTTTTACGAAAAAGGGCGACGATCCAAATTGGTACGTGATTGATACCGGCTGAAATTACATTCCCAAAACGTCCATTAGACACAGATAACTGGAAATATCACCTAGAACAGTAGGGTTATTGTTCGACCTGAGTGCGGTGGGAGAAAGACAACAATTGAGAAACGGTTCGCAATCCGGGGTTTTATCGACGCAAAAAGTTAATGTATATACATTTACTAATTAGGGACACGAAGTGCATCACGTAGGTCGTCCTGATGGTCCGAAAAACATGTGACGGCAAAGTGGGCATGCGGGATTGCGGCTAGTGGTGAACCAGCGGTACATACATGCGTAATGGAAGAGCTTTCTACAAGTGTGACACTGCATCTTAGGAAGACTGAAATTGGTGTTGTGTACGACTGAATAGCAGATTGCACACTCCTCAACACCCTCGAATTTCTTTCGCACGTTCCGCTGCCATAGATCAATCCCGTCCAGAATTGAACCGTTCTGCAAAACAGCAAAGAGCGAACCAGTGTAACAGGTTGAATGGCATCTAACACATGGCAAAGAATACAGAATACCGGTAATTCGAAGACAAATCCAATGTCACTTCCCACTCACGCAGCTAGGATTTGCAACCAGTAGTACCACTTACAGGAGTGAAGCGTACACGTTCAGAAGGGAGTAAATGGTTCACGCTTAAGAAACAGTACTGACAAAAAGAGTCCCGGTGACCAGGTCAATTGTCTTCTTAGTGTGAAACTCCTTTGTTCTTATCAGGAAATTCTGCCTAGTACTTAAGTAAGGGTACAACTCACACATACGCGAAATTACGGCTGCAACCACATCTGACCTGTACGAGTTGTGTCAGACAAGAACAAACACAGGACCAGTGAAGCTAACCCTGATAAACGACTAAACATGCATCAACTAGAATGAGTAAAATAACCTTCTGATAAAAGCTTTAGATTAGTTGACAAAAGTCCGAAGAATTCTAAACAATACAGTGATGCCCTCGAGAAAGTGCGTTCAATGAGATATTACAAGATATCGAAATCAGTTTCACTAAATGAGCTTTGGCACCTTAAGGGATAGAACGACCTACCCACTCGGGGTAACGGACAGAAGCCTCTGACATGTCACTGTCGTTGTACACGGTAATAAACAATCCGTACTACGAATCGATGTGCATTTCTGTCCAATCCTTGTAACGGTCAACATTGTCCTAGAACGGCTGCATGTCGTTATGTGAGGAAGTTCCGGCATTTTTTATCTCCTTTAGATTTCTCGATAGTAATCCCAATGTCTCAACAGAAATACAAAGATGACTCAATGTCAACACAAGGCGCCCCAAGAGGGGGCTCACGCATCGGCATGAAACGCGAAGAGTGGCACACCTCTCAGAATACCTACACCTGACACCACGTTACTTCCGGGTTACACTAAATGAATCAGAGGAATTTTTAAAGTTTTAAAAATACCAGAGATTTTAGCATTAAAGAGGCGTACTTTCGGATAAACCACCAAAAAGCTACATTGCTCAGTTGTGACATTCTCTGATCATGGCACCCATGCAACCCGAAGAAAGCACAAGGACTGAGACAACGCCAGATCGCGCAAACTGAGACAGAGGCAGTTGGGAGGTCACGGATGTATTCGATTCATATATTTTTCAGCAATTACATCTTGACCGGAAAGATGTAATTGCTGGATAGACAAGTGACACAATAACGATCGAGAGATACTCTAAAATATGCGTTGTAACTAACAGACACAAGAAATCACCCACCACGAAATCAGTGTAATGGTGAGGGGCAGCTAACCTGGTTGTTAATAAAAACTGACAGCTGCACGCTCCAAACGTTGCCCTGTTGGGAACTAATTGCCACAGCCCGGTCACAGGTGACAGTAGCCAGTCCGAGTGGGTAGTTTGTAGGTAGCTGGATGCTCATTTCCGTTGAGTGCTCTTCAGTAACTTGGTATCTTGCAACTACCTGTGAAAGAGGGGGAACAGCATAATGACTAAAACTCAAATATTCAAGCGCACGGAACAGCGCTCGTTTTGAACATTTCAAAGGAACTTCTGGCTCAACAGAAGCCAGACTAACACGAATTCTGAGAAAAAAACATATCAAGTAAAGCTTAAAACGGAGAAGGAACCGTCCCGGGGTAAGTGTAGACGCAGTTAACTTACCAGTAAACGGAGACAGGGCGCTAATCTTATTGTACCTTCCAAGGGTACGATTTCAAACTTCTTAATAAGCGCCTTTTAGGTGCAGACATACAATGATGCTCGCTTAGAGTTTGCTGAACAAATCTGTGGACCAGATGGACCGGACTGTCTAGCAAACCTACAGCACAGGGAACAGAACCAACGCTATGCAGTAGGCATAGATGCAACATATAGATGAACGGATAGATGATTATTCATACATACGGTCTTAGTTTCTCCAAATTAACACTATTTTCAAACTGCAGCTATCTGACTCCACCACCCCACAGGTAATCATGACGATCCAAATACAACTACGAAAAAAGCAATTTTTCCGAGTTTGTTTTTCATTATATTTCATTATATGATGGAATAAGGCAAGTCACAAGTATAAATTTTTGTGAAATTTTTTTGCGAATACTGGTAACAGCCGTCAAACAGCATGGTGTTGTCCCCTCAGGCAGACAAGCCACATTTGTTCCCTGAACTATATGGTTTGCTGGCATCTTACCAGATAGCTGAATGTGAGATAATAGTACAGTGAAACACTGAAGCAATAGCTCCACTAGCCTGTCTAAACCCTCAAAACAAAAATTCTCTTATCAAGACCACCTTCGTCACCAACGGAAATCATCGTTACATCGTATTTGGGAGGCTACCGCTAACAAGCGTTACCTTAAAGGATATCACAAACTGGCAAGTGCAAGCTTGCACGCGACTCAAATGAGCCTATTCTTACTACTAACATCACTCCTAGACTCAACCGAATTAGAGGAGTTCACGATACTGGAGTGTGATCGCTTCAGAACGGTTGAGTGACTAACGGTAACCCACGTACCGTACCACTCACACGCATATACACATGAGCATACAACACCACCCATCCACGTGGTAACGTGCTCGCAACGTTTAAAACAAAGAACAAATTGCTTCTGGATGCCAAGCATGGGGACCAAGAAATGACTGTGGAAAAGCCATAAGGACAGCGCCGAGAAACGACAAATTCGTTTGCCACGGGTGTTCATGTACAGGGAGGGACCACATCACAATAAAAAACACGTCTCCAAAGGAATTACAGCATAAAACAAGACCAATGTTTACAGCTAGTATACCGTTCCGCGACTCAATGAGTGTTTTTCACAAGAAGGGTCTACCGAAATTGGCCTCTTCTGTGAGGATTCTAGGGAGTGAAAGATTATTCAAGCGACCCTTCAAAGGTGGTGCTTCTAGAGCGCGGTCTGTCCACAGGAGGACCACTGCACTATAAACTAATGGACGATTTCAGAATCCAGAGAAGCTGTGTAGAAATTATCAAGTCCAAGCTGAGCATCTTTGCCAGGGGTGCTTGTTGAGAAGGCTACTGTATTTCCTTCACAGCTTAAATTCCAAAAGCTAAAAAACAAGCCTATTTATGTTAACTGACTTTCAGTAGACTAACATCGGCCACAGGTTTGCGTGCAACCCCTTGGCGGCTGTGTAAACCTGATGGAATAAGATCGGTGGGTGAAAATGCATAAGCCAGTTGTGAGCAACCAGTCGGCCTAAACACTATAGCATAGCAAAGAGCATCGGTATCAGTTACATGTTCATCACTGATTTTCCAACATTATCTGCCAATTCCACTGTTTCAAGACAATGCTGCACCTACTTCGTCTTAACACTACTTCCGAGCACCGTCTATTAGCTGACCATCAAGGCAGTGAAGAATAACCTGGCGGTATTTGGAAAACCGTATGGGTAATCAGATTGCCGTCCTTAGGATGATAACATGTCCGGCGAAAAGCTTACAATTGTCAAATATGCTTGTGTTTAGCAGGTAGGCCTGTGAGAACGCCAGTTAACCATCAAACCAATTATGCCACGGCATTTGAGTCCGCACGTTCATGGAGTAAAGGCTGTATTATGGAAAATAACACCTTTCGAATGGCTCACTTGCTTTGCCGCATTCAGACAAGTCCCAAGACTACTCACTTGCGTAGAGCCTTTCTGCTGAGATTCGGGTCACCACTGTGACCTATGATGGAGGTTGCAGTTCCTCACACTTAGTTAAAGTTATCCGAGTAGCGAAATTTCGGACGTCCCGGTTTCGAACACTAAACTTCGACTGACCGTAGAAAAGTTTAATTCGGATGTGCGCCTCGGCCTAACCAAAAGAACTAGTTACCAGACAAACGGCCCTTGATTCTAATAATGTTTGTTTCTTGATGAACTTCCGTCCGAGGGCTTTTGTACAGGCAACAGTCAACTCTCCGGGTATGATGTCCATATAGTGTCCAGGTTTCGCTGCCGCACAATAGTGAAGACGCAAACCAGTCCACTATGCTAATATACGCGAGTGCTATTTGCTCCGGACGTGTTTTTAGGGACGTCAAACACTAGGCTAACCTTCATATTTCGTGTGTTGAGTTCACTTTAGAGCGTTAGTGTACTGCCAAGGTAGCGAAAATCCGTACAGAACGCCATCACAACTACTCGGTTGACAGTTTTGTTTTGAGTTGAGTCACTGGTACAGAATGATGAAAGACACGTGTTTAAGAATCATACTTCGGCCTACACAAGATGGCACTGAACCAAAGGCCGAAGTCAGCTGTCAGAACTCCGCTTCATTATCGGAGCATGGTACCTCGGATCGTGTGCCAAGTACGATAGAATATGTCAGCAGTGGGCAGATTAAGTAATCCCTTTCTCTCTAGCGAGAGAAACATATTATTTGTTCAAACTAGATAGACATTGTCTACTTCATTGATATCCCTTAATCAGAACCCGCAAAGAAAAGTCAGGATTACAAACAAACCATATACAAACAACCTGGGAAGCTTTGAATCTTATGCGTCTAAAACCACGTCCCCATCCTCGCAACAGGCACGGAGAACACTGATATCACATTATGATGCCTCGATAGTACAGTACTGTCTGTGGCCCATAGCCCTGGATAAAAGTTCTGGAATACGGACAGATAAAAAATTGAGCTTGTGGCCGACAGTGAGAAGGTCATTTGCATCGTTTTCGATACGCCATGACAACAACTACAGCCATATTCGGAAGTTTGGTGGGATCAATTGAAATGAAAACAGTTACGCCAGGAATCCATCCCTGTAAGTTACCCAAAGGTCAATTCCAACTTGATATACAAACCTAATGTTGCCTTAAATTAACACTATCCATCAACGAAACCGAAACCAGATTATAAAATTCTCTGTTTATTCTCAGTCAAGAAGCCTGGGCTGTCACAAGCGGATACATTCGTAAAAACACTTCACCCCAAGTACAGGCGAATCAAAACCTTAAGAACGTGGCCCATTAAAGTAAGGATGAGCTGCAGATTTAAGTAAATCTTTAAGTTGAAAGCTGCGTACCTATTAGGGACCTACTGCTACAACATCGGTCCCAGGAAACCGGGCGGTTATTGGTGTTCTCCGTTTTATGTGCCTTAGAATCCGTTAGAAGTTGCAAAAACTTTGAATCAATAACCAACTACCTAGCACAACTTACCTCACGCGATAATGGACGACTCCTTATACTGATGGATCCAGGTTCATTCGACGGTGACAGAAAATCAAACCATCCTTTTGGTTTTGTATTGTTTCGTTTTATCTCACGTAATTGTGCTCTGTATTGTACCATGACAACTTCATCACGTGCCAACCCGGGAGAAAAATGTCGCGAAACAACGGCTTCGATTGTATTGGCTAGCTGGCGTAACCGCCCAGGTTTGTGGGCTGCAAGTGGACTAATCACAGACGGTAAAGATTCTCCATCCAAACAGCACGGGTCTGCAGTAGATGGAGAGCTAATCCGAGTAAACCAACTACGGAACAAAGCTGGGGCTTCGGCGAGGAGTCGTCGAAATAGACGAACTGCCAAATGGCTGATATCGCGTGCGATCCGAACACCGGATAAGGTGAGCAGAGGATCATCCGGAGCAAAAGCATCTCGCCACTCTCGATCATCCCCAGAGGTCAACGGAACAGACAGACGAATAGGACGACGTTGTCGGGATGGTGAAATCAAAGAAAGTGCAACGATTAGGTCAGCGCGAGAGGCAGAGACAGGTAACAATAGGCGTTCATCAGGTTCCAGACGAGAAGGCTTGTTTATGAAAGTTGCCAAGTTACCGGGTGGAGGGATTAATAAACCCAAGCATAATACAAACCGATCGAAAAGAGGTGCAGCTGAACCGAGAAGTGCACGTTGTAACCGGGCTCGCCCCTGTGACCCAGCACAGCTGAATAAACTCAAAATTCCATCCCAAGCCAAAAGGTAGCGCAAAATAGACTGATGAGCCATCACATCTAGAAACCAACCATCCTGAAGGGAAAATTTGATAAGATAGCATAAAGCACGTGATCCACGTCCCCAGTTGTTACTCAAGCTTTCTGATATCAAGTCTTGTTCGAGTTCAGCAGGAAGACTGTCGTAAAGTGCAGCCAACCACGAGGGCGGTAGACGATGGATAAGATAACTGCTCAAGGCGTAGGTCTTGTTGCAGTCGGTGCGATTTGTATGTGCGCATACTAAGCGGGTGAGTAAAACGTGTCCAAGCAGCTGTCCCGATTGGTAGGGAGAAAAACGAAGTAAACGGATAGCTAAGTCAAAACTGGCACGTAACCCTGGAGTTAGTTCAGTCACACTACTTGTTCGCGACCGTATGAGTGGGGTGTAAGCAGTTGAACTGGAGCCACCGATGTCCAGATCAACTAAATATTCCACGATAAACTGAGGTTGCTCAGTAAGAACCTGAATGAGCTTGATGGCGGAACAAGTGGCGAATGCTGCACAAGCGGCTTCCAGTTGTACAGGGGTGACTGATTTGCAGTCGGATTGGATCAGTCCTGGTTGCGGGAGGCACAATTTGAGAATAACGGGAAGAAGAGAGGAATAAAAATGAGAAGAGAAGAATTGTTCCCAGTCTGTCGAAATGAAAACAGGCGGCCGGGCACGAAGAGGGAGCACCGGATGTTGCACACTTGGGGCTGATTCACGGTTATCTTCCTCTTCCGTGAAGGTTTCCTCCAGTTCGTCGTGATCATCTGGGAATGTGTCCAACAATTGGGTCTCATCAAACACTTTCTGCTGGTCCTGCTTATTGGATGCATCATCAACCACCAAAGCATCTTCTTTGGCATCCAGTTCTTCGGCTTCAGCATCTAAGTCATCATCCCACTCTCCACCTCCAAAGTGACCCACAGCTGACTTTAGTGGAGTGGTGGTGGGGATAAGAAAGTAAGACAAATCTTTCGGGGTTGGAAATTTTTCAACAAAGATTGCGCCCAGTGCGGCGGCAACGCGAAAAACACGAAAGCCAAACAACGTTTTGTGATTAAGTGGATCGGTCACATCGGAAGCACCGGCTACCGCAGCACAAATCCAACTAACAGTGATGCACATTATGAAGTCCCACTGTGAACGGGTGAGTGAGGGTCGAAGTTGTTCTAGGCGCAAACTCAGCTGAATAAGACATAGATGATTTGTAAAAGTTGCTTTGTCTGTCACGTGAGTTGGTCGCCATTGCCACGGCTGCCACAGAAGCAACAGGCTTTCGAGAAATTCCATTGTGGATAGGCTTGCAACGAATCCGGACTGAAAAGCCCAAAGCCCACGAAACTCATCTCCATCACTGCCCTCTACCAGTTCTGCAAGCCAGGCCTTAAAGTCCTCGGTTATGAAAGATAAAAATGTAGTCATGTAAACAGGTGAAACTGTGCGAACGCCAAACAAGCTCGATCCAAGTTCAAGAATTCGTGAAGCTTTTGCACAACTTGTGGCCGATTCACAATCACCCAAAGTTGTAGGCTCTACGGCTAGACTTTTCATACGCCCTAGAAGCTCTTGATGAGGTACACATCGTCGCACAACACCTGCTGGTATGTATAGTTCGCATAACTGACGAAACTGAATCACACCTGATGGTTGGTCAAAGTAACCGTCAGAAAACAGGTGCCGTTCGGACCACGAAGAATGTGGCTGCTTTGGGTCATCAGTGCAACCGGCGATCAGCTTGAAGTGACGTGGCCACAAGTTCGGATGGACAGTGCGTAGACGATTCAACAACACGGCATTCAAAAGCGAATGGACTAAAAAACAATCTTGGATGTTAGCGCAAGCTAAGGGTGAGATAGGGTGGTGGTCTGTCTGCATCAGTTCAAAAAGGTCATCCAAAGGAATATCAGCCGTGTTCTCATACCACACACGACCAATTTCAGATGCATAAGAATCAACCACTTGTCCAAATACTGATCGTGCGGGCTCCAAATCAACACCAGAGTATTTATTACCTGATTCCGCAATATCCGTTCGCTTCTCAATAGGCCAACCAAATGCGACACAAGGATCGTACGTATCACCGAGGCTGCACAGCCACACCCGCAGTATACCAAGGCACTGTAGATAAACATTCCACCTGGTGACATTCGACTTGAGTTCTTGAGGAAGACCCAGACGCAACCCCAGTTCGTGTAAACGCATCGGCGAGCCCATACGTGCAGCATCCACTGCACAACCAAAACCAGGAAGTAAATGGCGCGACGGAGGCGACAGTGCAGTAGGTTCTGAAAAGCCAGACATAATTTTTCTCACTGTATGTTTGATCATTTCGGCAAGTTCCGATAACCACAAGAGTGCCAGAGAAGGATCGTGCAGAGGCTTTCGTAACCTCTCTGCGAATCGTATCAGACGTGACGGAACATAGGGTAAGTACACAACAGCGCTAATCAACAATCGATGTAAAGAATACGTAAAGTCGCTTGGACAATCAGCTGGTTCGACGTTTGCACCTTCCAGAGACAGATAAGAGAACAATAGCTCTTCTGCTCGGTCAATAACCTCGAACAGATCCAGGCATCGGGGATACAGAGGTTCTTCGTCTTGGCTTGCTGCCTGTGACTCATGGGACGGGAGAATTAAGTCCGTTAATTCTGAGTTTGGAGGTAGATTTTTGTTGATATGAGCAAAGTGTTCCACGGAAAACAGAGCAAACAATAACCTAGAAAGCTGAAAGTGCCAACGATTGGTGAATTCAAGACCGGGTTCAGTATCACCCGGAGTGAGAGAAACAGTTTCTAACAGGACTGTAACA
Source organism: Opisthorchis felineus (assembly GCA_004794785.1). Classification (NCBI taxonomy): domain Eukaryota; kingdom Metazoa; phylum Platyhelminthes; class Trematoda; order Opisthorchiida; family Opisthorchiidae; genus Opisthorchis; species Opisthorchis felineus. Next base: position 212,428 of record SJOL01000001.1, read on the forward strand.
CAGATAGTGAGATTTCGGAGCACATGAGGCGATAAAGAATGGGGCAATAACAGATCGGAACTTTCAGGTAATTGTTTGCTGAGATAACATGTGACTTTTTCCAGCACTAATTTCCTCAGTTCGACGAGTTCGGAATTCCAATTTAAGGTTTGGTTACACAACACTGACAAAGTAGCATGCAGTAATGACAGGGAAGTCGAGAGAGTGTGGATATTAGCTACATTCACATTGTTGAAAATTACGTCAAGCGAACTGGAGCACCAGCTGGATAAAAGATTACACAGATCACGCATCAAATCGCTGGGGAGGGACAGTACAACAAGGGCGGGAAGGAGGTTCCGAAGAAATCGGAACCGAATAGCGGGTGGGACATTTTCTTTGGTTATGATTGACGACTTATGCCAGGCTCGGATAAATCCAGTAACAACAGATTTTGACCAGCAGCCAGCATGCACGTCCATTGGCAGGCCAGGCAAAATGACAGAAAACAGTTTATCAGCAATGGGAGGCATGGATACTGCGTAGTTTGGAGGTAAATATCCTTGCAGACACAGACGGATGATAAACAAGCAACTGCGCAAAGGAATCTGCAAGGATTCATTATCAGTTTTTGCCACGTGTTCGGCAACATCACTGAACAGCCTAACACACCAGGATGCACGCACAAACGCAAAATCTTCCTTCATGCTATCAAGTATATTGCCTTCCCGGCGTCCAACCATCGCAAGTTGGTCAATGAACTTCAGAAGTCTAAGTGGATCCATCGATCCCAGACGGAACTCAGCAAAAGGTGTTTCAGTATGCTCTCCATCATTCAACACCGCAGTAGACGATATCCATTGAATTAGGTGCTTGTGAATTTCGCTCAGAAGGGTAAGTTTGGATACCAGCTCAGATCGGCCTAGATGGCCACATAACTGAGCCACCTGTAAAAAGTAGGAAAACAATCAACCTGTTACTATCCATTACTGCAATGCATCAACACATGACTCTGAGTTAATACAAACAAAAGGTAAAATAGTTTCCCATCAATGCTAGACAAAGTAAATGTGAATTCCCATCATTCTAGTTGGAACAGTCCCTCTTCTGCCCTGGTTAGCCATTCCCATAAAGTGATAACGTGCAGCTATTGACATACTTTACATGCTTCCAAATGCGGAAACATACATTGCTTTTTAATAAAGTTTCGGGGCCCAATTATGAGCTCATACGAATGGAAAAATACGTGTGAGGACACAAAGGGATGACTGTCCAAGCTATCCTGCACATCCTTAGTGTCGTTCAATGCTTACGCTAGCTGATTGATTTATGAGGTGAATTGGCAAACCTGCACAAAATATGCGCGTATGTTGATGCTTCTTAGACGGATGTCAATCGCCCTGTCAGTAACCAAAATCAGCGAAAAAAAGTGCAGGCTATTCCCTTACGGGTATCGTTAGTAATCCTTGTACCTGTCAACATAGCCGGAAACTGTCGCGATCATGATGCGTAATCAGTTTTTCGAATACGACAAAGGATGGACCTCGGATAACTCAGAATTGTGGCCCAGAAGCAGGGGGAGCCAAAACGGAATCGGCCACCTATCACTAAGTTGGGGTTTCGAAACGGCTTCGAACAGCCGGGACTTCCGGTCGAACCAGTTTAACTTTACCAAACTGGTAATAATTTCTGCTGACTGGCAGACGTCAGTTAACGCTATCATACAAAACAGGTGGGTTTAATTTCGTCCGCTTATTAGTACTGATAAGATATGTGGCTGTGAAGGGTTTCTATAGGATGCTGACAATAATAATCAGTCTTCTCACGTGCTTAGCTTTTACAGATAATACAGCCCTATTGGGAGTCCCTTGCAACTCTCACCTGTGATTCAAACCACCACCACCATTCGGTACATACGACTAATCAGCAGAGTGGTTAACTTGTTAATTACTTCTCAGTTGAACCGATGACTCGTGCTAGTAAAGAATGGATAATAGGTTCCGGAAAGAAACATTCTATGAGCTGAATTGGTCTTTCTCTCAGAAAACGTCGTCTGAGGAAACAGTCACAAACAAAGTACATATTATGAGCCATGCGGCTGGATTTACTTCTCGTCAGAAAAGACTGAATTGTTAGTAAACCTTAGTTGGGTGTGTGCCCATCGATATGCGATCCGCCTGGTGAATTGAGTTTAACCTGTTAAACGTATAATTCCGATGTAAGTGATCTTTGGTTCTACTAAAATGATCATTATGTTGCAGCTGTTTCTAACCAGCAGCTCAGTCAGCACATGATATCATCAGGGGAGTGGCAATCAGAACTGGATGTTACGTTTATACATTTGCAAGCGGACAAAATAGTCGTTTTTCATCTACAGAATACGTTAAAGATGTTGGTAAACTAGTAGAGTTCGACGACAGCTGTTCTACCAACTCATCAAGTGCGCCGAATGAAACAAGGGTTTCGATATCAGGGGGAAAATAATTGAGACACTGCGGTAGCCAGACCTAAAGCTGTCACCTTGTCGCGATGGTCGGGTTTCAGTGTTGCAATGATCCTGCGGGCTACACTGGATGGAACTCAGTTCTTAAACGTCCAACCATGCCAGGAAACCCAAAGGGGAGCGGTCTCACAAAGAACAGCTAGTTCTCGTATTACGATAAATCGTACTACGAGGCGGCCTGAAGGTAAAGTCATACTGTCCCGCACGATAGGAGTGTGGAGGCAGTAAGAAAAGACCCGCATGTTAACATATATGGAGGCAGCAATGCTGCATTCCTCCGAAGGACGTGTCGGAAAAGGTCAGCCCTAAAAACCGCACACTCCGATAACCCAACGGTTGACGTGACCGCCGGGGCATTATTCAATACGGTCGAAACACTTAAAATCAGAGTCTGGTGCTGCTCAAAAAGCACATGCTGTGCGCAGCCACGTTAGAAATCAGACAGTCATGTCTTACTCCCTGCGCCTACGGGCCAGGTTGGACCCCTGTAGCCAAATCGGTCAGACCATTGAGTCATTGGCTTTGGGAAGACTCCCACAAGAAAACTCTAACAACCGATGTCCCGCAGTTCAGACTTTTTGGCCATAGGCTAGGAGTGAACGGGTGCCAGTGCAGAACCCTTGTGGGTCAGACTTTTAAGTCAAAGGCTCAAAGTGGAGTACCTCATCCAAACCCCCTTCTTCGGTCTGGGCAACCGGGAAGTATCATTTGCTCTTGTAGCTCTTCATTCGCCGGCCATACCACACAACCCCTCCCCACCCATCAAATGATGTAGTGCGATCAACCCATCCACCAGTATCCTAGCCATTGTTGCGTGCCTGAAACAGTACCCAAAAAATAAACCAAAATAATAATTAACCTGAAAATCTGATCCGTGTTACGGTCTTCATTATTCGTATTCGTGTTAGGCGGCATTCCGCACCGATACCGCTTAACCGTTCGCAGTTAGGCGTTGCTACTGCGCGCAAGCTACTGGCCAAAAGATCGGGCCGCTTGCCGGACCAGCGTCAAGGCGAACTCTGATTGGCCAAAATTCTGGACCCAACAGCCAATCATGATACAGTATCCGTCGAATGCCGGTGCACAATGGCGTATCTAGGTGTCAGAACTTCCAGAATGTTGTCGCCGCACACAATTTATATGCGGAGCGCTGTATATGTCTTTTTGACCTGGTTTTGGGCATTACTACACGTTGTGCACCTTTCGTAGTTGTTTCGACAAGAACCTTAGGTTGGAAGGTTCAGACCGAGAACTATGCTGAGAAAAATACAGTTACGACACTGTCAAATTGGGCAACAGAGATCTCTTGCTGAAACCATGCTTGCCCTCCCTGTCGATGTATGTTGACTCTGAAACACACATACAAGACACCACTTCGGTCGTGCACGTCAAGCCGCTTAGGATGAGCTCAGATGATTCACATTTCACTCGCCGGGTATCTGGTGATCCTAACGCAGTAACTCGCGACATCTACGGTGTGGGAAGTGCACTCAGCTCCAAAACTAAAAGCGCCTTGCTAAACTGGATCTTAGGGCTATAGGGTTACCTCTTCCTGACGGGTGATATGAATGCCCAAGTTGGACCACGAAGGCCGGAAGAAGGACATTTAGGTGTTGGATTTGGAGTAGATGCTCAGCACACGGATAATGGGAAACGACTTATTCAGTTGCGTGCTGAACATCGTCTGTTCAGGGCCAGTACGAACTTTCAGCATAAACGCCCACATCAAGTTACTTGGAGGCCATCAACCACAAGCCAGTTGGATAATGTCACTATCAATTAACGATAGAGAGCCTCAGTTAAAGAACGTTGTCCCTTATGGGGTACGCAACATTACTCCGATTGTGCGGGCTTTTCGTCAGCGTGCCGAAGCAGAACTTCTCCATTAACCAACCTAGACCACTTTCAGTAGCTCAACAATATCGACCTGACCTGTCGGGAAAGCTACTGGAAACACAGACGGAGATTGGCTGAAAGCGATTCAAGGAAGCTATGCTCTCAACTTTTAGAACTGTTTGTCCAAGCAACCCGAATCGAATAAATGAACCCTGGAAATAGCCCAGAACAGCCAGTCAGAGAACCCGTACCAGTAACTAGCGCCTATGGTACCGCACGCAGGTCCCTCAAACGCCGGATAATCAAGAGCCTGAAGAATGACAGAGAAGGCCGGTGGATTGCGAAGACCCAGGAGATAGAGAAGGCAACAGCCGAGCCCTATTTCAGCCGGTTCGATCGGCCGGCCAGAAGACAGGTGTATACCACACAAGCTGAGAAAAAGGTGGAACGGTAATTCACTAACAAAATTGTCGTCTTGGGCGATGGGCTAAATACTGTAAAGAATGGTTCAGCTGGTCTCCTTCAACATAACCCCTGGAAGAACCCAACGAGCCCGAATGGAACATTGACACCAGCCCACCGTCAACAACAGGAATCCAACATCCGTGAGATATCAATCCTCTAACGCGATAAGGCATCAGGCCTGGATGGTCTGCAATCCGCACTCTTCAAAGGTGGCAAGGTCCTGGTGATCAATCTGACGACCATACTGTGGGAGATTTGGAAAAGAAACAGAACGCTGATGGAATGGAACGCCTCGAAGTTGATTCCAGTCCTAAAAAAGCGCAAGAACCTCATGCGAAAATCACCATGGCATCAGTCTGGTATCCGTCGCATCTAAGGTGCCCTCTGGCACTTTGCACAGGGTGATAGGTTTTCGGGAGAAGCAGATCTGTGAGAATCAAGCTGAATTTCGCCGGCAAGCTTTCACCATGTTCAGTGGTGTAAGCCAAGCCTGCCCTCTCTCGCCCTTCCTCTTCAACTTCGTTACTGATGTGTTGTTTGAAATTTCTCTGTCTGCCTCTGAAACCTCGGGAGCTGAAGTGGTTCCGGGACGCTCACTCACAGACACTGAGTATGCGGATGATACTGCTCCTCTTGTTTTCGATTCTTCAAAAATTCAAAATATTTTAAATAACCTAGATAATTCTGCCGCACGGTTTGGCATGCGCTTCACACCTGCAAAATATAAAGTGGGATCAAACCCAAACCCCAGGCTTGCAGCCGAGCCAATCGACACGGTAGATAGATTTGTTCACCTGGACAGTTGTATAAGTTTCGGTGGAGTGGCTGGAGATGAGATTACTTTTCGAGTCAGGAAGGCCAGGGAAGTGTTTGCCAACCTCCGACGCCTATGGCACCGACGTGACTTCAGTTTGTCTGTCAAGGGCAGTACGATTCATACTGCTTGATGGCCTCTACGCGGAGAGGACATACGGAAGATGTCAGAGTTTGACCATCGGTGCCTCTGAAGCATTGGTCGGGTCTGGCGGGAACGTCGGATTACCAATGCTGAGGCGACTCAGATGGTTGCATGAAAAAAGGAACTCTCTCATGCTTCATAGATTACGCTGGTTAGGACATGTACTCCGAATACCGGGGGACCGTCTCCTAGAAGATCTATTGCCCAGCCCTCTGCTGAGTGGAAGTGATCGAGAGGTGGACAGTCTACCAGCCCCCAACGAAGTATTAAAACACTAACCAGTAAACTCAATCGGATCAACAACTGCCGCCTCCCTGGGTGGGAGCGAAGGTGGGGTTAATGACACTGGCAGATAGAGCTCAATCACGCACTCAGTAGCGCTCGTGCATCGGAGCCATCGCATTCAATACGTAGCTGCGCAGTTCCCAAATTAACTGAACATGCCGTCACTTCCCTCCTGTTTTACGGTGATCGATTATTGAATCTAACTTGAATTCATGATGATTCCCCCATTCATTTGCTTACTCCACCCATGTACTTGACCTCCACTTGTTTCGCTCATCTGTATCTGCCATTCACCTTGCCGCAAAAACCGTCCCGTCCGACGCTGGTATCTTAGTGTGTGTGTGTGTGTGTGTGTGTAACTATGCGCAGCTGACCTACTTACCCATGCGTGTTCGTGTCCCGACTGTTAAGCATGTCCTGCGCTGATTTCCTGTAATCCTACCGCCAATCAGAATCACGAGACTGTCCTCGGAAGCGGCGACCGAGCCAACATTCCGCTCGCCATTGTTTGGCATGCGGACCTTGAGACTGCACTGTGCCGGTCAGTGAGGCTTGCGCACCGGTTGACGCCATGAAAGTGGACAACTGAGGTTTATTGCATAATTTTGCTTACCTTTTTGTAAATAGTACCGCAGACTTTCGAACCTAGCTCTTCTTTTTAAAATTCGGGATCGTTAGACCTACGCATGACTCGCAGTTCCATATCGGGAAACTCAACATCGATACTGAAGCAACCAAAACCACCCTACCCTTGGTACATGGTTTATAGCTGATCAACTGAACTGGACATTGTGGCACATAGGCGTGCGAGTTTGTGGATCCACAGCAAACGCCTGCGGCCAAATAACTGACACTGGTGAGCAGGAACCGGACGAGTTTACTAGGTGATCCCCAAAGTGCACTGGGCAGTTGAGTCTTCGTCGAAATAATGTTGACGCTGCTATTAGTTTACACGGCACAGTAACTAATAGAAAGAATAGACAAGCGAATGCATAAAGACAAGATGAGACATCTTGGCGACAATTAGAAGTGAGTTACGCAGCGTTCAAATATCGGCCATGTGATCGATCTTAATGTTGATGTCTGTCATGTCGTAACTGGTCAGGATCACCCAGGCAGGTTGCCACTGTGTACCTGGAAAGCTGAAAAGTGGATTGATTGCTGACCCGCTGGTATCGATACGAACATCCTGGGGAAATGAATCCGACGACATCAGAAGGATAGTTGTGACAAAACGAAAAACAACGATTAAGACGACCAATTTTCCGGTATAACCAGTAAACCTTGGAGTCTGCTCAAGGTTGCATTTCATGGTGACCCTGGTCTATTTCGACCTCAGACTACCACAGAAAGACGATCGCATCGCATGAGTGGTCCCCGAAGCATGTTTCTGGGTGCAGTGGAGTGTAAAGGAATGGACTTTCCAACCCCATAATTAGCAAACACAATGGCGCCTGTTGTGACCTCGCCCTGGCGGAATCCCAACATCCTTACCATCTAGGGACGTCCTAAATCCTAAAACCAGATCAAAATTAGGCTTCGCCTTTTCTCACACTACAACCCCCCGTAACTCCGTCCCACTCCACATAGCACGATATTTGATTAATAGTGCATCTTGATCAGGTAGTTTGAGTTTGTGTTCCCAAGTGGGTAAGCTATACCATCAAATTTCTACAAGCTCCATTTTCTATATTTTACATAGTATTCTAACTCTTCAGTGCACTGAAAATCCACTACCGAGTGCGTAAACCTTTTTTCGATATGGTTTATCCTAATTGAAACTTTCGAAGATCGCCCCTAACTCAGTTATACGGACAGCAAGATAATTCTGACCATGATCATGATGGGGAACTAACGATAAACTAAACAGTCTATCATAACATATGGAGAGCGACTGGAAAAAAATATACAGAACTCGCTGAGGAAGCTGATGGTCTGCAGCTGTTTGTTAGTTAAATGAATGCATTCTGCACAAGAAAACTCACGAGACCGAAAAAAGTGTCACGTTGTGCGGCGATTTCGAATAGGCCTGAAACGCTTTCAACAATCACAAGAGAGTTCTTTAGGTCTTTTCTTCGGTCACCGACTGCATGAATTGTTTAGCAGGAATGAACTGCGTGTAAATTTTCGCGAACAAAAGATGCCTGTTACCTTAGTGTGGTGGTTCACCTTGAGGGTTGCAGAGATCTCACAAACGACATTGACCACAACTTTATTCTTTATGTGTTACTATGGCACGAATGTCAAAGGAAACCAGCAAGAAAGGAAAGGCAGCGAGTTTCCATACTACGAGTAATTATATTATCGGGTGGCCTGAGAGCGAATGCACGTTATTTTATGGAGTAAAACTGATATCTAGGCGTTACAAGAGGTCGATCCTAAAAACCGCACAATCCGATTGTCAAGTGGATTGCGACCACCAGTGAATCACTAACTGAGGTAAAAAAAAATCTGAAAACAACCCAGTTTGGCCAATAAAATCAGTTGCGCGCAGAATTATCGGCGGTCAGGTATCCGTTCATTGCTCCATTACGCCAATCCCCACAACCAAATAGTTGGTCACTGACTTCAAGCACCATCTCTAAATAAAACCCTCAAACTTGCAGCCTTGCAAATCAGACTGTTGGGTCACAGGCCACAGGGAAGGTTTTGGAACAAAGTCCTAGTAGCTTTCAATACCCTGTGGGTCAGATCTATGAGCTGAAGGTTAAAGGTAGAGATATCTTAAACAATCTTCGATTTCGGTAGTCCGGAAGTAACAATTCTCTGTGCAACCAGGACCGACGGATAGCCCCTACATTCGTCAGTTTCAAATTCAACTATTCCCGTTGCCAATGTGCTCCTTTTTACTTCTAGTTCTGTCCATTCAGCGATCCCTTCTGGCCCTCTACCCACCACCTACCGGTTCCAGCAGTGCAATGTTGAGTTGAGCACAACAGCTGAGCCCTCACTCGACTGCATTCCTGTGAACATCAGACTATGAAGAGCTGTATGGGGTTTATCAGAATACACAATCGACAACTGAAGACACGAAATTTATCCACTGTATCTGCCCATTGCATCTTTGGCAAATTTTGGGAAGAACTATCAAGACTCTTCAGGATGGTCAAGTCAGTCAACATGAAAGTCATATTGGCAGCAGACTTAATGTGCGTTAATCACCAGGTTATCACAAGCAGGGAGTTCAACAAAAACGTGCGCATCGGGTTACGTAACTCCGTCTCAAGCGTAACTAATCGGGAGGTTAGATCAACCACAAACAACTAGCTGCTGGTGGTGACTCTGTAGGCAAGACTGCAGCTCTTTCTCTAACACATCTGACTAAGATCGACACTCTGTCCGTAGCCGTGTTGTCTTGCGGCTAACAAAAACCATCTACAAATGAGTTTCACTGTTTCCACAGTGGAGTTGTCAACGTTATCTATCTAGTTGTATAGGAACGCAAAGCGAACGAGTTAGCCAAGCGACGACTTGCTCGAAATTCAAAATGGAAGTAACCATTCTCAGTTGTCTCCGATCTTTGTGGCTGGCTGCTCCGATATATTTTTTTGCGGTGTGATTTCAAAACCCTTTGATTTGATCTGGTTCGTTACTGTAGCATCAGAAGCAGAAATTAGCTCTTTGGTGGGATTCTACGTTCTAGGTTCGGAGTCGCCTGACAACAAAAGGGGATATCACACTCTGTTGAGCACCCATTCGTTTAATCTGATTCCCCGGCGTGCGTGGCATCAACCTTCAAAACACGCACATTCATCTATCGCCAACAGTGTTCAGATCATACAGGCTTTCAGATACTGAACCAGTCTGACCGAGAGTCTAAGGGTGATGTGTTTTTGGTTGAGATTAAGGTCTGAATCAGTGGATGGATAACGTACCACCATCCAGTGCGGACAGTAATTGAAAGACTGAGTACTTTTGTTGATCAAATGCAGCTGTTTTAGGCTTTATTAACGTGGTACCCGTGACAAACCAAACCAAGGACACTGTCCATTTGGACGCTGAACTTAGTGGAACTTGAACCTAAATGGTTACACCTATTTTGCACTAGTTATCTGTGCCTTGTCAACCAATTGCGTGCTTACAGCTACGCCTGCAGTTCCATTCAGCAGTTATACCTATGACAATATGTCGCCACTGCTATCTCAAGGTTACACATTTGCATGAAACACTGTGGTTGAGACCTCTGCTCAACATCCTGTCAAGGCTACGGCGCCCTGGCGACAACCAACTACTACACAAGCACGACTCGCACCAATAAGAGTAATCTTAAGGCATATTAGTTGCCGCGCAAAGATAGTAACCTGAGTGCATTTCTAGTCTAATGGAACTGACACACGAAACTGATACCGCGGATAACTCCTCACTTCTTTCATTAGTACCCTTACGTTTCCTTCGCCTGATAACATAGTAACTACCGCTGGTGAAACCAAATGAAACATCGCAAAATAGAGGATGGCAAACAAAGCGACAAAAATGATGTAGAGTGAAAAAAATGAGTAATCACGAAAAGCTTCTACTAACCTGACTAAATACTACGTTCAAATAGGTCTCCCGATACGTTGCTGGTTGGGAACTGACGACCAATGTGTGGTGGTCGCTCAAAACATCTAGCGAGTCGGCCAACAGTCGAATGACCACTTTGTTCACGATGGCATACAACAAAGGACTCTGGGTGTAAAGATCATCGGAAGAAAGCTGTGGGTAGGTTGTGGCGAGTTTGTCTATCAAGAACCGTGCACACTCCAAGACACCAGTGACGATGGAGACCGGAATAACCGGATCAACGTGGACTGTCATGGGTGCTTTGGGATCGTCGATTCCTGAAGAAACTCTCGGCGTCAATGAGGCCTCCAAACCAGAAAGTGCGGAATCCACAAATAAGGATATCAAAATACCCTCTTGAGTCCGTGTCATTGCATCGTATTCTATGGGAAACTTGCTCAAAATACTGAGCAGGTTTGGGTATACCTAAAAGTACAAATAAACGAAGCACTTACAACGAAATCGGTGGAGCGGAATGGAAATGGAGCATAATCTATCATTGTTTCTCTCAACGAAAACTCACAGGTAAACAAAGCACTTCATAACCACCAGAGGCATGCATACACTATCATTTGGAAAAATCCAGGTAGGATACTGTTCTGCGCACGAAAAAGAGTTGTGTGCACCTATGCATGTAGGAGCATATATATGATCGTTCAGTGCAGTTGACCAAATCACGGAAGGTTTCAAATAACCACGTTACGCTACACAATTAACTGACTTAAATCGTGGGACCCGAGACATACGAAAACATGTCCATCATCGGCCGTTACACTCCGGCTCAATGCACTTTTTCGTTGTATGGGTTAACTGCACTTTTCCCATTGAAGTCCCATTGAAGCAACAAATACGGCGTGAAAAATTTGTGCCGTCGAGCGTGAAGGTTACGTAAACTCGGACTCCAGTAAAGTCTCCCCAAGTTAAGCAATTACTGCAACTGTGTCTCACTCCCAAGAAACTACTGAACAAAGGTGTCCAACACATCAAATGGCCAAGTAGCGTCTCATTGTCATGGATTTTAGTTCGTTTGCTGCTGCTCTATTGTCAAGAGTTCAAATGACCTATCCAGTCGTAGCTACCAGCGTCCCTTCAAAGCAATTTCAAGATTATTCCTTATGAGAAGTTCAAGTCAATTGCAGGTGAGCGCAGAATGGTAAATCAGCACTGTTTCAGATGGTAGCAGTAGGTCAACATATGTCGAAACACAATTCCGTCAGATGCCGAAATAGGCTGAAGGATGAAAGTCAAAAATAGAAATACTGATAGTAGAAGAGACATTCTTCGTCAGAACGATATTATCTGGTGGACACCAACTTCTTTACACCTTACGCTGAGTTTTTCGTACACTAACCCTGTGAATGAATGTGCTGAATGAATGTGCTGTACAAAGATCGCCTTCGGTTTTATTGGGAAAGCTATTCAAGACATCGAAGTACGGTTCGATATTAAACATAAGGCCGATCTAAACTCTGGAAAACCAACTACCAGATTCGCCTTTCTTGAGGCGCATCAGATGGGCCCAGTCCCTGAATCTCTACCAACCATATTCCCTACTTGTACAGATACTGCAGTAAACACTCTTTTTCCTATCAAGTTAGTGGTGACGGGAAGACGGCTGCAGTTCACCTGAATCTCTCATTTACGGCACTCTTCATGAGGCGGCCGTTGTGCAGCACATTGAGCTGAAGATTTTAAATGAGATTCGAATGAATTTAAACTGAGTTTTCCGCCAACACAAACTTAGTTTGCAGATGAAAATTTATCACGGAACACGAGGAATTTGGCGTTCAAGTAAGAAATGAGGGTGGTAGAAATTCGAAGACTAGGCCTATCTTCTGAGCCCCAAAAAAGAGAAAACCCGTAGTGGGATTCCTTGTTTGTATCGAGTTGATGAGTAATACTGAGAAAAGTAGACCGGTTTGAATTGCTTGAGACCGCTCTGGATGTCAATGGCTATCCTGTTAAACAACCTACAGCTCCAAGGGTCAACAAGCTTGTCAAAAATCTCAAAAAGCTACCATTCACGGAAACACCATAAGGTGACGTCGAAATCTCATCCGGCCTGAAACATTGATCTCCAGCTCTAGTCCGCATTCCACCCCACACCCCATCGGCCTCAGTCCATGTAATTCCTATCACCTTCTCGGCTAGTGCGACAGCCCTACTTTGGCATCCAGCAAGGCGGTAAGAGGGACTCGTTACCCCGGTGGCCAAAACCATCGACGCATGTATTGAGACACGGTGCTGTGTGCACATTCAAACAAGCCCATAGACGGAACCGACTAACCAAAACATGCAGGTGAAACGGAACCAATCAAAAACGGTGTTCGTTTAGAGAAGCCAATCGGAGTGATACTCGTCAGATCACCGCATATATCGCTCTTTACCCTATGGGAGGGAGATCGGTAAACACAGCGAGCTGATGCGTCAAAAAAAAAACAGAGTGTGAGATTAAGGTGCGATCCGCATCACGATTCTTGTTACAGATGCTCGTACGCAAGAACTCTGTTCCGCCGGATTTCGTGTCTGGTAGGGGCAAAGAAATGTCTTTCAGATTAGAACAGGTCCAGTGGTAGGACAACGTGAGGACAATCATCGTCAGCATCATTATCATCATCACCATCATCACTAGTTCAACACTGATGTTCCGCTGACGTACAACCACAATTTATTTGAAAGCCTTATTGTGAAGAAAAGAATAAAAGTCCTTGAGGCTTAGGGATTTACCGCTTTGATGCCATAGGTGTCTCAAATTAGCAAACGCGACTCGAGCCTTGCAGATTCGTGCATTGGCCTCATTTGTCACACTACAATCAGAACTGAAACAACTCACGAGGTACCTGAAACGCTACACAACTTTGAGTGTCTCTTCCTGGATTGTAAGTGGCACGTTCAGTGACTGCATGTCCACGAGCATGACCTTACACTTTTTGGTCACTTTGGTCAGTTCATCCAAAAATACCTGCGCCTTCTCCTCTTCGAAGACGAGAACGATGTTGCCTGCACATTCCAGATAGATAAGGTTTCCTTCACAGGCTATTTGGACACCGGGGTTATGAAGACCTTCCAGCGTTCGTCTCATTATTTCATCGACCACGAAATTAAATGGGAATGGAGAGAGTGGGCAGCCCTGACGGACACTGCTCTGTTTACGGAAGCTTTTGGAGAGCTCTCCGTATACTCTAACACGCCTGGAAGTCTTAGAATACAAAGAACTCATTATGTTCACAAACTTCCCGCGCGATTACTTGTATTCAAACTCAGAACACTAAAGTAAGTGATATTTTATCAATTCGTGAAAAGCATCAACTCACTGGACAATGACATTAATCTACAACCGTAGAATAATGACCAAATTTCCGTAGGATTACAGAATATAAACAGCGCACAGTGGTGCGCCTATTACCACTCACCTGTTTCGCGTAAGGAACACCAGAAGCCGATAACAACCGTTCCAGCTGAGGGACTAAAACAGATTTCCAGTCAACCGCAGACCAAACGATGTCACTGGGTACGTTTACCAAACACGATAATGCAGACTCCCAGCACTGTGCGTAACAGGATGGGACGGGTAATGAAGAAGGAGGCGGTGGAATCAGCTTGTAGCCACTCAACACACCTGAAGGATGGGGGTCACCCAGAATTAGGCCTATTTGGCCGATGGTGCTCAAACATAAGTAGGAAGCCAACCGATTACCCTGAAGGGTATTTATCATCCAATCTTGCCAATTCTGGTTATTACACAACGCCGTGCAAAGCTTGTACAGGGAAGCGCGCACCAGGGAACTGTTGCCGACCACAGGGCGGTAGCCCGAAGACGAACCAGATAGTTGACATTCGAGTATTTGTGCCACACGGGACCACAAGTTGTCGGGGGATAGTAAAACACGAAGACGCTCGAGGTGTCGACTGTCAGATGGTAAACCACCAATTTCGATGGCCACGGTGGCCACGAAGCGCAAGGTCCCAGCCAACTTCACCCAAACATTGTTTTCACAACTTTCCAAGTCGGACACAGCAGATGTTTCTGTATTCCCCGACAAGTTTAACACATGTTTATTTTTCCCCTTTTCATTAATCAGTTTGGAAACGATCATCAAATCTTCGGATAATTTTGCTTCTAACAAATCCAATAAGGTGCGTGCACAAACTTTGTAGGCATCAGAACGTTTTGCGTTGGGGAATGTGTCCGACAACCCTCGGTTGGCCCACGAGGCAGCAGGTTCGTGAAAATCAACAGTTGCGAATGCCCAGATCGGCAAAATCTGGTCAGGATAAGAAAGAGATGAGGAGTAATAAAAAGAAACGGTAAGATCGAACTTGGTGGTGACAAGAATATAGGAACGACGAGGAAATAAGGCAGTAAAAAAACTACAAACAATCGTAACCGAACCGAAAGCTCGGCCTTCCAGGTTGATTAGGGTAGAGCTATGGCTGATTTGTCGGTGAGAAAAGAGAAAACCAAAGAAGACGAGTCCGAAAATCGGATAAAGAAGCATGGAAGAATTCGATACACCGTTGTAACGATGAAAACCTATCCATTTTATTAAGTTTCCTAGCACCCTTACTAACAGTATCACCAACAACAACGGCGGTATATCGGTACTGAACACTCGTTTTTATCTCCCATACTACAACAACGACGAGAAAAAAGGGTGGATTTAGTGCAAGAGTCAAAAGACTGGAGGAAACGATTAAAAGCAAAGTATCTACACCGAAGGAATGCACTACTATACACAACTGAACATTACGTTAAAGAAAAATGTCCACTGCTCCAACCTAACGAGCAAGCACAGAACCAACCCCAATGAGGCGTTTTCGGTAGGTGGTGATAAGATTTTCCAGTTCGGAATTCATCTGGCTAGGAAGTGGCAGTTCTCCCCAGGAATAATGATGCGCACCCTACTGTAAAGTTTTCACCGTCCTGTGATAAAATCATACGCAATCGAACCAAGGTAACGCGAAGAAGTTATGATGTCCAGCCACAGTCTATCTCGAACGTGCTAAAATGGTGGATGAACATAGTTATGAATGCACTTTGCAACCAACTTAACGTAAAAGCCTTATTGGTCGTCCTAAAACGGTCAGTTCGGCTTACAAATATGGTAGTCCCAAAATGGACATGCTTCCGTGGATTAATGTTATTTCTTACTAGGGGAATTGAGGTAAGGGGAACATTCAAAGATGTCGTCCGTTTTTACAAAAACGTGAGCAACATTGCAGACTTGTGGGCTCGGAGATTGATCTAAGGCTGATTGTTCCAATTATTAATTCATTATTACACCAGATGTCGATATCTGTAAAGTCAGTGTAGCTTTGTTTTACGGTGACCCTCGGTGATCTTATCGTCTTGGGTCTTGCCCACCGAACATAACATACCTGAACCGTCACACTGCTGACTAAGATCGCACAGCAGCTGCTTGAACAAACAACACACCTGTTTGATATAAGGCCCAATTTCTCGACCGACGCGTGCAGCCAGAACACTCATTGACATTTGTAACAGTTCACGCACTTTACGATCGGGATCGGATGATAAACGTGTGTATATTCGACACCAGAATGGTAATGTGGCGACAACGGCAGAAGTCTCAAGATCCGATGACGACTGTTCGCCGGTTGCTTTAAGAAGATCGTAAAATTCGCGTAGAGCCTTCTGCTTTGTTACCGAATCCCTCTTTTCCAACCTCCTCAGAATACTAAGAAGCCTGGCATCGAGCCCAACAGCATCGGGGTCCTGCGGAACAGGAACGAAACCAGCAATCCATCCAAGTTGGTCAGGGTCTGTCGCTGAGGACGTAGCCCCCTTAGGAGCGGACGCTGAGAACAGTGGGAAAGGCAAGCCCAATCCACCGGTCTGGTTCACCAAAAATTGAGCGGCCTTCTCACTGCTCGATGGTTTCAAGTTGTCCTTGGTTCTGGGCTGAGCATGGCCTGTCTTCTTCCTGCCACCCATGCCTGAAAGTTACAAATGGAAAACGGATGACATTCGTCACATGATCCATAATGAATATCAAGGAATTTCCCGACACAAACACCCTTACGCAAACTCAGCAGGATACAACTGAACGAGATTGAAAACTAGCGGGGCTACCAAGCCTCTGAGTCCGTTCAAACGTATCTGACGGTCACTTATACACCAGCCATTAAAGAAATCTCCTTCAAGCACCAATGCTGTTAGGAATACGCACACAGCTGGAGCGCGATGAATCCGTCACCGATAGTGGATATGGTGAGAGGTGTCCCACCTCAGCCGGAAAAATTGTATAATTGGAAGCACGAATTCACGATAAATTGGCGTGCACTGGCTACTGAAACTACCCATCGCGTACACTGAACCAATACGTCAGGTGATGGGTTGTGCGCTCCCGTCTATCAGTGATCTATATTGTAGGGTGCCCTTGTCACATCCGCAGAGCTCCCCCTCATACCTAACTGACCAATGTGCAGAAGTTTGAAAAGGGACAACAACTGTGACCCAACAAGGCACAAAGAGATATGTAAGTTGCGAAGTGCGCCCCCAATGGTTCAAAGGCTCCCTCGTACTCAGGTGGTTAGCCTTCGACCGAGAGACCTAGCTCCTCTTCGTCTGGATTTCGTACAGATCCGTGAGTCGGACCATTACCCTTCCCGCCTACATTTACTGACCTGATCCTGCACATTCAAAATTCTAGGTCTCATCACAATGAAATGCAATCAGCCCCATGAAATCAGGTTGGCAACGTAGTTGATACTGTGTGCAGTTCCACTGTCGACAGATGCGGCTAAGTTCAGTTTCGCTGACTGGTACTGACGAAAAAGCTGACCACACAAGCACCATTGCGAGGTGAACTAACGAAATTGTCATTACCGGCCACGTGAACCTCGTCGATGGATTGTTCACACCTGATTAATGAAGAAACTAGTGAACACTTACTGAAATTTCTTGGCGCCCTTGCAGTTTTTTGTTGTTGCGAATAGGGAATCTTTCTAATTCGAGGTTGGTTATAGTGAACCACTTCTGCAACAACCGATTTTTCTTCGGAGCATTCCCGCCGAGGGATCACTGTACACACCTAATAACCACGAGGACTGCTCACAGAATCCCATCCAACTGAGCAGTCCCCGATAAAAAAGTTTCCTGCGCGAAATGGTCGTCCAGTAAGATAAACACTTTTGAATATATCTTGCATTATAAAATATGTTCCGATACTTAATGGCTGTATATCACTCACTGCGCTCAACACCATTACTTTGAAAATACCCTTCACAAAACTGCCATTCAGTTCAATTTTTCAGCTCACAAATCGAGAACCGAAGTGCAGTGGTTCCAGCTGCTGCAGCTTCGTTCACCGAGTATAAGGATAATAAGGGAATGAGAAAAACGCGTCGGAGACGATGGTCTAACTCGGGCATCGACGACAGATAAATCTGTTCGTGCAGTATGACGGAAAGTGATAGCTACGCAGTGAGACGATACCTTCGAGGCGGGAACGCAATTGGCTGCACCATGCTGCTATATCTAAGATTCATTAACCGTCGGTTGCCCGTCCCGTAGTCGCCATCGGGCAAGACGACAGTTACCAACGTAACTGAGATGACTGGCGATGGAGTTTGTACTTCGTTGCCAAGTCATCGACTGATAACACATCCTATACAAGGCGGCGAGAACTCATCTACCACACGGATCGGTTCACTTGAAAGCATGAGGATTGCCTTTGAGAAAGGGTGACAGAGGACACCTTACCTAACACCACTGGATGCGAACTCGGGAAAGAATCTGCCGTGGACACGTTCACGTTCAAGGGAGGGGGATATAGAGCCTTATAAGAGACAAAAGTTTAGAAGGGAAACCTTTCATCGCCAAACACTGCCACAATTCCTAACGAACAAGGGAGTCAAAAACAGATGAGATTGAGAAACACAACCATTGTTGATCGTCACAGTAAGAGAGGGTTCTAGCACTTGTCACAAAGTGAACACATGATTGATGCAACCACGGCCAAAGCGAAACCTAACTTCATTCTCGCGAATCCGACTATCTCGACGGTAGCTCAACCTTCGCAGGATAGGGCTAAAGAGCATCTAGGAAGTTATGGCCGCATGAAAGATACTGCGGCGGTTTTCATACGATGTTCTTGCACCCTTTTCTAAGTAAGAATCATCGTCGAGGTGCGCCATTCCGCCGGTGTTCTTCCACACTTTGGAGGAAAGTCGCCGGGACAGCCGGGAGGCACCCACCAACATCTTTGAGGAATGCAGGATGCAAATCATCTGGACCAGGTGCTTTGTTGCGCTGAGGCAATTAAATTTCACGCTGAACTTCCGTTGTTGATGGCGGTACCCGATCTAAAGCTGTCACCTTGTCATGGTGGTCGGGTTTCTTTGCTGCAATGATCCTACAGGATATGCTGGCTGGAACTCAGTTCCTAAAAGTTCAATCAGGACAGGAAGGCCGGCGGGAAGCAGCCCGACGAAGAACAGCGAGTCCCCGTACTGCGAGTTGTCATACCACGAGGCTGTCTGGAGGTAAA
>SJOL01000001.1:234654-253178 GCA_004794785.1 Opisthorchis felineus
CGCGCGGAGGACATACGGAAGATGTCAATGTTTGACTATCGGTGTCTCCGAAGCATTGATCAGGTCTGGTGGGAACATCGGATTAGTAATGCTGAGGTACACCAGATGGCCCGCGATAGATGAATTATTCACGCTTCGTATGTTACGTGGTTAGGATATGTACTCCGCATGCCAGAAGACCGCCTGCCTCGCAGAGCTCTCTTCGCCCAGCTCTATGCTGAGTGGAAGCGACCGAGAGGTGGACAGTGTATGACCTGGCAACGAAGTACGAAAACACTAACCAGTAAACTTAGTCGGGTCGACAACTGCCGCCCCCTGAATGGGGACCCCGGATTGGGCGGAAATGGCCCACTCGCGTAGTCAGTGTCGCTAGTGCATCAAAGCTATCGCCTTCAGTAAGCAGCTACCCGATTGCCGAACTACCCAATTGTTGGCTGCATGTCGCACACTCTCCCCTTTTCCGGTGATCGAAACTGTAACAATAGAACCAATGTGCCTATGGTACACGGTTTATAGCTGATAAATTGATTGGTTGACTGTTGACGGCGGAATGATGTCGACTTTCCACTGAGAGTCATATGGTCCTTCCAGATATTGAGTTGATGCGGGCCAGCTAGACTGTTCTTCAAATTGTTCAGCCCATCGATCAAAACGTTTCTGTCCCATCTTTTTCGAAAATATTGAGTAACACCAGATGAGAACACAGGTGCGTTGATGCCGCACAAACATGTCGATTTATTTGGAAAGCCTCATAATGAAAAGTGGGAAGAAATGGAACAGGGAGGTGGACTTAGAACTAGTCTACAACATATCAAGGCGTATACACCTCCAACACTCAATCAGACAATCTAGATAGGAACTGAGAGCATGAACGCCACTAACATCAGTTGGCTTCTACATGGTTCGGACATCGTTTCGCTGACATACACCTAACCTCACCCACTCGTTTCTTCCCTTTTTATTCTAAAGCTTTGAATATAGTTAGATAAACTTTGTGGCTGTGTGGCAGTGTTAATACTGACGTTACTGTGTCTGATGTCGACGAGCGCCAAAAGGCTTGGAAGAGTTGATAGGATTGGCTGGAATAGGATGCGGTTGTTTCGTGCTGCAGAAGCCTTCTCCAGCCCTTGGGCTTTTGCGATCCATTCGTCCTGTCAATCATTAAGCTTTTCATCAGTCGGCGTTCAAGGGAATTGAGCGCGTCATCACAGTCGTTTGTTGGCGATATACTTTGCGTGGTTTCAATAAGAGCTGCTGACGGTAATGAGATCCAGTGTTCGCTGGGGTGTGCGATGGATCGGGAGCAGACATTCGCACAGGCTTCGTTAACCTGTCTCCAATCGTCATCGCCACCATAACCATCGTACAGGTCGATTTCTGAGAGCTTCTGAGTCAACTCAAATCGACATTGCTGAGCTACAGACGCTTTGCAAGTGGTGGACTGGATGGCTTTGCATCCACCGACGTGCTCCAGAGGGTATGCGAATAATTAGGCTTACCTGCACAATGCCATGATCGAAGTCTAGTGATGTACTCCAAAATGAACGGCTGTCTAGTATTGAAGTCCTCCACCAGTAGCTGATGGCCACATGGCCCAAATGATTCCACGGCTGGTTTGCAGGTCATGGCCACACGCTGTGGGCACTTGTGCAAAAACGTTGTGCTGGCTAGAAATAAATGACGTTCAGCACACAACTGAAGAAGTCACTCCCCAGTGTGAGTGCGGTGGGCACCAAGTCCGAATAAATCGTCAAGATGGGCTTGCTCAAGACTTAGTCGGACAACCTGAACACTCATTTCACTTGCCAGAATTAAGATATCTACACTTCTTGCAAACCGTGGCAAATCTCGATACGGGCTTTCTTACCCTCAGAGCTCCCGTCCGTCGGAGCGTATGCTAACACAACAAACGAACACCGTTTATCACGCCGGCATGCATTGATGTTGATGGAACAAGTCAACATAACCCCGAAATGACGACGACTACTAACGCCCACGCCGTAGATGCCACGAACAATTACATGAGGATCACCAGATACCCGAAGATTAGTGCCACAAATCTGCGTTCGTCCAGCGCAGTTTGAGGTGTATGACCCAGCTGGGGTATTCTACGCGAGTTTCAGGGATAAAACATGTATCGATCAAAAGACAAAAGAGGGCATGAGCAAGAGCTACCCGTTACCCAAATTAACAGAGTTCACACGTGGAAAGCTACAACAAGGAATAGATCCCTTAAATTTAATAGGGATTTATTTGGACTTGTTTTACCGGGCAGAAACTTGGACAGGAAGCAACAGTTAGGTAACAGACAGTTAAGTGAAGGATTTTGGTGAGGGACGCGTAGGGAGGGGTTAGTGAATGAATAGTTGTAAAAGCGAATGATACTGTTTACATAGACAGAAGAAGAGAATTTGGCTGAGTTACCCCACCTTGAGTCTTTGACTCAAGTCTGACCCACAAGATAGTGGGAATACGTTTTTGCTCGGAGACCCTTCCCTTAACCTGATTCAAAAATGTAAACCGCGAGGCAGTGGTTGTTGGGGTTTTCACGAGGGGCCCTTTCCGGAGGCAACGACTCAATAGTCCGACTTGGCTGCAAGGGGCTGGGCTGGTCGGAAGACGCAGTAAGGCACAACTGCCTGACTAATAACAAAGCTGAGCACAACAAGTACCTTCTGAGTAGCATCAGATTCTGGTTTTAGGAGTATTTCGACCGTACTGAATAACGCATCAGCCGCCACAGTCAAGCATTGGGCGATCGGAGTGTGGAGTTTTTAGAGCCGACCTTTTCTAACATGTTCTTCCTTTTAGGAAAGCAGCATCGCTGCTTCTATAAATATGGACATTCTAGTCGAATCTCACTGACTCCACACTCCTATCTTGGGGGACAGTATGACTTTACCTTCATTCTCCCTCGTATTACGGGGACTAGCTGTTGTTTATCGGACTGCTCCCAGTTGGCCTTCCTGGCATGGTTGGGCCTTTAGGAACTGAGTCCCAGCCAGTGTACTCCACAGGAATATTGCAGCACTGAAACCCAAGCTCCATGAAAAGGTGACAGTTGTAGGTCGGGATACAAGCGTTCAGTTTTTGTACAGTTGTTGGTCCCGCATGAATGAAAACATTAGTCCGATACAACTGAATACACCTGTTTCTCGAGGTCTTAATAAAAGAGTAATGAAAACCCAGCCACTCTACACTAATCAGCTTTGAAACCACAGAAGATAGTCTGTTTTACATTGAGTAAATCAAATTCTCCAGTGAGGTTTTGCCTATTTCCGGTGGAAGTTGACTAATTTGTTAAATCATCCGAGACAACTGGGTTAGTCGTTCTGCTCTGAGGCCGAAGATTTCGAAAACATAAACAGAAGGCCAAAAGTAGCAGCTGTTTCCTGGATGTGGAACGAGAATTAGTTAAGGCATTCCGAAAGTCTTATCAGGGACTAAAATGCCACTTAAATAACCAGACTGTGAAGCGAGTACGTGAGTCTGATGAGTTCTCCTGAATAGCCCAGTCTAAAGAGACCACCTTCAGAAGAGACCACTTCGAAGAATAGACCAGTCTAACCAGGTAGTTTCTCCAGGGTTTTACAACTATGCATCTGCATAAAAGGACGAAAAAACTATATTATATCGGTCTGTGCTGAGCCTTACGTCCTCCTGCAGCACGAAGTGCATGGCCAATGCTTCGAAACCCCTTTAAGTGATTATTGGCATTATCAGATACCCTCCCCCTCCCCTCAAATAGTCCATTACAGCTGGCACAGGGAATAAAAACCACAAAGCTACTTGCTGAGAATTGATCAAGAAAGTGCAGTCAACATCAGATCAATGTGTATGTACAAATGCATTACAAGTTCGAAGAAATGCTTGTCTGGAAAAAGATTTTGCCATAGTTAAGGGTGAATTTTAACGAACAGCCCAAGGGAGGGATCGGTGATGTGCCAGCGAGAAGCTTCCAGAAAACCGTACACCTCATCCAAGTCGTCCACATGCCGAGGACGATCAAATGCTGAGGAGAGGACGTAGGGTTCTGGAGTAGGGAGAACATAGAAGACAAAATCAAAAAAGACGGTGTGAATGTCTGTTAAACTATGCGATGATTTTGATATTTCAACCGAGATGTTCGTCCCGTACAAGTGTTTCATCCCTATTGGATTTGAATCCACCTGGAGATTCATGAGGTGCGCACGGCTGAGGATTTCCAACAAGGATAGAACAGCTGTACGGTGCTTCTCGGCTTTTCGACATGAATTGACTTCACTTACAACCATGTCCAGCAAACCGGAAAACTCAATGTTGTGTTTGGTCTGCTTTACTCGTGATTTTAACAGATGACCACATTACGCGTCAATAATCAGCTTTTGTCCTAGCGACACAGAGATGACAGTCATAATACACTATTTTCGAAACCAATAATTCTGGAAGTTGGTCCAATATCAGAGGCTACATGAGGCCCTTCGACATACCGCAAATACATCTTGGGCCGTTCGACGACGCCTAAAGCCGAAACCCACAGAATGGTGGTCCCTGAATACGGACCTGCTTCCACTTTGTCCAGATCCAGCAAACTTAACTAGTGAATCGACAGGGAAATAACCAAAAACCCAGAAATAAACCGGAAAATTTTGGCAATTTCGACAGTACCACTCACAAGAGGAACCACCCTTCCTCAAAAATAAGATATTGCGAGCAGTTCGGCATTGCAACCGTTTTTTATTCGGCTGTGACATGTCAGGATAGTGAAAAGTCAGAGTTTAGCCCTAGTGATTACAGCTTCGTGATACCGCCTGCTGACCTCGATTGAACGTTCGGTACGAAAAGGTTGTCGATGGTGTAACACAGTAAATAACGAGTTATGCCACAAGGCGTGCGCTCAACGGCCGTTAATCTAATTTTTACTAAACGGTGAGAACACTTCAAAGTACTTTGGCTCAACCGATCAGTGGACGTTCATTAGTGTGATTGTTCATTCAAGTGACTGACCCAGGTCCTCAAGGAATCATGTGTAATGAGATATTCCCGTTTCACAAAGGGTCAGTCATCTTACTAGAAGAAAGTCATGAGACGCTCATCAAATAAGGAAAAGGAGTTACGGGTTATTTACGTAAGAGCGTCAATATCGTCGACAATGATCCTCTGGACTTCTTGCGTGCTGCTTCATGAAGGTACACCGGTAGGTCATGTGCCTCTCAATTTGCTCTTCTCTAGCGTAATGTAAAAACGCGGTTAATAAGTCCCTTACAAGTTCGAAATCCCACTTGAGGTTGCGAAACTTGTGTGCAACATGCTGAGCTTAGGCGGCGCGACATTATGGAAACTAGCAGCCGTGTTACGACAGGCGTAAGGCTAGAATACTTATGTCGGATAATTTTTTTGAACCTAGATACCACGTGTCATTGGCCGTGACTGTCCGGAACAAGTTAATGTTCACAAGTAAGTTCAAACAACCTGGTTAAAGTAAAACGAAAACATCCATCAATATCTTTAAACAGTTAATAGTATACTTCTCGGATTCCCTTTTGAGGTCGTTCTAAAACAGCTTCCGCATGTTATGTTTCCTGAACTTTTTGATGACATTACACCCCTGTGTCCATTATACAGGCTTGTGTCTCATTGGCGTCCTAACCAAGCCATAACATGAGCCCAAAGGGATAAGAATCTAGCATCAAATAGTACCAGCGACCGTCCTGTGGTCTAAGAATTTCTGTGCGCGCGCTCGAAAGCCCCACGTACAAAGCTTTTACATTTAGTTATAGTCGACTGTTCCCAGTTGTCGTCCATGTCCTCGGGTATGCTGCTTGTAAAGAATGGCACAGTAAGTGACGTACATTTACTTTTGAGGTTTACAACTGTAATTTACAGCGGAAGCAGAACTCACCTGGAGAATACTCCTGAGAACACATCGCTTGTGCACGTGCAAGTGCACGGGCATAGAGTTCGGACGCATTAGCATCTAACATGGCTTGTTGCTGCACAACGGATTCTCCTGGTACACATGAGCTCACCGAAGTCGTGGACAGGTTACTTGCCGTAGCCGTTAGTCCACCGGAGGAAGTTGTACCGGCCTCACCGGCACTGGAAGTCCCATAAAACTGAGCAGCATATTGCGACGCATAGTACTGCTGGTAATACTGCTGGTAAGCTTGATAGTATTCAGCTTGGGCTGCCGAACTCCCAGTCACAGCGGCTGCAACCGCCGCAGTAAACGGATCAGGCATACCTAAGAACCAAGAACAAAGTGTGCTAGATTAGATCGAGCAGTGAAACCCAGCAATATGACAAGATATAAACTTCGCTCAGCTATGCACGTTTCAAAACACGAACTACGCTGTGAAAAAAAAACATGGAGCAATGACAGCGGGACAGAAGGCTCCAGTCCGATGCCAGAGCAGCAAGCTCCCGTCAATGAGCTCAGCTGATTGGATACATATGATTCCGGAAATCATGTGTAAGCAGTCTATCAAACGGAAATCCAAAAGCCGCATGAGGCAAAAACTGGTGGGAGAGATTTCTGATGGATATCTAAATAAAAGTGAGAGCAACATCTTATCCCGTCAGATAAATCTAATGAGCAGTTGGTTAATATTCCTTTATTTGATAAACGAAGCACCACCAAGAATTCACCTTGGGCCGTTCGACGCCGCCCAAAGCCAAAAACCCACAGAATGATGGTCCTCCACAATCTGTTCCTTCCGCTTTGTCCAGATCCAGCAAAGTTAACTGATTCAGTGGACAAATAACCAACCCCCCCCCCCCTCCCCCCCCGAAATAAACAGCAATCATTTGTGCATTAATCATTTTCGCACCTGAAGAGCCTGAGGAAGTGGTCATCAACAAGAGTGATAGCACACCCTGGGGGCTTTTCTCTTTCAACGGGTAGGTGATAATATAGTCCACATGGTGAAAAAGTGGCACCAGAACCAAAGTGAGAGCTGCAGGACGGCTGCAGTCAAAGGGGAAATGATATATACGGAAGTGTGCGCGCCACGATAACAACTCACTATTCTACCTATCATAGAACCACGAGAACTTCACGCCACTGTACGAAAAACTGAATAAGCCCAGGTCACCAAAGTTCAGTGAAACAAAGTTAACTCAGCGAGGAACAGCATGTCTCGGATTCTTGCATGAAGGATTACGTTTTTACCTTATTATCAAAACTCGTAGGGAACACCGATTATTCCCTCCTCTATACTAGAAAAAAGAGCGATGTGGGGAATGTCAACAAATGTTGCGAATTCATCGTGGTGCTGGTCCTTCCACCTACTCTGTTCAAAGACACACGGTGAATTCTCAGCCAGCGCCTGTCTAGCCAGTTTGCGTCTACCTGAGAGAAACAGACCGTCACAAACAACCGGTGAGTCGATGATGAGGTCCACTTTCAAAAAGGGCACTCGCAGTGAATGTAGCAACAGCAGAGACATCAGTTTAACTCCCATTGTAACAAGGCTTCTGGCTTCACTGATTCTTCGTCGTCTTACGGCGGCAAGCGAATCATTGAACCATGAATGTCAAGCGCAATTTCCACCGGGTAGAAGCCGCGTTGACCACATCTTCACATTTTGTCGAGTGTTACAACAACGCCATGTGTACAAACGATTCACAATAGTGATATTCCTTGACTCCACTGGTGCGTTCGATTCTGTTGATTAGTCAGTGCTCTTCACCAAACTTGCTCCACAAAGGATGCCCAAGAAGTTTGTGAACAATACCTTATACTTACATAGCTCTGGGTGGGTGAGAGCGTATGGTGAGCTCTCTAAGAGCTTTCCCGCGAAAGATGGGGTACGAAAAGAATGTCCACTCTCTCCGTTCGTATTCAACTTCGTCGTCGATGAAATACTGAAGCGAACGCCTGAAGGTCTCCAAAACCCTCATGTTTAAATCGTTACTGATGAGAAGCTTGTCGATCCGGAAGACGCAGACGATATCGTCCTCATCCTTGAAGACGAAGGCGAAGTACAAACCTGTCGAATAGACTGGCCATCGTCATACCATCTTTAAGCATGCACCTCCACCTTCAGGGCAAAGTCATCATTCAGAAGGTACAGTCTCCAAACATATCCCTTACAATTCAAGGAGAATCACTGGAAGTTGTGGAAAAGTTTACACACGTCGGTAGTCGCATCAGCTCTGACGGAAGTGTGTGTTGATGAAGTCAGTGCACGAATTTCAAAGGCCAGAATCACGTCTGCTAATTTGCATCGTTTGTGGCGTCAAAAAGGCATATCACTGGGCCTTAAAGGTCGCTTTTACTAGGTTATGGTGAGGGCTGTCTTGTTGTATGGTTGCGAGCCACGGTCACTGCCGACAGACGATGTGAGTCGTCTTCAGATTTTTTACCACCAATGCCTCAGAAGCGTTGCTGGTGGCGGATGGTGTCAACGAATTCGTAACGAGGTAATTAGAAAACGGATATTTGTTTGTGTGGTGGGTATTTCAGTCGTGGAGAACACCAGGCATCATCAACTGCGGTGACTCGGCCATGTGCTACACATGCCGAAACACCGTCTACCGGTACGAGCGTTGTTATCCGTGCTTCTTTCAGAATGGCGCGAACTGCGACGTGGACAAAGTACAACTTGGCAGAAGGGTGGGAAATACATTACGAGAAGTTTGCGTGTCTTTGGTACGGCACGCCTCCCAGGATTGGATACCCGTGACTCCTACTGCACTTGGCTGGTGGCATTCAAGAAATGGCGGCTGATCGATGTCAGTGGCGTTCGTGTTGTCAGTTTCCATATTGTCTGACTGAGCGCTTTGAGGTACAGAGACCTCAAAATGCTTGCGATAGGGCAGCACCAGGTCTCCTACCTCACCAACTCTTTTCTTTTCTTGTTACCTGAAGGCTTTAAATAGAATTAGATACACTTTGTTGTGAAGAAGTGCAGTGAAGAATCAGTTTCAACACTGAAGTTTTTGTACCTGATTAATAATAATAATAATAATAATAATAATAATAATAATAATGAGGGGGAGGAGAAAGAGGATGAAGGAAACTTTTACAAAGCGAGCGAGACGAAAGAAGAAAAAAGTGACACGGGTTGCGACTCTTGTGGTTTTTGTACATCCATGTAAGACATGTCATTCCTCGTGAACCGCTCAAAAGTATGCAGAAATCAAACAAGCGACATGTTCTGCCTGTTAATGACAGTTTACCGAGCTGTCGGTAGTGAACGAACACGAACGCCCAAGTCACCGACCCTTTTACGCACACAGGGGCAGGGGCCACCGAGAGCGCATCAATTCGGTGAATGACTCACTCTGGCTGTAACCCACATTCCCATGAAACGTCTAAGTGTCACCTTGGGTTCCCCTGTGTGTTTTTCAACGCCGAATAGCAATGTGGTCAGTCAGCTTCGTAAATACTTGGCTTCGTAGAATATCCGAAAGACAAGCGTCTCCATGAGCGTCCCTTTCGCTAGCAGTCGTTTTTGAATTAAGCTATGCAACCAAACTTTCACGTGGTTACTAACTTTCCAAACGTTCTAAAATACAAGTCATTTGATCATTTCATGAAATCTCCACCAGCAACTAAACAACTGTTCTACTATTTCTAGGCTGTTCACAGAAGGCAACAAAAAAGCTGAAGCTAGTTCTGTTGCTGCCTATAAAATTGTTGAGCTCGCTGACAAAAGCTTTGAGGCAAATAACACCACACCAGCTCTTGAAGTGATCTCTACCGCTGATGAGCTCCAATAAGAGTGAAATCCGAGTCCAGTGCTCCCGTCCTTTGGTGTGGACTCATCAGAATAACTGCACTAGTACATGACGACTATTCAAACGACAGTGATGTGAATTCTAAAAATCCCGCAAACACCTAGAGGTACCGGAATAACTGTGAACAGCAAACTACTCACGGGCGGCTAAGTCTCATGAACACTTTAACCTATTGGCCTATTCAAGACGCCAAACGCACAGTGCTTATGTCTATGTGGTCACAAACATGATTGTAAAGATGAGTAAAATTTACACCAAAGGAGCACCAATAATTCCGCTGCGTCTACCTTGAAAGCCCAAACTAGGGATAAGCGCGTCATGGATCTTCGTTCTCAATGCCGACTATGTCCAGTTATTTTCGTAGCACTTGCTCGCAAAGTGTATTCTTAGAGGGGACGGTGACCATATCGGGGGTCGAGACTAAACATAAGAATGAAGCAAACCAAGACGAACCGATCAATACACAAAACTCACCACTTGGAACAATGGATGAAGTAGTTTCCGAACTGGATGTCGTTACGGCAACGCTGCCATCTGCGTTATACCGCTTGGGGATAGCCAAACTGACGCGAATCGGTTTGTATCCGAGGCCACAATAGTTCTGCATTTCAATCAATGCCTTGTCCATGTCCGATTCAGTTAGGAAACGGACAAAACCATAGCCGCGTGATTTACCGTTGGTCATCACCACTAGATTCAAGAGAATGAACAATGACCACTTGAGTAACTCACCTTTTGCAGAACGACAAGTTGGATATTTCTTGAACGCGTTGAACAGTGCCAAATCGTCCACATCTTCGGTCAGCTCACCCACAAACAGTGAGCATTCGCTAGTGACAGATGCACACGTGGAATAATATGCTTACTTTGAAGAATTGTCTTTCCCGTAGCTCGCATGGTTTAATTTGAAGCGTTTGGTCTACGCAGGATAAGAGGGCGGTGCATGAGTTGTCGAATACGGTGAAAACGTCACGGAAACCGTATAAATTGTATAGCATCGATTTAAACTTAACAGGTTAGAGTTGAAGTGGCGGAAGATATTGACACAACATTGAGGTTTAAGTCTTTAAACCACATTTCGTAACCCTTCATGAATCGAAAACGACACCACCTCCCAAAGTACATGTGGAACTACGTTCAGAGGGCTTACGTTCTAAGCTGTTCAAAAAGGCAGTCGAAGCATGGAGTTTAGCACTCCAAAGGAAGCTAGACGTCCAATTCATAGTCGGTACAATATGCGCAAAAAGTGATCTCGATATGGGACAAGCAGAGAGAACGCAGCCTAAGGGGTGGATAAAAATTTTATATTCCAATTTATACCACGAAGTGAAGAATATAATTTTATACATGCAAGTTGGTTATGTGGATGCTTCGAGGGTCGTTCTCGGTCCTCTTATAACGACTTTATTAAAAACTGCTGTATGCAGCTCAAAATTATGTAGCTGAAGAGCGATATCTGCAAGGACGCGGGTCATTCAGCAATCTGCGGCCCAATTTTCAACACTATTTACATTCGGTCAATTCTTATCAAGCACCAAAACGATGTACAAAACCAGTGAAGGAACTGCAGCGGAGAGGTCCCAAATTCGTTGCAAGTTTCGTGGAGGGTCTTAGCTGAATCCCCTAAAGGTGGATCTCTTTCTCGCATGAGTTTGAAGACCGCCACGCCCATTTACACATGGGGACAGTGGTACCAGGATACGACGGATTCTGGATCAGATAATCGGGTATAGGGACAAAAGCAGCAAATATGAATGGATATCTTGAATAGGTTGGTATGACTAGCCTTCAAGTAAGGCCAAGAGGAGGTGCAGGAACAGCTCTTTCGCGGATCTATCACTGAACTGATTAGACATTGCTTTTGCGGTTAAAGTGCACTAGGCCCTTACAGGCTACCCCTCAACAGGCAACAAGGCTGCATCCACGCACTGGCTCGAGATTGGATACCAATCTGGACTGGTTTCATCAGCCACCACCAAAGGCGAGTGTAGGGTGTGCTAGACTTCTTGCGTGACTTCCTTCCATCCACAAGACGCATGACTGTATCAGTGGCGATCGAATATCCATCAGTACTGAAATCCGTGCCTTGTCCTAGTGGCTTATGGGTTTGTTGGTGCAAATAGAAGGATGAGGTCTCCCTAACCCAGCCCGAACGACTGGGTTGGACCTCGAAGCCAAGCAACGCACTGACTAAACTATTTCCCTAGTTTTCATGCATATTACTGTAGAAGACACCACCTCATTCACTGCAAACATACCCTTCACGGCCAGCGTATAAATTTGTGGAATCTGTCATCCCCGACTGACACTGCACTCCACACTGAAAGTCCTACGCTTAAATATAACCCACCGCACCCACTCTATCGTGTAACAGCTTCAAAGTCTGCGTGTGTTAAGTCTTCGGTCCCATTTGGAATTGCACGTCCTTAAGTTGAAACGCATTCGTTGACAGGCTGGTATGACTAGAACATTGGGGACACATGGAACTGATTCACGTTATGCTTCCGGGACTCACCGGTAAGATTCAACCGCTGGATAACATTTAATTTTCCCATCTAACTTTGTCAAATTTTCTGGTGACGCTTAGAAGAAACATTATTGTCTTGCTTTGACACGCGGGTGTTAGCCCCATTTTGAGTAAGAGTCAAAGTTGCTATAATTGAATAGATGGTAAAAAACCAACTGCATGTACATCAGTGTTCCTGCTAAATCTCCTCAGCTGCTTGACAAGCTGCCATCTGCTGAGAGATTGTGGGTACGGCCTGAACTAGATTCTTAGAAAATCGTTCAGCTCTAACACTCTTGCGGTGCCTAGCTGCCATGCACCCCGAAAGGAGGCATGAGGGCTGGGATACCCAGGTTGTCCAAGCCTAGACAGGGGAAATCGAGATGCAGAGGTCGGGTCCGAACCACGGATCTTCCGGTCAGTAAATTCGCGCTCCAAACATTGAGCCATCTCGCCCCCCAGAGAGATGTGCAAACAACTAACCGCACAGCTTGAATGCTCTCAAATTACGATAGCAAATGAACCCATGATCCACCGGTGAGGGTTGTCTTGTTGTATGGTTGCGAGCCACGGTCACTGCCGACAGACGATGTGAGTCGTCTTCAGATTTTTTACCACCAGTGCCTCAGAAGCGTTGCTGGCGGCGGATGGTGTCAACGAATTCGTAACGAGTTAATTAGAAAACGGATATTTGTTTGTGTGGTGGGTATTTCAGTCGTGGAAAACACCAGGCATCATCAACTACGGTGACTCGGCCATGTGCTACAGATGCCGAAACACCGTCTACCGGGACGAGCGTTATCCGTGTGATGTCACTGGGCCTCAGGTGTCACGTGTGCGGTCGAGAGATATGGCCTTCGCAGACAGATGAAGAGATTTTACGTCTCTGGTTACCGATGTCTCAAGTGTGTGGCTCGTGTCGGGTGGCATCAACGAAGTATTTGGGATCATCTTCATCTACAGCACAACACTGAGACTTCGCTGCCGTACAAAGATAATTTATCTGAAAGCCTTACTGGTAGGAAAAAGTAACGTTGGATAGGGAGGCGACTTAATGCAAGTCTAACAAGTATTCCGAGGTGACTACAGCTCCAGACAGTCATTCCGGCAATCTGGATAGAAAGTGACAGGAACACCACTATCATCAATTGGCATCCATATCTTGCTGGCTGGACCTTACTGTGGTGTGACGGCTTGTATACCTTCGCGACCCATTGAGCTACACTTGGGGAGTTGATCGATGTCTGTTTGTCGTGTCTGCTTACGCCCCAACTGACTGTGGCTCTGACACCATCAAAGATAAGTTTTATGACGCCCTGAATGTCCTGTTGCGACGAGCTAAAGGCTCAGATATCATTGAGGTACCAGGAGATCTGAATGCACAAGTGGACAGGCTTAGCGCATCTGAGACTCAATTAGGTGGCCGACATGGATTGGACTCGGTAAATACGGACAATGGTGAACGATTGTTTCGGCTGTGTGCTGACCACAGGTTGTTTTTATGCAGCACTAACTTCCTAAATAGCCGAAGTCGTCTGGCCACACGGTGTCCTCCAACGGCGTGCCATCTACAAACTCAAATTGATCACAATGCCATCAGTTACCGATGGCGCGGATCAATAACTGATTGCCGGTCGTTTTGAAACACATTTGTGGATTCCGACCACGAACTCGTCCGGAGTCGCTTGTCCCTTCGTTTTCCAGGACCGCGTAAGATGCGGAAAAATCGCCTGGCAACTGAAAGACTGGCAGATCCGGATGTTAGACGGACTCATCAGAATCGCCTTCTACAGTCTCCTCCAAATGTCCCTTCCATCAGATGTGAATTCACATTGCGACGAGATTCCCACCTCTTCGCACAGTGCCGGGAGTTTTGCTTGTGGAACGGCGTTACCAGGCTCACTCAAGCACTGGATATCAGACCAAACAGTGGCACTGCTCAAATCTGGGGGAAATATCCCAGCCGGTACCAAAAATAACTTGACGCGACGAGTCATCAGACGTGAAGTGAAAGTGAGCGTGCGAATCGACCGTGAAGTCTGGTGGACACAGAAAGCCAAGGAAATGGAAGAGGCCCAGAAAGCCGGGAATGCCCTAAGATTATTTCAGTTGATCCTCGCGACCGGTCCCTGGAAATTTCCTGTGAACGAAACAACCAAGGACTGGGAGTCACCATTTTGAATAAAGAAGAGCGCCTCGACCGGTGGGCCGAATGCTTCGAACAACATGTATCGTGGTCACCAGCTGGCACTCATCTGGATCCCATAGTTGACGCAGAACCCTGGACGGCCAACGCGGAACCCCCTAAGGCCTCGGAGGTTTAGGACTGCAGATATTCTCTCAAGCGCCACCGAGCTTCTGGTCCGGATGACCTCCCGCCCACATTGTTCAAAGATGGGGGTGAAATACTCAGTCAGCGCTTGTCTGATCTGTTTGCCTGCATTTGGGAAAAGGGGACTGTTCATGGAGTCGGAGTGTCCATTTTCAAAAAAGGGGCTTGTACTGAGTGTGGTAACCATATGGGGATCAGCTTAACCCCTGTCGTAACCAGATTGTTGGCGTCACTTGTGCTTCGCCGCCTTATGGTGGCTCGTGAAACTGACTCGAGAGCAGCAAGCGGGTTTCCGGCATGGTAAGGGTTGCGTTCACTAAATAATGATACTGTGTCAGCTGCTACAACGTCATACGCACCGACGACCTACAGTTTTAGCATTCCTGGATTTCCAAGGAGCATTCGACGCGGTTGATCGGTTTGCTCTCCTTGACACGCTGGCCCATCAAAGAACGCCCAGGAAGTTTGCGAACATAGTACCTTCTCTGTATTCTCAGACTTCCGGACGTGTAAGAGTATACGGGGAGCGCTCCAAAAGCTTCCGTACACAAAGCAGTGCACGTCACGGGTGCCCACTCTCTCCATTCTTATTTAATTTCGTGATCGATGAGATGATAAGGCGAACGCTGGAAGGTCTTAAAAACCCCGGCCTTCAAATATCCTCCGGCAAAAACCTTGTCGATATGAAATATGCGGACGATATCGTTCTCGTCTGCGAAGAGGAGGAGGCGCAGGTGTTTCTGATGAACTCACCAAAGTCATCCTTTGGTATGCACTTTGCACCCATGAAGTGTAGGGTCATGCTCCTGGACATGCAGTCACTGAATAAGCCACTTTCAATCCAGGAAGGAAGCACTCGAAGTTGTGGAAGGTTCCACGTACCTTGGGAAACCTGTTAGTCCTGATTGTAGTGTGACAGTGAGGTCAATACACGAATCAACAAGGTCCGGCTAGCATTTGCTAATTTGAGGCATCAAAGCGGTATATCCCTGAATTTCAAGGTACGTGTGTATCAGGCTACAGTGCGGGCTGTATCGTTGTATTGCTGTGAGACTTGGCCTGTTCGGTCAGCCGAGATGAGATGTCTTTAGGTGTTCGACAATTGTTGTCTCCGAACCTTAGCTCGTGTGGGTTGGTGTCGGCGAATCCATGAGGCGAGTAGAAAGCGAGTTTTTGGTTAGGGGACGGGGTATTCCATTGAAGAATGTGTCCAGCACCAGAAGCTGCGTTGATTAGGCCATGTACCGAGCTTGTCGAACCATCGTTTGCCGAAGAGGGTGCTGTTTACCGTGCGCAATTCAGAGCGCCGGAAGCAGAGAGGTGGTCATCCCTTGACCTGGCATAGGGACATGAGAAACTACTAAACGTCTGGGTGCTGTCGGTGCTACTCGCCTGGAGGCCGCGCGATCCCCGTTGCGCCTTGTTGGAGACGCTGCAAGATATGGCTGCTAATCGATGTCAACGGCGTTCTTGTTGTCAGTTTCTATCCAGATTGCCTGCTAGAACTAAGTCCCTTGTCTATCCACCTTGATTCTCTTCTTCACAATAAGGCTTCAAATGAATCATGGCTGTACGGCAGCGAAGCATCAGTGAACACCAACGTCATGCTGTCGATGGTGTTGATGGTGACCGAATGGTCCATGGTTCGAACTCGACCTCTGCATCTCGACTTCTCCTCTCTAGGCTTGGGCAACCTGGCAGCATCCCACCCTTTGTTTTTTTTTCAGGTAACACGGCAGCTAGGTACCGAAATGGTTTTTAGGCTGAACGATTACTTTTTCACTATTATTATCCGACTGTCATTTAACCGCGCGATAACATTTCACCGTGTACGGAACCACGAAATAACCACTCCATGACCGCATTTCTCCGTTACAGCGACGCTAAATAACTGTCCTTGTGACATTCTATTATACCACAGTTAAATAATGGTGCCATAACTTGGTCCTTCCCAGTGCACTGGGATAGTCCTATTCGGACGGATTGGTTTACATTTCAATTCATGGACCTTCATTTTATCAAGAAGCTCTCCGAGATTCGAAAACGAGTGAACACTCAGAAATGGATGGTTGGGGGTACTCGAATACAACCTTTCCCACGAAAGGATTAACGGAGGAAGTGTAATTTATAAGTAAACAATGTGTTGAAACCGACCTATGGATGAATTCATCCATAGGTTACGTTAACTTACAGGAACACCAGGTATGGGTTTTCCATTTAGTTTGAGCATGCAGTCTCTTGCAGAAGTCGCATTCGGAAACTCGATGAACCCATAACCCATGTTTTGCCCAGTGGCCTTGTTTCGGATAACCTTCACGCTAACGACAATCTCACCAAGGTTCTCAAGCGTTCGCTTGATGAAAACCTCATCCATGTAAGATTCAAGCTAAACGAGTGGACATAAGAGTAAGAACAACATACATCTCCCATCCAAATCGTGTTTGAAAAGTTTTGCATGCTCATCGTTTCGTGAGGACTGTGACGTCGATGCCTTTGTACAGCTCCTCGCGGAGCACCCGAAAAGACTTGGGCCGCTGATTGGTTGACCCAAGTCACCATCGTGTCCCGTGGACTGCAGAGGATTCCACACTAGATATGCCGTCCGGTTCATGTTCTTGGAATCTTTTTGACCACGGCCGCACCAAAATGTAGTTGTCAAGGTAATTTTGGAGAACTAAATTGTGCAAAACAGCCGGAGTAACGAATCGATGGACGGAAGAAGACGAAAATTCCACTGAGTTCAGTAAGTTTAAACAGAAGTAGAAGGCTGGGTGGTCGTGGACTCGGGTTTTAAAGTGGGTGGCTGTGGGTAAGAGTATTATTCAGCCCAATCACTCAACGCCTATTTTCGTCAACACTTCAGACAAGAACCCAAGGGTATGCACAAAAAGTATCTTGCTGTGCAACGACACAGCCACTATGGGACGGCTTCTTGAGGAACAAGTTAATCGCCAGTTACATTTCTTTTACCAGTTTGAACGAAAAAACTTCACCGCTCTCCTCTGATTGGGCGCGATATGCGACACCTTTAGAGAAGATGTGGTTGGTGGTCCGTCTGCTGTTGTGAGATGGCCACGGTTAAAATTCTATAATCTAACGTTAAGCGGCTAATGTATACTTCTTCCTTTGTTTCGAAGAAACGACTTTCCAGCCAAAACTCGTCGTTTGTAGCCAGTGGTTGAACGTGATCTATATATTCAGTGATGGGTTAGGTGTACCGTGGTTCAATTTCTAATTGATTAGTGGCTCAGTAAAAGGGCGGTGTAGATAATGCTGCAGCACTAGTGAAAAAAAGGATGCCCCCGTGCAATCTTAGACTCACTATGCAAGGCAGTGAAAATACCATGCTTTGCCCTATTGTCATAGCTGGTCGATGCTTGTGAGAGACTCGATTTTTAGCACTTTGACGGCAATCCACGATAATGCCTCCCTCATCGAGCGTAGGAGAATGTTAATAATTATCAACGGGACACCAAAATGCCCATCGAGTACCGACGGCATGTCCGCTTTGCAGGAATCATGCCCAGTTAAAGCATGATCAGGTAGACACAAACTGAACACGGAGTTCTGGCTTCACGGATTGATACACAGGATGGAGGCTTTTGCCCAAGTTTCCCCGGTCGGTTTTGTTCTTTTCGTTGAGCAGCTGCCGATCACCTGAAAATCACAAGCGGAAAAATGGTGTAGCGCTGCTCTTTAAGTTTTCAGCGCGAGGCAGCATGCTTGCCAGCACGAAAACTCACATAAAAGTTGCCTAATTGTTCTTTTGATCTGGGTTCTAGAAGGGGCGTGGACAACCGTCGGAGGAAGGTTATTCCACGCAGCTACTACACGAAGTGAGAAAAAATTTGACTAATGAAAGTGTGCGCTCTGAGCTTGAAAATCCTCTCACCATGTCCCCGCCGCTCAGCAGCGAAAATACTGATGGCCAAACCTAGTTCAAGCAGGGCATAAGTAAGAAGT
>SJOL01000001.1:288391-317415 GCA_004794785.1 Opisthorchis felineus
CGCTGAGCTGGGCAATTTGATTGCAAACGTTTCATCACCAATCGAGGTGACATCATTAGTTCGTTATTGAGGAGCGTAGCGGTGCTTAGCGATGGGTTGGTGGTTGTGCCCAACCACCATACAACAACGACCAACTCATCGCTACGCACCACTACGCTCCCCAATAACGTACTGATGATGTCACCTCGATTGGTGATGAAACGTTTGCAATCAAATTGCCCAGCTCAGCGAACAAGCCAGTGACCAAACATTGTTAATAATCACCCCCAAAAGAACACTCGGTAATGCTGTAGTTCATCCCGTTATACCTCATGCCATACCCAGCGCCGTTATATCAGTGGTTAGGGCGCGAATTTACTGACCGGAAGGTCCGTTGTTCGAATCCGACCTCTGCCTCTCGACTTCTCCTGTCTAGGCTTGGGCAACCTGGCAGTATCCCAGCCCTCGTGCTTCCTTCGAGTGGCATGGAAGCTAGGCACCGAAAGGGTGTTACAGCTGAACGACTATCTTATTTCATCTTTATTTCATGTATCAACTCTAACATGACATATTTTAGATACAACTGCCAACGTGAGAAAATCCGATGCCTACTTCATTATTTTCATCGTGTCACTCAGACTGTACCCACTGGTACGGTTACCTACACACGACGCTGTCTCGGTAGCTTGGTCCCGGATTGGGCAAAGAGCACCCGGACGTTTGATCAGCTGCGGATACATATCAACTCTCAGAGCACGATCGAAGAAGCTGGTGTGAACACGCTACAGGTTTGATGTTCTTAAACTGTCTTGTCTAAAGTGGACTCTGTATCATCCTGTTTATTTCGAATGACTGGCTAATGGTATGGTGACTTCTTTAAGGCCATTTCAGTCTTTTCAGGTTCGCGGTTGTATTTCAGAAAGAGTAACGGGCTCTACCCTGCCACCAAAGCACACTTTTATGTGGTTTTAGTGTGTATGGAGTCGTCACAGAGAGGATAGTTTCGTAGCAGGACTACTGCACCGATTTTCTCTGCTAAGTAACCAGAGCTGCTGCTTTTCGCGAATCGCTTATTCTATCTTAGTGTTATAGCATTAGTGACACTGCCTTTGCAGCCTTTATCTAGGTAGACCTAACCGGTGTCGTCACAATTGCAATAGTGCTCGATTAGATGGCTCAGTGGTTAGAGCGCGAACTTACTGACCGTGGTTCAAACCCGACATCTGCCTCTCGACTTCCCCTGTCTAGGCTTGGGCAACCTGGCAGTATCCCAGCCCTCACGCTTCCTTCGAGTGGCGTGGAAGCTAGGCACCGAAAGGGTGTTACAGCTGGACGTTTAGTTCCAGTGTTCCACTACGTGGAGCAGAAAAAGTGAAGCGTGATGCTGATCGACCCCAACAATTTAAGCTACCTATGTCTTCAGACAGTTCGTTATCAAATCTTGCGTTGTCCCCTGTCCAGCTCAGGGAAGGTCACTATACGCTGTTTGCTCTGATCACTCCACAGCTCTGAACTTATAAGCTAAACTTTGCCGTTATATGCTGTTTTCTTGGGTCCGCTCTACTTGATAGCCCAATAAAATAAACCAACCAGTCATCTGAACATGAGTGTGACCTGGAGATGTGGACAGGACTCACGGTTAGAGGAGGAACTCTTCATACTGTTTGAATCATGCTGACGCTGCAACACCAGTGTCAGTTGACGCCATACTGTACCTGTTCATGAAAAAGCCCCGTCCCTTTCGAATAGTTGTGTACGTAAACCGTATGCACTACAGTACGCCGTTTTCCGGTAAGATTCAAAGTTACCCCTTGTTAAGTTGGTGTTTTCAGTCACACCGGCTGCTTTACACTGACGGTTACAGAGAACAACAGGTACATTGTAGAGTTCGTCGTTGTTGTCACAGAATGTACAGTTCACCGGTCCGACAGTAACTGCGGTATTACTGTCCCTCTTTCGAGTATGCAATCACGATATTTCAAACAATCCTTTTTCCTTCACTGGTTCCAGGTGGATTTTGCCAACAAGTTTCTGGGTGGTGGTGTGCTCAGTTCTGGCTGTGTTCAAGAGGAAATAATGTTCGTTCTTCGCCCAGAATTGCTGGCCACTTGTTTGTTCGTCGAATGCTTGGGTGATGACGAGGCAGTACTGATTGAAGGTGCGGAAACCTATTCACGATCCTCGGGTTATGCTGATACTTTCAAATGGACTGGAGATTTTAGCGAATCACAGTCAGGCATGGAACGGTACGTAGTCCTCTACTTGCTCATTTATATCACTATCGCGCCGCTACGTATTTGCGTTTTCAATCCATTTTCTACCTCAGTCTTGACAAGTCGTAGCTTACGGTCATCGGATGAACTGTTTTAGGTGGTACAATGGTGATGGAATACCTGAAGTTTGTTTCGAAGTGACCAATAACGAGAAGCGAACAAATCTATTTTCACATTACAGTACAGTGTAAGTTTATGCCTTCAATCGAAGCTGAGAGTTTGTGATGCATCTGTATGATGTCCAGGCTCTTCGTTTGCATGTTGTTCCAACCGTTTTGTCGTAAACGCCGAGAGGTGCTTATTGACGCATCTTGTTGCAGCTGGTTTGTGGTTTTTGCAACAACGTTTTCGTAATGTGGGTATGGTGCGCCATTTTTCCGTCTCCGTTTCGTCGTGCTTGAACTAACTAACTGGTTCACAGTAACTTTGTGGGGTTTACAGCAGCCTTCATTCTGGCTGTAGTTAGTGAGTTGTGGATGTATGTTGGCTGGCTACGAAATATTCTTCCTTCACAAATGAAACACTTTGATTTGAGCAAGTTTTGCCATCGTCTTTTTATTGTGAATTCTCCGTGCTCTCGGAACCTTTCTGTAGTTGACAGGAAGCGCTATGTCCACTGTATACCATTCAGGCAGAAATATGGGGTACCGCAGTATGAATGGTTGAGTTTCATCCGTGGTCTTGGTTTCATGTGACTTGCTCAGTAAAACGGAATGTACCGAGTTCTGCGCGCACATAACAGCTTAGGACGTGATGAATTGTTGTAAGCTTATGCTCGAGCGTAGTTCGAATCAGTCGTTGACGGTAGGTTGCTTTCACTAATTTCAGAAGGGCTTGGTAAACAATCGGTAGTTTTCAATTGGGCAACGTTTCGCTTATGACACAAAAGCTTCATCAGGCCAAGTGAGCAGGTCACCAAATTGGCCAGGTTTTAAGGCAGACGGGGAACCAATCAGCAAGACCTCTTCAGAATAACTTTCCAGAACGGAAACACTGCGTTCTGCACTGGTGCAATTGAGGGGTCGCCTCCCAGTAAACAGAACCAGGGACACTCTACCAAATTAAGTGTAACGACTGCACTAAGG
Organism: Opisthorchis felineus; assembly: GCA_004794785.1. NCBI lineage: Eukaryota > Metazoa > Platyhelminthes > Trematoda > Opisthorchiida > Opisthorchiidae > Opisthorchis > Opisthorchis felineus. The sequence continues at coordinate 291,729 of SJOL01000001.1, forward strand.
TCTATATAGGGCAGACGACCAGGGAACTTCACATCAGAATCGGAGAGCATAGGAGAAAAATAAACAGGCCGCCGAGAAACGCTGACGAATATCAAGCGTTACTGAAAGACTCGGCAATTGCGGAACACGTACGGGACACAGAATAGATCTAGAAAATGTTGAGGTTTTGAGGCGAGGACTACGGTCCACGTCACAGAGACTGATAGCCGAGGCGGTAGAAATCGCCAAGCATCCCAGTGTTAACAAAATAGAAGGCGTGGAACTGGCAAGCGCGCGGAGAACGGTCTTGGATCAGTCTAGCTAACACGTGTTGGTGTGCGATCATCAGAAGGAGGAGTGGTCATCATTTGAATTCCACTTAAACTTACCCACCTCCCTTCCCCCCAACTAAATTGTCGCAACACTCACAAGCCCACGAAGACCAACGAAAATCTACCAGTGGCAACCGCGGTGGATCATCAATTGAAGCACCCTGAAGTGGAAGATTAAGAAGCAAAAAAACGATCGGAACTCCTCCAATCCATCAGTGCAAGATTTTGGCAACCAAATAACCCACAAGTGCTGTTAATTGACACTCAACACTGATCTAGTGTGAAAATCTGAAGAGATCTTACCGATTGGTTCTCCGTCCACCTTAAAACCTGGCCAATTTGGTGACCTTCTCAGTTGGCCTGACGAAGCTTTTGTTTCAAAAGCGAAACGCTGCCCAGTTAAAAACTACCGATTGTTTATCAAGCCCTTCTGAAACGATGACTTTTCAATCGGTTCTAAACTTTTTTCAATTGCTTTTACTGATGTTTGCTTTTCAATAAAATGGATCAGTGTTCTGTACTATATCAAAGCAAGACAGCAATCGGAATACCATGGGCACACATGTTAAGTATTCTTGGCGGGAGGACTCAAATCACCAGTGGTTAATGACATTGGCAGAAATGGCCCAATCGCATAGTCAGTGTCGCTCGTGCATCAAAGCTATCGCCTTCAATGCGTTGTTTCCCAATTTCTGAACAAACTGAACATGTCTTCGCCTCCAATGCTTGGTTGTATGTCCCACACTCCCGTTTTCCGATGATCGAAACTGTAGCAGCTGGAACCAATGTGCCTATGGCACACGGTTTACAGCTGATAAATTGAGTTGAATTGATTAGGAGGATTAAAGTGTCCAGAGAAGGATAATTTATACAGGAAAGTGCTTGTTCCCATAGCCAGAAGATTGTGATTAATTTGTCCGACTTGAAGAACAACTTAAATGGTTCTGCATAGCCCAAATACTTTTCGCACAATACTGATAATATATCCACTGAACTGCTGCGGTAATTTTTGTGGTTCCTTGTATGGCCTTAGAACGATTAGAAACTAATATTTCCCCAGGTCTGTTCTGTTCCGTTCCGGCTTGGTTGTGGAACAAACTTCCAAGTCAACATCAGCTTAAATGCTCCCATGTGGTGTTGCTTATAAACAGGGAGTTGGAGAAAATGACATCTACACCTTGTTAGACATGTGATCTTTCTGATTGTCCTGAACGAGGATATTTCCTCAAATGCGGTTTTAGGGAGCACGCTTATCGTGATTTTGCACTAACCAGTTCACGTGGTTGGGGTCCCTGTTTTGAAGAGTATCGCTCCACTCTGAACAGTTTGAGTTGGATGAGCTGCACCAGAGTTTTAGTCTTCGGCGGAACCAGTTGGACGCATATAAACGCTACTGACCCGAAGCGGAAGAATCTATCGAACACACGCTTTTGGGAGTGTCCCATTAGGCAGAGGCTTATATAAAAAAAACCGTTCAGCTGTAGCACCCTTTCGGTGCCTAGCTGCCATGCCACCCGAAGGAAGCACGAGGGCTGGGATACTGCCAGGTTGCCCAAGCCTAGACAGGGGAAGTCGAGAGGCAGAGGTCGGATTCGAACCACGAACCTTCCGGTCAGTAGATTCGTGCTCTAACCGCTTGAGCCATCTCGCCCCCAGGCTTATATAACATTGCTCTGACACCTCACCAAATGCATCCACCATGTTCAGGTTTCAGAAGCGCTTTAATCGATCTACAGAGTACGTAGTAGTCAAATATGGACCGCCAAGGTATTCCTAACGGTTGAGGAAGTTACATTCATCTTGTTCTTCCCCCTATTTGGTGCACAGAAAAGTTTTTAGAGGCCCTGCAATTATCCTGGTCAGCCGCCTGTACAACATGTTTCGTTACTGCAGTATTGTTCAACTCCGTACTTCCACAATTCCTCTTTGATTCTTAGTATCCCTTTTGGTCGGTAAGCTAAATTACACAATGGAAACGAAATGAATAGTTGGATTTGGACTAACACCGCCGACCTCTCGCCCGCTCAACGGGAGCTTCAGAGTACGCTGCTCATCATCACACTTGGTTTTCTTGTGGGGTTCATCATGCATCTGCTTAAAAAATCAATAAGCGAGGACCACCAGTACCACAAGTGAGCCCTTAACACATCGGGCCAGACGTCGACTTACCCTATCTGCTTAAAGTGATTGACATAAACTGATATGGATTGTGCCAAGTAGAGCCTCTCCGTCAGAATAGCCGTTCTGTATGCGGGATATCGATGATTCGAGGACAGCTGTTCCTTTTTTCCCCCGCTTTCTACGTACTTTGGCTTCCTATCGAGAATATACCAAATGACCTTCTATTCCATACCATCTTACTATTTCACATAGCGCTTATACGTGCGCTGTTTTTATTTCCAGAGACGAATGGCATCGATGGAAGACCACTGTAGTGGCCATAGATGCTACATATTTTTCTTCCCCTAAAGCGCAGTTCACGCCCGAAATGATTCAGCGCGAACTTAACAAGGTGAGTAGTGGTAACTCCCTAGTTTTATTCACAAGGTTACTAGTTTATTACTATTTATTTATTATTTATTTACTTATTTATTTATTTATTTTTATTTTTATTCATTTACTATTTACTAGTTTTACTTACATCAACAGCTGGCCTGCGTTTTTCGGGTTTTTACTGTGACATTGTTTTCATTTTTCAGGCTTACTGTGGATTCACAGATGACCTTGCCCCCGGACGTAAACTCCCATCGGTAGTAGCCACTGGCAACTGGGGTTGTGGTGCTTTCCGGGGGAACGTCGACTTGAAAGGTAATAACCTAACATAATTCACTTGTTTCTAAATCTTTACTATATACGCAGTCTCAATAGCTCCCGAATGCTTTTCACGAGACTGTAGTCGTGCTTTACGCCCGCCTGGGTGCATCAGGTTTCTTGTTGCACGCCTGCATATCCCTTTGTTCAGTTTGGGTTTCTAAATGCCGAATTTAATTTCGCTGGTAACATTGATTTTTAGCCACTCACAAACAAAGTATTTTTGAACAGCTCCCAGCATTCAACATGTTGATATCAAGGGAATTTTGCCTCCGGCAAACACTAAGTAATGATCTGAGTTATTTAGCTAGCTCCGTCAGCACTTAGAACGTGCAACCTGAGATCACCTAGCACCAGATGCACCACAATATAATCGAAAGGCCTCATGTGACTGAGCTTTCTACGATGCAGTCGCATCAAATCTTTCGAATTCCAACAAGAACATTCCTTGTAGCATTGTTTTAATTCGTCCTATTCCAGTGTATCACTTTATTGTTCACTGAGTGTGATCGATTAGTTTTTGATTTCTTCGCTGAACTTGGCAATCTGATTTCAAACGTTTCGTCACCGGTCCAGGAGACCACGTCAGTACGCGGTTGGGTGGGTGTGGTTGAGCTTTTCACTATGGTTAAAAAAGATCCATCTCACAAAAGTCCGTATACAGATACCCGTCCAACTCTGGCTGACTATCGTCTACGTGCGAATGTGCATAGGACGTCGTACGTAAAGCAAACTGTTTGAGCGAATAGGGTTTGAATGGTCTTTCAGTTTTATGATTCTAACCCGCCGTTCACGTCAAGTTATCCTGGGCGGACCGATCTCTAACTGAAATGATTCATGTAACCGTTGGGCAGCCAGAAATTGTACGACGCGTTTCAAACTTGCCGTGGCTTATTGTTGTCCGATGGACTCTCTTCGGAGCTTGTTTTATTAGCTCTAGCCGCCATGCTTCCACAGATTTCTGTTAATGGGTTTGAATGGCAGGATGAATTTACACATCAAAGTGTTCAAAAGACTGCCTAGTTGAACGCTTGAAACTGTTTGTGCTACTCAAGCTTTTCTTTGTTGACGACGTTGCAATTTGCTGAGTAATTTAAATTAACTGAATTTAATCTTTCTGGTTGAGGACTGTTCTCTTGTTGGGTTATCTATGGCAGACGAATCAGATCTGCCGGTCTTTCGCATCTCCCACTCTGGAGGTTACTGTTCCACACCACCAGGAATGCTATCTTTGACCGCTGCTAGATGATAGCGTGTGCTTAATGTTATTTCCGCCGGATAAACTCCTAGCCACTAGGCGTTCTTGTGCTTCTCACGTTGTTGCTGAATAATACTCGAATCTATCTCCTTTAAGTTTTCTTGTAATAAGCTGTCCTTCAACGTGAAACAGCCTTCACGGAACTATACAGTCTTTTCCCCACTGAATGCAGCAATCTTCCAGTGAGAGAGGTGTCAGTGGGCAGTAACATCTCTGGAGGAAGTGATTCTAATGCATCTGAAAATGTTCTCAACGTAGGCTACCTCCAATAGACAAAAAACCCGCATCGCACCAAACGTGGCACGCTTCCTGAATGATCCTTATTCACACCCAATAGCAATATCAGTTCAATTAAGTGGGAGACCACTACGTTATATCCACAGCTGTCGAAGCAAAAGTGCAACTAATCAGCAGCTGGTCCGTGCAGATTGACCTGGGGAATGAAATTAACGTGACGAGCCCATCATTGTTGTCATACTGTATAAGCCCGGTTAATTTTACTCAGTCTGAGGATAGAAAGTTCTTTCAGCGCCTGCCTTCCCCAACTCTTACATCCAAGTTTCCGTTTAGATGCCTGTCAACCGCGTGACTGGGTTCGTTGGATAGATGTTACCCTATACGCCTGCATCATCTGGTGAAAAGTAAACTTCTTACGTAGTACGTTCATTGCATGCATCTAGAGGGATGCTCAGCTGTCAGACAGTTGACTGACCAAATGTGCTTTGGTTTGTGAAAAAGAAATTCGTCGGCAGTCTACAACTGTGGCCTTTAGAGATGGGGTAGGTTTGTTGTCAGCGCAAGTGAGCGAGACACCCTCGGCACGTTGATTCAGTTGGTGCAAAGCATATTCCTTATCCAACTCCCGTAACGTCCACCGGAGTTCGTGTGGTCCAGTAAGGCTATTTCTATCCCCAAGGGAAGGCGCGAGCTATTCGGCTGAGTGAAACCGGACAAAATAATATTATATTGCTCAGCTGTTGGGTTTTAGCTTTCGCTCAGTTTGGCCTGTGGTCCAGAAAAAGATATCTGTAAGCACCATAGCCAGATTTTGTGGATTTCCGACAGAAGCTGTCGCTGCGAAAACCGGGAGCAGCTGATCATGATCGGTTTTGCAAATTTCCTACTCTCCGAACTGTCCCGTCACGTTGACTTCGCAGGTACCATCACAACCCTGGTATAAATATTCGGTGAGTAGAGTTTCTTGTTTGATTTTCACTGTCAATGTCTCAAGATTACCAAGATGGATACCGAAGAGATCATCACATGCCGGTGTTAGCAACAGAGAATAAGAGCGATTCACGCTCAACGGAGTTACCGAGGATCGGTTGAAGTATTTCATCATCCTGGTTGGTCTTCAGTCGCCAGACTTTCAATGAAGACCTTCGGACCTGGCTACTGGATTGAATCGAACAGGACCCGGAGTTCATCTTGCAGAAACTTAAGATCAAATGCTAACGCCTGATCAATATCGATTCCGACGCTGCAATGAGTGGACATTCTGGGGCCCTTCACTCTGATGTGTTCTGCAAAATGACCACCGATAGGTAATCAACCCCCCAAGCAGGCCATAAGGCAATCGCCAAATCCTATCGGTTTTATGACGATCGGCAACTGTCCCCACCACAATCACAGGTACAGTAGGCACCATCGTACGATACCGTAGATCGTGCAAATACTGGCCTGACAAAAAATGCACTTAGGAGCGGTGACCGCCACATTCAGGATGAATTCCACCAGCCGACGAAAATTCGTCATAGTGTGTATTATTAGTATGCCAGTTCCTCTTCAGCTTGATACAGGTTCCACTGGCGAGAAGCTGTTTCCATTACTCGTTGGCGAAAGTGCGATCTCAAGGTTCTCCGGGAATCCTGTGGATCTCGAATCCAAAATCTTGGATTACCACCAACCTCTAGCTGACTTAGACGGCGGAGCACCCAACTGGCTTCCAAATATCGGCGAGTTATCTTACTGCTGGACAAATAAAACGCTCACAGTGGCACTCGTGTGGCATGTAAACCTAATTTTCATGCCTCCCAACACAACAGGGAAACTGTAGCTGTTGGAATCTGGAATTACAGAGACCGTGAAAATTAACTATTTAGTGCATTTCTTGAGATACCTTATGAATTTGTACAGTAATTGTGAAAGTATTGGAGAAAGGTAGACTGGGATACTTCATTTTCAGCAGTCATTTTGATGCAGTCAGGTGACTGCGCCTAGTTGAGGGTTTTGGATTCGATGACTAAGTCATGTTTCCGAAATTTGGGTTGAGCCATTACCTTATGCAAAAAAAACTACTCAAGTGGATGAAGGCCTCTTTCAGAAAGATGAACTTCGAAGGACGCGTAGACATTGCTGAGCGGTATCATCCAGGCTGTTTTGAATATTAACTAGTGCTTCAGAAACTGAAGATTTTGCTAAGCTTACAAACTAGGAAGGTCGTAACTCGAACCGTCAACAAAATTTCACCTTGCATACTACAACCAAAGGTTTGAAGTGGATGGGAAATATCCGGCATCACGCAATCACCTGGGTACATCCAGGTGCATTGAGACAGGTGACCCAGGTGCTTCGCATATTGAAGTTTATTGAAGAAGACAACGAGTACAGGCAAAGTTTCAAGTCTATATTGTAAGAGTGCCGGTGTTGTTTTGTTCACCTTAGTTTCGATGTCACATCAAGTACCATTTTTTACGTAAAATCTGATAGAGTAAGTCGTCGGCATACACCCGCTTGTGTAGGATTCGAGGCTTTGATCAGCTCTTCCAGGACTTCACCTTGCAGGTAACCTGATTTGTTTGGACTGTATCGAAACTTTGGAGATACCAATAATTTGAGATTCACGGACGATCCAGTAACACGTCAAACGATGACCAATATGAATCAATGGGCTCCCGATTGTCTGGAGCATGATTGAGATATATTCGACGACTTCTTTACTTAATTATATTAGGAGGAAACAAAACGTGTAGGCCATTCAGCTGGATTTTAGAGTTGTGCCTTTGCACTTACTTGCTTAGTTTATGTGCGTTGGCGAGGCGGCTGGTGAAGCTGTTGCAGGTGCATAGGTAGAGACGCTGTATTAACCATGTGCACAATTGTCAGGGCTAGTAGTGTGAGGTTTCAACTTGAACACGGGGCGGTCAAATCCAGCTAGATCCATTTGATGATTCCCACTCAGGACGAAAATCGCAGTTGGTTACTTTTTCAGGACCGACCACTTCTGTCCACAATCCTCCAAGCCTGTGGCGACGCATCGAATTTGTTAGGGATCCAAATGCTGATGAAAAGTCGACTAGTCGTCCAACTCCTGATCCTTACAGAGGACCTGACCATTACCAAGAGATGGAATTGAATTTCTGCAGGCGATAATCGCACTGCAACGGTGGTCGTTACCCGGGAAGCAGCTGAATGCAGCGGGATCCTGATGTCTGATCTTAAGGTTCAATGTGTTCTCGTGTGAAAATCCCAAGCCTACGACATTGTAATTGTCAAATCCTCCTTGAACATCGTGAAGAGATGTGAATAGTTAACAGACCATTCATCGGTATTCAGATTGCGACACTTGTGGTAAACCAAAACTAGTTGTTATTTTGTTGTTGTTGGTAATATTACTCAACTACTTTATATTTGGCTTGGATTTTTCAGAAAAACGGAGCTGGGCTTTCAACTAGCTTTCAAGTTTATTGCTTATAGTGACAGTGCAATAGAAACCGACACGAGTAGGACGAATCACTTCAAACACTAACGTAAAGGCGTTTTAAAAACCGCTTGGCTATGTGTTGATTGTTTGTAATTCAGATAATTTCATTTGTCCTGCCTTGTTCGGTAATCCACAGTGATACCATACTGTCTAACTCACTCTATAGTCATTAACACTTTTTCCTTCTTTCAGCCCTCATCCAAATGATGGCGTGTGTCCAGGCTGGTAAATCACTCGCCTACTTCACCTTTGGGGACAAAGCTTTGTTGGCAAAGTTGTACGACATGTATATCTTCCTCTCTTCGAATTCAGTAACTGTCGGTGAGTTTTAAATCGACTTGATATGTTCATTCCGTTTTCTACCCGTGAGTTGTCGACTAACTGCGCAGTCCACTTACAGTCATTCACCAATTTGTGTTTATGAGATCAATGATTTTTTTCATCCTGGTGCAAACACAGATACCAATATGTGGTGTCATACCAGATCACAGTTCAAGATGCTTAGGTCGACACTGAAATTTTTACGGAAGTCGGGGTCATTTTAGGTCACATTTACCACAGGCCCATCAAATCGCTGAATAGCAGAATACCGTTTGTTACGTCTCCCTGATTGCGCTTTTGCCCATTCTTGGCCATGGTCCACCTTCGATCCGCTCATTAACAGAAAGTCAAGTGTCGAAGACCAATGCCTCACGGCTGAAAAGAAGCGAAGAGTGAGGAGTCCAGTACCAACCAACCTCGGATGTTATGCACTTACACTGACGGTCTTTATTGAAAATGAAAGCAGGACTGCCTGCTAATTCGGTTAGTAGTCGTATCTTTCCTAAGCCTAGACACAGAACTAACTCCGTATGCCAGTCGACCGACTTCCTCGAAGATTTCTTTTTGCAGAACCACGCAAAAGGTGGAAAGGAGCCAGGGGAGGTCAAATAATGACTTGGCAGTGAAGTGTGAAAGCCATTACTAGCAAACTGAGCTGCGCTGGTCATTGCCGTCTCTCTGGATGGGGACGCCGAGACGGGACGCATCAGTGGTTAGAGATGATGATTATGGACCTGCTGAGCTGCAGCCCGCCCAAATTTCGCAGCTATACTTTGACCTTTTTTTAACACAGTGTGTTGCCAGGACTGGTGAAATAGGACACCGCATAGAAAACCTCAAGCAGAATGAGTTTTATTTATTCGGGGAGATGGTTTGCCCTAGAAAAACCTCTGTGTACAAACTCTTCATGCGAAAGGGGGCCACTATGCCTGGGGTTGAAAAATTGTGAGAACTGTCAACGAGGGTCATAGTCAAGCGCATGTGAAAGCCCGTGTACGTAGGGTCAATTATATTCACATCACTCAATTGACAAATCCCTCTCCAATCCTGGAACAATTATTCTGGTTTATCCACACTCAAGGGAGGAATCAGTGGGCCTGGGCTTCCCTCTCATCAGTGGTGCTTATCCTTGACCGTGCCGAGATTTAAGTCCCGAAGACGTCGATGCTCGAGACGAGCATGTTACCACTAGTCCACCTGCGAACGCTGAACACACGTGAAACATCATGTTTGAACAGGTGAACATGTTCACGCTTGGACTGTGACCGATTTTCCCAAAGCCTCGAACGGATGGCTGCTGTGATACACACCACCACAGAAGTTGTCACATCATCAGTCCTACGGTCCTGAACCAGTTTTAACTGATTCTTACCCAGTGATGTTCACGCTGCACCCGCTACAAACTTCCTTGCAAACTTAGTGTTACGGTAATCGGATTCAACAACCTAAAAGTCGACCACTACCGGACGATTTGACCAGCGTAATATCTACTGCAACAACAGCAAATATACCTACTCCGTTTACGAGTGTTACGGTGAGGAGTTGTATTGACAATTACAGTCAACAATGGTTTTCTCCCACTTCAGTCTGTAGATCCCGCAGCCGAAAGGTTCTGTTTCCGTCAAATTACGGTTAGTTAATGTTGGTCGAGCTTGGTGTCAAAAGAGATTATGGTGTGATTTTCTGTATTTTTTGTTTCACTTATTACCGATTTTTGAAAGCGCTTCTACATGAAGGCACCATTAAGGTTTATTAAGGATTGGGACTCACTGTGCACCCTCGTACTCTTCCTCGCCTTTATCTGAACCATTTTATCTTAGAATGAAGCCGGTGACAGGAGTACGGAAGAAAACAAATTTGGTTACTGCTGAGTTAGGTTACACCAAGTTAAAAAGCAGTGAGTGACTGTAGGAATTCAGACGGCACAAAGGTGTACAGTTGAAACCAGAGAATTGTCACCTGCATTTGTTGAGGATTGCACAGAGGGTGCAACGAAGCACGTACATTCAAGTATGATTAAACTGGGTGTGTAAGTTAAATCATCAACCGAATACTCCGAATTTTAGCTGTTAGCTATAATACGTCTGACAAAAAAGCAGAAATAGCTTTGCTTCGCCAGTCTCTGAGAAGCTTCCAAACGGGTTAATGCAGGTCAGTACGTGTTTGAGTATGTACTTTACCGCCAAAAGTTGTTTGACTTTCACCTGATTGGGTCGCAATATTTCGTGAATCCCCTACGTTTTAAGCACATTTCTAGCTTATTGTGCTAGATATTTTGCTCATACACCTCCTCCATACGAAGGATCATCTTCTGGTACCATGCGTATTCCAAACATAGTTTCCAAACATCGTAACTTTTGAATAAGACTGATCCCCCTACGGTAAAAAAAAACTCGTGCTACCTGAAACGCATGGTCTGGTGATAAAAATAACCCTAAATCAGCTGTACAGCTATATGGTCAGTAATATTCTTCCTAATACCCCACAACCTGCTTCTTTTCTCCTCCGAATTATTGTCAACAGTTGTTTTTCAATCAGCTCTTGAGTTTTCCCTTAGTCAACTTTGTCAAATAGCTTCTCTCAATTGTTCTGTGAATTGGGAGGTTTTTCACACTACGCATGCATATCCGTAGTAGTATTCGTGATTTACCAATAGACCACTTCTTCCGTATAAAAACCTCCGGTCCGGCGGACTTTCGGATGGTAAAATATCAACCCCTCATGGGGGCCGGAAACGTCCAGCAATCTTGATCATGTCTCTCAAACACGGATTAATTTTATCTGAAATCAAACGTCGTAGACGCTCAGAGTGGTGCGTGAGGCCTGATTAGCTCTAGCCTGGCAGGACCCCCAGATACCAAGTTTTTTATGAATTTTGTCCTCTGGCGCAAATTCCTAGTATCATGTTGAAGGTGTATTTTACATCGAACCACAGTAACTTACTTCTGAACTCGCGATTGACGGTGGTTGGTTTGGTTTTTCTAGTTAGCCTTACAGACTTCATATTGACGTACTAGATCGCTAGGTAGCCTCTGCATTGAGTCATATGTGGCTCTGCTCAGTGCCCCCCTGTCGACCAACCGTCTTCGAACACCCGAATACACCCTACCAGTCAATTCACGTGTCGGTGGTGGATTGTTTGGAATCAGAGTTCTAGCCGGCTCCCCTTGACAGATAACCGAGAACCGGTCAACTCGGTTTAAACCTCCACTTTCGATTTTTTGGATGTGAACATAACAAAGAAAACGCGGTGAGTAGGACCTTTTTGGGAGAGGCATACAGGAACAAACTGTGATACTTGGCGGTATACAGGCGTTCTTCTTTTTCTTTACATCTTCCCCCAGCCTACTTACACTCAATAATTTCTTGTACTCTGGGGATAAGTCCTTAATGTCTGTGTATGCCATATCTTAACTTTGGGTGCCCTCATTAGCTTTCTGAACCACGAGAGTTCTCTGAAATGGGCACCTAAGAACGTGGTCTTTCCGTCAAGTTCGTTTGAGACGCCTCTAAAATGGACCGGTGTTTCGTTGATATCCGATTCAATGTCGGTGATCATTCTGTGCACAGCGGGTGTGTTTGGAAACGACTGAGTTTTAGCGAGATGTATTAACCGTCGTTCCTATTATGCGATCATTTCCAAAAAGGAGCGCACTCAGCCTGGCACGGGTAGCTTCTCCATTAGGTCTCTGTGGCAGACTGTTTGAATAGGAATTCAGCGTCCGGTTGCGTGAAAGTCACATTCGAATACCAGTAGGACGTTCTTAAGTGGATACCCGTATGGTTAGCCAAACCATTCGTGTGTGTAATTCAGCTATAAACAAACACATTTGATCCTTTTCTGGTACATTGCACCGACCTCAAACCATGTGTGCTGGTTTTTGCCCCCCCCCCTACATGCAACTTCGGGGAGGTCGTAACAGGTGTGTCATAAGTGTGCACATGCCCTCACTTTGCGACAGGCTTTTGTTATTATTCCGTCAACTAGCAACTAAACTAAGTGTCACACAATACAGTCATTTCGTCTTCTTCAGTATTGTATACGATATAGGTGTTCTCGAAATATGCATCCTAATTGAAATTGAAAGGCCGTGACTTTCCCTTGCTTGCCTTAGAGGATTGCCCCCTCCTGATTTGAGGCGTTCCATCGAACCTCCAATGTTCTGGTCAACCGTACTTGAATAAGACGTGTTCTTTTGTTGTCTATCCTAGAGAACATGGCTGCGTGCCCCAGGAGACTTTGATTATCTTCCATTAGCAATTATGTCTAGTTGTAAGCCATTGTTAGGTGTTTGTGTGCACAGACTTTTGGTTCCACAAACAATCTTTTCGTGCATTTCATTGTTCCCCTCTACGATTTCAGCGGAGTTGTGGAGTATTCTGTCGACTTTAGACAACACTCCCCGAGATAAACCGGATGGGCTGTATGCATACATAAAACAAAGGATCACTGTTTTGAGATCAAACTGAATTCACCACTTTTGTGACAATGATCTTATTTTTGGATCAATGCTGCAATATCATGTTTGTACTCTTTCTTCCCTTTTTATCGTAATCAGGTGGTATTTTTATGTGATATGCGTGTCATCATGATTTGCAATATGATAACGGAACAAGGGGACGAACCGCGTCCTTGAGGGAGGGGAAAAGTAAGGTATCGCAGGATATGGTAATACGAGAAATGTGAGATATCTTCACCACCAAAATGAATGCAAGCAGGTGGGATGCTAACCGTCGTTTGCTATGAGGTGCCTGGTCTTATCAGGTTGGGCTATTAGCTAAGGCACAATAGCGGCAAGTATTCAGCTGCTGGATTGAGCCGTTTTCGAGTTTGCAGTGTAGGAACTGGGGACTTCGCAGGCTAATCTTTGAATTCGTATGCCCCCACACCTGGTGAGACTAGAGCATGCAGAAAGTAGTAGTGAGCTTATTACGAATTTTGGACAATGGTTCTTACGAGTTACGCCAATTCATGAGTTGCTTGGTCATTGCTTGGATTTATTAGGCTACCACTCGGTACAGAAAACTTAATGAATAAGTTCCTCACTGAGCCTATTGCTGACTAGATGTCTGCAACTTGGGCCGGTCGTCGTAATGCGGAGTGAAAAGGAGCATCTATTTTCAACGGACGGATTTGGGATTCCATCCGAGTTACCTTGGAGTCACATCCAGGAATGGTAGTCCGGTCAAGCAGAGGCTGTGCGACTGGCCTTGTGCCTGTCGGTAAGGGGAGTTCTTACAGACTGAATATCTCATCGTTGGATCGGTTGGATTGTTAAACACGCCGACTATAGAATCTGCCGTTCACGATGACAGCCACTATTTTTGTTTGCCCCAAATGCGTTTTTGTGCATTCAATTTGATCCAGAATTCGTTGGCTTCCGCCTCACTTCCAGAAGATTAGGAGCTCTGTTGTGGATATGTTGATTCCGGTTGGGGCCATCTGGTTATGAGGTCGATTGATGGGGAATGAAGACTAGCCATGAAGAAACACGACCTCGTGGTCTGTTCCAATAATGGTTCTCAAACCTCACCACTCAAATTGCTTCACTGTTTATCCAGTATGGCCCCGTGTGACATTACGCAATCCCTTAACAATGTCCCATTTTGAAGCCGCCAATGAGTCATCGCTGGCTGACAGGACGGCGATCAGGTCCAATGAGTGGGACGTCTCTGCTTCGAATCTCCTTAGTGAGCTATAGGCAACCAACAGATAACAATGATGATGAGGTATTGTCGGACTGATTGTAACAAGGAATCCGCTGCAGGGACGTTTATACCTCCAGTTTTCCTTCAAGGGGGATCAAGCTAGCAAGGCCGCAGCCTGGAGACAATACTATGGAGTCATTTTCGACTAGCATGGACCAGGATAGTGGCAAGGAACATTCTTAAGGCATGCTTTTTACGTCGGTCGATTTGCTATGGGGATCCGAATACCTGGTGAATACAAAAAGGAGCGCAGTCGTTAGGGTAAAAATAGATTGGTGATATGTGGGAAGGGGTGTGACCGATTTACGAAAAAGATTTTGGCATACCCGAGGCAATTGCGGTTATGGTGGACCGATCCGAAAACGAACATGGTAGCTAGATAGGCTCGTGCCAAATGTGTGCTAAATTGTCACGCGGCTGGCCCCCGTACACACTGAACTTCCCCGACTTGTCCCCAGATCCAAACTGCCTTGAAGTCCTTATTGTCTATGTGGTTTCCCCACAGTGTCTCTGCATTATCTGACCTACTGGCCCGTCATATCGACCCTAAGCGCAGTTTCTTGCGCTCAGCTGTCCCTCATTAGTCTGTATGTAGGAACGGGAATTGATCCGAACCTGCTATTTTTTGGTTCACTAATGGCCTCGGTCACCTAGTCTTTTCGGCTTGGGTGCCCTCCTCCATTTTCACACGACTGAAGAAGACGGTCAATAGAGTAGAAAAGTTTTGCAGCAGTGTGGTGAAAATAGTATCCCATGCTTGGACAATCTAACTTAGCTTAATGTGTTCCCGTGCAGACCAAGGTCCCCGAGTGAACACTACTTCAGTCAGCTATCCTGGTGGTCGTACTGTACCATTTCCGACAAGTTGGCGTGCAGTCGGTAAATAAGGGTGAAAACGGGACGGTCGCTGCTTGTATTAGCAGTGTGACCAGCATGTCTCACTCAAACCTATTCTCAGCCCGGCTGCATAACTTTACCCAGCGTGACTAAACCTCCCACTATTTTCGGAGGAACAAGTCCTATCGAACCCCCAACACGCGACAGGGATCAGCCTTAGCTTAGACCAAAATAAGTCCTAATAATTCAAACAGTTCTTTAAATCGAAGATCCGTAGGTCTTGCGACAGTGCATCCATCTACTTTGACTAACCCAACAGGCTGCCATGCATCGTTTCTTGCTAGTGTTTCTAGTAAGAGTGCTTCCACCTAAATCCAGCTGCCCTTCAAACTGTACGACAGGGAATTGATACGACAGTACTTAGACTACTAGAAATTGCATCACGAGACCGTCGAGCAAGACCACAACAAGGGCAGACTGTTAGAATGTTTGTCCAGTTGAATTCGGGCTGGATAAATAATTTTCGAGATACGCCGGATCAAAGTGGTTGAAGGGTTCGCAGCTTTTTACCATTCATTCCTTCACAGACACATGCGAGTCTATAAATCGAATTTGGAGTATACTACAAAAGTTTCCCTTCCTGCCATAGGTTCATTCGAACCTGGTGGCATCAGTTTAGGCACGATAACTCTAAATCAAATAAGAGTAAACGCAGAGGCCCGCTCAAACCGAGAGTACCTGGTCTAGGAAACCCGCTTTCTCATCATTGGGGGATTCGATTAGGGAAAGAATAATGGCTAGGGAACGCCAAGAAAGCACGGGGAGCCAAAAGCGTGCCAGTGGGCTGAAACTACTGATATTTGATCGGGCGGCAGCTGACCTGCCTGCCGAAATTGGCATTTGGACCGCAAACGCTTCGTCAATGATGGAGTCGTTATCATCGTGGTTTCTCACCGCGCAGATAGATGCGCGTACGCAAATAGCCTAAGACAATACGATACACAAGCTGTTCTCTCGTTAGCGTTCAGTTGTAGTGTCATGCTAATCGATATTTACCCCCATCCACCTCACGAGGAAGTATAGCATAGCACACCCTCGAGGAAGTATTGCTTCCATAAAGCATTTCCTCCGAAAATGTAGGCGGCCCTTTTCCAGCCAGTCTGAAAGACGTCTGTCTCTGCGAATGCCATGGCACTGTAGTGGCACATTTAACTGTTAGCCCACGAATCATCTATAATCATTACACTGTGCCGTTGTCGCTTTGACTGGTTATACTTTTTGGTTCTGTATTGAGATCTTGACGTCATGAATTTTCCTGGTACAAGTCTACGTATCTCATGCATCGTTCGTGACACTGGGCTACCATGTCCGGATTCATTGCCACTGAAACGGCTGTCTACCTCTATGTCGGCCCTTGGAATTTACCGGATTTCGTCGTCGGTTTAATCGGCGCTTTTTGTTGACCTGATTTTGTGACCTTCCTAGTGGGCCCCGCGCGTCAAGCGGGATTTCTACGCGTTTTTTATGCGGATTTAGTTGTTTTGTTACTTTAAGCTTGTTGCAATAAGACTACTTTATCGGGCGTTTTGCTGAAAAATATGGATTTTATAAAGATGCGTCGATAATTTGGTGATAAAACCCTGACCCAGATCTTTCGCATCAATTTGCGCTAGCAAACGCGGTCAAAAGTCAAGCCTGCCTGCGGTTGACCAACAAATAAACCTAGGTTGCGGTCTGCCAGCATACCCCGGCGGTGAGTATGATCTAGTGGTGTTTAGCTCCAAAAAGGCCAACCCGAGGAGTAACGTTGCTCTACTCACCGAATACCCTCATGAATCCAAGATTTATAAACAGTAACCTCGGTCACTTCCAAATGAACGCCTGTCAAGAGATTTCCCCCGGCTTTTCGGATCTTTGGCAGAAATTAGTATCCGGGTTAGTCACACGCCGTTATTAAGGCTCAACCTACCCCAAGAGGTTTTGGTGCTTAGAGCCCCCAAGGCGTCGGAATCCCATCGGCAAACTCTATGAGCACCGGCTGTATGACCACGAATTTCTCAGAGAACCTATTGTGTATATACTAGTGGATTCACAAACATCTGTGCAGATCGTTAAAATTGAAACCCATCTGAAGAAATAGGCTGACCACTCATCAAGCGTACCTGTGTGCGGAAAACGAATGTTACAACTTCAATAGCCATGTCACCGCAGCAACTATTCAGCCGGAAAATTTTGGTACCAACACCACCGCCTGCGATTGAACTGATTCGCAAATACGGACATGTAAGGTAATCTGTTCGCGCGGAAGCCCATTGACAAGAGTTAAATACCATTTTTTGCTCCATCTTCTGTCTAACACCAACTGAAATTATATCCCAGATTGCTTTTTTGGGATATGCCACCACTATCTATCCTCTACACGCCATCCTAGTTGCCTACCCTGAAAGGACCACGGCCACTCAACCCCACCACTCCAGGCCTGGCCAACCCCCAGAACTACCAGCCGGCCCGATTTGCACTTTCGAAACAGGAATTGTTCGTGCATCTTAATTCGACCTTCCATTGCGAACCAGAAACCAAAATCACTGACAGCAGCGCCACAGTTTATAAGTGGAGTCAAATAACGAGTATTTTGCATTCATTGCCGGGAAGCTCTCAATGGAACTAACTTTATTATGAGTGCTAAGCATAAGAGCAGCCCCCGGGCACCACCGAGAACTAAGAAGATAGTTCAACCTCTTAGTTAAAATTGCTCAGAATCATCTGTGGACGATATATGCAGCTAGCGTCGTTCACGCTATACAGCTGAGAAAACCTAGCTCACATTCAGGCCTAACGTGGGGCTCGGGGAACTTGATCCTCAGTTGAACCACGAGATTCGTTTGGCCTATCCCACCCAACCGGGAAACTTCAACAGTGTAAACGTAACTGTATGAAATGTTACATTTCATTAGACGTTTTTATCTTCCAACGGGAAAGTGTAACTTTTTGCGGGGTGCGCGGGTTTTTTTGGTGCTATTTGCGCCCTGAAATGAATAGAAGGACTGTATTGTCAGTTTATTCAAAAATCCTGCACGCCAGTATGGCTGACAACAAACTGATCTCACAGCCCGTTTTACTTTACTGAGCGAGCGTTTTGTGTGCGGCATTCTCACATGGCCACAAAACAACGGCGTTATTTCCAAGTAGCGGTTTTAGTTTTTGACATAGTGAAGGGTTCGTTCGCTGAGAGCTACTGAGTGGTAAGCCCTAAACAGCACAAAATCTAATTGGTGAGCAAAAAGTGAATGACACTGAGTTGCCTAGATACCTGAGATCTCCCATGTGTGATCTCACAGCCTCTTGGTAGGTCATTGTGATTTTTTCGTTGCGGTTAAAAGGCCTGAAAACATGAGCTTAGGAATCGGTTGCGCTTCACCAGGTTCCACTGTCAAGCATCAGTGTTTTCCAGCTCATATACCAGTGTAAATGTCCAACGTAAGTCATCACTATTTGTCGGGTCCGCCTTGACAACCATCCGAATAGGAACGTCCCTGTTATCATAACCCTGTTACCATAACGGCTAATGAAATGCTAACATGAAGTTTGTTTCTTTTCGTTCGTGACCTTAGCTTAACGTGGGTATAGCAATAGTGTGGGTAATATTGTGAGTTGTTTGTCGGTCCTGTGAGCATTGTACGCCGAATAAAACTTACCCCCAGGGTTCATTCTGGTGGTCTCACATCTAGAAGAAACAGGAATCCAAAGCTTCGACACAAAAAATCGAGCAGCAGATAAATGCATTTAACTCTTAGCCAGCTTAGAGCCTAGGACTTTTACTGTCAAAGCGAAGGTGTGGTTAAAGCGAAAAATGTTTCGGTCTGGCAACTATCCGTTATCCTTCCTGTTGTGGTTCAGCGTAGTGGAACGACGCTTAAGCTTACTTAGCACGGAGGGACCTGACAACTCGAAATCATGACTACCACGTCGTGGTTGAGGTGAAATTCGGCCAGGCGGCCATGGCAGCAGCAGTACAGCATCCTGATTTACATACTTCAGGTAAAGCCATAATGGCTTTTTGCCTCTAAATTGTACTCTGAATAACTGGTGCTACAACTGGTGGCATTTCACTATAAATCCTCAGCCCTCAAGGTTCTCTCCTCCGGAGCGGGAAACGCGTACGCACAATGATTTCTGGAGTACATTTTGCCTACCCTCTTCGCTTCGGTTCCAGAGAGCTCCTTAGCACATAATTTTCCGGACCGTTTTACGGCCCCGCTTAAGCGCCGTCTGGAGATGCCGACGACTAAACAGCCTTGACAGGTAAAACTCAGCCTCATGGACAATGGATTCAGTTGCCTCAAACCAAGGAAGGCGCATACATGACTATTCAACATCCACGTTCAAAATGCAGTTTCTTTCTGCGAATTCATGGGTTGCTACACAGGATCGAGGCTTTTGCCCAAGTTTCCCTGGTCGGTTTTGTACTTGTCGTTCAGCGGCTGTCGTACACCTGAAAGGCACAAGCGAAAAAAGGGTGTAGCGTTGCTCTTTAGGTTCTCAGCGCGGGGCAGTATGCTTGCCAGCACGAGGATTCGCATAAAGAAGTGCCTAATAGTGCTTTGAACTTGGTTCTAGAAAGAGCGTGGGCACCCGTCGGAGGAAGGTTATTCCACGCAGTTACTGCACGAAATGAGAAAAAATTTTGCCTGATGAAAGAGTTCACTATGAGCCTGAAAATTTTCTTACCATGTCCCCGCCGTGTGTTTGCTGGGTCAACGGTGAAAAATCTGTTGGCCAAATCTTGCTCAAACAGGGCATAAGTAAGAATTAGGTCTCCTCAGAGGCGAAGATATTTGAGGGGAACTGGTTCAAGCGCCGCGAGACGCGTTTCCTAGTCCACGGATTTAAAGCCGGCAACCGCTTTCGTAGCAGCTCGCTCGACACGCCCAATGAGGGTTACGTCCTTCGTGCGCCCTGGGTAGAAAACTTGGTTTGCGTGTTCAAGAAGTGGTCTGACGTAGGCCCCATAGAGTATTTGGAAGTCCACGCGAGTGATACGGAAGAGGGTGCGCCGAATCATCCGTAGGACGGCGAATGCCCCTTGGACCGAGTTCTCATGGTGCAATGAGAAGGGCAGGTTTGAAGAGAGCCAGATACCCAAATCCTTTTTGGCATCTATCTTCGTGATGTCTTCTGGTCCTTTCTCACCATGCACGACATGGGCGTTCGCTGAGTCTCCTCCAAATGATATATGCACGCACTTGTCGTCATTCAGAGGAAGGTGACAGTCCAACGACCACTGCTTTGCAGCGTCTACATCCAATTGAAGGGCACTGGCATTGTAACTCCAGGATTTCGAGTCGTCCGCGAAAAGTAGACATGGACTTGAAAGAACGTCTGGAAGGTCGTTGACGTATATCAGAAACAGCAGTGGTCCCAGAACGGAGCCTTGAGGAACTCCAATGGAGACCGGCGCTGGAGAAGAGTAGGTCGAGCCTACTTTCACTCGGAATGTTCTGTCTGATAGGAACGCCTTGATCCAGAGTAGGATCTTCCCTTGAACCCCGTAAGACTCGAGTTTGTGGAGCAGCGGGACGTGTGGGACTCGATCGAATGCTTTTGAGAAGTCGAAAAATATGGCATCTGATATAAGTCCCTCGTCCTTGGCTTGGGTTAAGCTGTCCATGAATACGAGCATGTTCGTCACGCAAGAACGGTTTGGGAGAAATCCGTGTTGAACTGGAGATACCAAGTTGTTGAAGGTGAGGTGGTCTAGGATGGCTCGCTTCAGAATGCGTTCCATCACCTTGCATGGCACGCTAGTGAGGCTTATGGGCCTGTAGCTGCCAGGCGATAGTCGGTCACCAGTTTTGTAGATTGGTGTGACAATCGCTTCCCTCCAGGAAGAGGGAAGGTGGCCTTTGTCAAGCGACTGATGAAACACCAGATAGAAATGACTTGCCAGTGTGTACGACGTTTTCTTCAGGATCCTTAGGTGGACTTCATCGGGCCCCAACGCGCAGAATGGGTTAATCTTGTGCAAGAGTTTACGAATGTCCTCCACCGTGAAGCTCAAGTCGGTTTGAGACCCTTCATAGTTAATTTTTGACGAGATTGGATGTGACGAAGATGCCGGGGCTGAATATAAGCCTGCACAGTGCTCTCTGTAGACCTCAGATACCACTATTGGGTCACTCGTGTTTTCCCCGTTCCTGTCCAATAGAGAGGACGCGGATGGCTTGTTTCTGCGGCGGCCTCACGTTGTCAGCCTCCAGAATCCATTTTCGTTGTACGCGTCATTTATATCCACATGATACACTCGGAATGCTCGAGCGCATTCTGTGGGGTATGCTAGGAACCGCCAAATGGGAGCAACTGCCCTTTTGAGCAACTACTGACGTTCTCTTGACGGGTTTTGACCGCACTGCAAAAGTGTGTCGTCCCAGATCGTGCATAAATAACTCACTTGCGAGTGATGTGCGACCAGTGCTTTGTAAGACAGGCAACAAATAATGGATCCACTCAGCCTGGTAAAGCCATAAGGGAGCGTGCCGTTATCTTACCGGTGGTCCGGACGGATCCAGAAGAGCCATGCAATAGTGTGTCGGCTTATATCGAAGAGTGTCTGTAGCGCAAACAAGCACAAACATGTGACGTACCTGATTTCTAATGTGTATACGCATACAGAAGTAGTACAGCAAGGACGCAAAACCGGAAACCAGTATGGCCGCTGGGTCTTATGTGCGGTTTTATCCTGCAGGAACCATTCAAAAAGACAATTCTCGCCTGACGTATCTCTGGAAGAGCTAAATAGTCTACGCACAGCAACCATCTACCTGCTTATTGAAAGCACATGTGACCGGGCGCCTGTGCCCATATCGTATACGGTCAGGAAGGTGTGGTCCCTATGCTCACGGGCCACAGCTTTGTAGCTTTGCCAGCGGAAGACTAGACCCAATGTCACTTGTCTCAATCCACGAGGACAGAGAAGGACACAAGTTCAATTGGGACAATGTTCAAATACTTGCTCACGCAAGAACAAAACGGGAACGAGAGTTTGCCGAGGCGTGGTACTCCACAAAAAATTCGATCAATAAACACATCGACATTGACCCAGTTTATCAGCCGTTACGAGCAAAAGAACTACACAGTCACGGGGCTCTGAGCCAGATAGGACAGAACTGTCGAACTGAATGCGCCCGACGAACCTACCAGACACAAGAGATAAAGACCAACCCAGATTCACAGGGGACCAATCAAACTACTCGAAGACCGCCCTCAGAGCTACCAGATGCTGTTTAGAAGCCATATAAGCACAGGCAGAAGAGAAGGAATTCACCCACTCAACCCCGCACTGACGATGTCGCCTCGATTGGTGATGAAACGTTTGCAATCCAACTGCCAAGCTCGGCGAACAGACCAACAACCAAGCAGCGCACCCGAGCTACCTATATTCTAAAACATTGCCAACAGCTTTGTAGCTCATGCATTACAGCTTCTCAAAATGCGAAAAGTACTGCTGCCTTGGGCAACTGCAAAAAAAGCGAAAATATTCTTCATGCAGTTTTAGGATGAGAGATGGTGGGAAAAACCCACAGTGACCAATTTCTCAGCAAGTCTATTTCAGGTTTCAGCCAGCAGCCTGCTGTGTGAAGGCAGTTAAAGAGCGACTTTAAAATCGAAATGCACGTCAAAAATTACCAACAAAAGCCAAGTTGAACGAAGTTGAACCGAAGGCAGATTACGACCATTCGGAGAAGTATCCTTTTAACGTCAAAGTGTTCCTACTACAAGCTACGGTGCTAAAGGAAATTGCATATGACAGATAAGGTTCGGTTCCCATGATATGCAATCCTCTTCATGCTCGCCCAGACATCCTGACGGATCCTTCACCAAGAAACAGGACTTTCTGAAAAACCGTGGCTCATCGGGATAAAAATACAGCAGTTCTCTATTGTTTTGACGGATTTTTTCCAAGTGGACACATTGTTTCAGGCTTGATCATTCACGTTAGACTCTTGATCGGTGACTGAGTTATCTACTGGCATTTGTCTGTGATACTTCAGTTAATTTCGCATGGCTCTAACCAATTTTCTCGAGAAAACTCCACATTCCTGTCTAGAAAGGCACTTGGCCGCGAGATTTTGGCGCCTGCTTTTCATTTGGTAGGGAGCTGCAAGTTTTCCTGTCCCACAACCGAAGTGTCGACCACGGTTGTCGACACAACACTTCGTCTGGGGCACCACAAGTTGCGAATGTGTTTATTCCGTATCTGATGCTTTTCGAATCAAATGGGCAATTTTCTTTTTCGTATTGTTTTGGCAAGAAGCACTTTGAACGTAAATAAGGGCTACCTGAAAATTGGAGCCACAACTTTGAGGACTTTCACTAATGTAGAGGGCTTTCAGCAGATAAAGTAAAGTTCAAATATTGCCTGTTGGACGGGTTTGCGGCTATTCTCGACGTCTTAGTTGCGGACAAGCCCCAGCGCCTTTTTGACGGGAAGATTTATTGTAGCCACATGGCGTGATTTTGTTCGCTTAGTGGTGAAAGTTCTCAGACGGCTGGCGCGAAATGCCGAACCTTGGAATCACCCCAAATTTATCTGAGACTATATGTCGGACGGAAGAAACGTTTACATTACTCTTTAGCATTTGAAGGTATTATGAAGACAACTTAAAGTCGTCCCAGAGAGCGGCAGTTTCACTAAAATTTGTTTAAGCGTACTAAAAGGTCTACTCTGGGCGCGGAATTCATATTTTTAATGGCTGCCATGGCTCAGCATGATGTTTCCTTGAAAACGGTGGGAAATTTTGTGGAAAAGTTGATTTTGTCACGTGCCTTCCCCTGTGTTGTATTTAGAAAATTTTGAAATGGTATATGAACGGTAGTTACGTCACTTTTCCGCTCAAACTCAGAATATAGCAGCTGTTCGCAAAACATGTTAAGAGATGTTTCGTGTCCTTGCACCGTGCGTCCCGCCAAACAAGACCAAGGAATCTGTCGCAGCTAGGAAATTTGGTGGAAAAATTTATGGTAGTCAGCACACGCCGTATATGGTGCACTGCGCAGTTTTTTCTTCGCCGGCATACTGCCTCCCCGGTAGTATCGTGGGTGGCTTTAGTCGATTTAAGGCGGTGCGAACAGATAGTACAATAAGCTGGCCAGAACTTCGGTGTTTTTGCACAAATTCAGTGGAGTGAAACGGTCTTTTGGGCGCATGTAACGTGTTCTTCGGGGAAATATTAGAGATCCGTTAGACTATGGGCCAGCCATCAGACTGGGTATGGCAGTCGCGGTTTCGTCATCGCGACGTCGTACTTGGGTCCGTGGACAGCCCCGATCATGATCAGCTTAGGTGAGTCAGCTGAGATTACCAGGATAAGTAAGATTGACCGGGGAATGGTGACCAATTAAAACCTACATGGATCAGGGATATTCTTGGGAACATTGAGGGCGCAGATTTGTTCTTTGCTGTCACTAGACTGTTGCTCGTAGCAGCAGACAACCGACAGTGGTTACAACTTCTAACTACCGTAGTGAGATTACACTACCCGATTTCAAAAACGATGATCGACGTTCCGTTGAAGGTAGTAAAGGATGGCGGCTGGCGATCGATGCAAACCGGTCTGGCCACATGCAAGAGCAATTGACGTTCATCAGCCAAGTTTTTCGCCACTAAGTTTGGGGCTAGTTCATGAAGCTGGGTAGGAGAGGCAGATATGTGAACTGATGGTTCCCGAAATTGTGATTGAAGCGTACGAGCCGTCGTATCTACCTCGGGTTACCGGACGGTCAGCTTGCTGACATCTGGGGGAGTAGGATTGTCATGTACTGTAGCGTGCTAGGGAGAAAGCGAGTTAAAAGGCCACCACAGACGGTTTTTAAAACAGCGCAGTAACGCTTATTCAATCAATCCGTGAATCCGTGTTATGTTAGTAATTCACATGCGGATATCTGAAAACCCTGCATTATAAAATGACTACTCGTATGCATCTAAGAATGTAGATCGTACATAGAGGTGCACAGTCGCAACACTGCTGCACAGTGCATCAAGTTATCTTCCATTATTATGCTGAACGCAAAGCGAGCTTGCCCAGGAACTGTGCTGTGCAGGGGTTTGTCGAACAAACTCATCTAATTTGTTACGTCAGGTGAGTATAAGGCATACAGACGTCATTTAGCTATCCGCTTGTGTGGAGTTTGCATTAGATATTCTGTAGATGTTATCGTGCATCTAACGAACACCGCAAAATATGCTCATATTTGATTGCTTCCTTCAGCTGCCGCTCACTAAGAGCACGACCAAATTATTTTCGCCAAAACTGTGGGGCATTCGAAGTTGTTACTTTTATGGAGAGTTATTCTAGTCCGTTCGCATTTTTCGGTGCTATGTTTCTCATAGCATTTTGTTTAGGCGAGCAAAATTTCGAGGTCACGGACCATCACCGATTCGCATTTTGTTGCCGGTTTACGAGAGGTGAATCACGAAATCGAATTTTGCATAGTTTTGCGCCCTTCCGTGTTCTTTATGGATGAAATAACATCTACAGAATATCCCATGCAAATTCCATCCAGAAAAGTCGGCTGGTGACGTATGTTCGCTTTACACTACTCAGATTTGACAAATGAGATGATTTGCTCAGTGAACTTGGACACGACGCATTTTCCTATGGAACTCGCCTTCCAATAAGTATAACAGTGGTAAAAAAACTCCATGAATTGTGCAGTGGCGATGCGAGGGCCATCTCTGTA
>SJOL01000002.1:0-42716 GCA_004794785.1 Opisthorchis felineus
AGCCAACACACGGCGGGGACATGGTAAGATTTTCAAACTCATGGCGCACAATTTTATTGGGCAAAATTTTTTCTCATTTCGGATAGTTGCTGCGTGGAATAACCTTCCCACGATGGTTGTCCACGCTACATCTAGTACCCAGTTCAAAGCGCTATTAGACGCTTTTTCATGCGAGTCTTCGCGCCGGCCATCTAACTGTCCCGCATTGAGAACTTAAAGAGCAGTGCTACATCATTTGTTCGATTGTGCCTTCCGGGTGAACGGCAGCCGCTGGACGATAAGAACAAAACCGTCCTGGGAAACGTGGGCGAGCTCCTTGATCCTGAGTATCACTCGGTGAATCCCTGTCATCAACGCGCAAAACGATTCTTAGGAGCAAAACCATGTCAGGAGGACATGTTCAGGGCATCTTGAGTAAACTGTGTGCGGCTAGAACATTCTTGAAATTCTGAGACCTTCTGGATGCAGCACTGGCAACCAGCATTTGGCGGATACACGGCCTGTATGTCTGTTCTGTCCAGAATTTTGGCCAATCAGAGGTCGCCCTTATGCTGGATCATTGAGCGGCCCGGTGTTTTGGCTGGACGCGTGCGGACCACCCTTCTAGGCCGTAGCAGCGAGCCGTAAGTCGGTATCGGTTCGCCATACCGGCTCACACAATGCGAGAAAGCAGTTTGATCACCGGTGAAGGATATTTTAATTGGTTTGTGAGGTTTAGGATAATAATGTTCAAGGAGATTGTGCGCACAGAGATCACGTACTGCCGAAAACTTGAAAGAGCGTTACATATTTTTTGTTTAAGTGTTAGAAACAGTGTCTAAGAGTGAAACTTTTGTGCAGGATTGACTCCAGAGTTATCTCAGATGCTGATGGTAGTACAGACCAATGGCCACGGCTTACTACCTTTTAGGAAATGAAATTTTCCGAACTACCAGTGTCGACGATTACTCAGTGGAACACCATTGGGTTTCACGTCGGTGACTGCTTCCTTGAGACACTCGGGGGCTACAGCACTGATACTAGGTGGTGCACTTGAAACGGATGAGGCGTTCCTCAGGCCAGTAATAGATCTGCGTGCCTTTTGAAAATGAACTTTCCGCAATTTTTGCAGATCGCGTCTTTGGCGGGGCATTTATAACACGGGTAACGAGCACGGTCACAAAAGAAGCATGAAGATTAGTAGTAGAAGAAACTAGTAACAGTCATCTGTTCATGAGGTGATGTTTGGGAACGTGGGGACTTTGGTGGGTCATTCGATACCGTAGAACAGCGGAGGCGATTGTTCGCCAGAAAGGACTGTGATTGTTTCTGCGCTTGTTCGAGGGATTTTACACAATCGTAGGTGATTTCAAAGCCCAGCGTCTTATGTTTCAATAGTCTTTGACAAATGATGTTCGAATAAAGACCATCAATAAACGCGTCTCGTAATGCTTCGTCGCTGTTGTTCTGCGCTAACGGGCGTAAAATGGCAATCTGGAAACACACTGCGAAGCTTTTGCAGAGATTGACCAAGATTTCGATCTCTATCCGACTAGCGGGCATTCGAAATATGTCGGGCGAGTAGTTGATTTTTCGGTTGAACACAAAAATTTTTCGCAGAATTGCAGAACAAGGTTTTCAGTTCATCTGGTGAATAAGATGCACTGGGATCAAGGAAATTCGCGGAATTACGAAACCAGTGCTCCCAGATATCTGACGCGTCTTGAGTATTGGGATTGGTCTCGAATCGTTCAGGTTGTAGGAATCGATTCACGGCTCGACGAAACTTTTGGATGAATAAATTGTGTGTGATGAGGAACGAAGAGCGGCGACAATTGGAGTAAGAACAGAAAATACCGAGGGCCGAGAAGCTAGGCCTTATTCATACAAGACTTTGATACTGTGACCTAAAAGGAGGAAAAGTGGTTTCATAATGAACGATAGAATGCTTTGAAAAAAGCAACTATACAACAGTTGAACGCTGTTAAATCGAATTAGTGGGGTACACCTACGGCGTCGTTTATAGACCAGCAGCGAACAACCACTTTGCCGATGCCCCTTCTCGTAACCTTTGTGCAAACACTGTTGGGGCAGAGAACCTTCAAGAGCTTCACACGATATTATGTTATCCAGGGATTACAAGATTTGCACATTTTGTTCGTTATAAGAACCTTCATTTTTCAGTCAACGATATCCGACGTGTGGTCTCTAACTGCTCCGCATGCGTCGAACTCAAACCAAAAGTTAGTGGCCCTTTCCATGGCCAGCTTATCAAAGCCACACAATCTTTTGAACGCCTTAGTATTGACTTTAAAGGCCAACTTCCTTCAAAGACGTAACAATTATCTCTTAACAATCATCGGCGAGTATTCCCGATTCCCTTGCTTATCCTCATGCCGATATGTCCTCTTCCACTGTAATTTGTTGTTTGAGCCAACTGTTTTCACTGTTTGGTATGCCCGCTTATATTCACTCCGATCGCTGTTCTACGTTCAATAAAGAGGTTGCCACTAGTCACACCGCTTCCCATAATCCACAATGTAATGGGCAAGTGGAACGACGTAATACTATCCTTTGAGAGGTCACTTGCCTCGCTCTGCAATCACGAAACTTGTCTACCGCTTTTTGGGTGTTTGTTTTTCTTAATGCTGTCCGCTGTATCAGATCCCTGTTATGTATTAGTGTCAGCTGTAGCCCACATGAACGCTTCCTGCACGGCGGTCCAAACTTTCTCATTTGCTGGATATCATAGAGCCATTCTGGTCCCTGGTGGTTTTGCTTACAAGAGGCTTCCGAGAACCGGTTGAACGAATCAAGTGTAACAGCCCGCGGACATTTCTAACATTTTTTGCCTCTTTCGTTTCTTCGGCCTTTTGGGTCCACCGAGCTTCTCTGCACAGATACTCAGTTTCACCTTGTGTCGGATGATGTGTCGGTTTGAGTTGTGGTTGCGGTCAGGAGGAATCTGTCGCCGAGCCTCCAGAAAAGCCACGGCCCTATCAGAGGTCCACTGTTTTTGAATGAGGCTGACTGGAATTCGGTTCACGATTATACGTGGGCTAGGATACTGTCAGGGCGTCCACACCTAGATAGGAAGACGATTAGGGTCATCAATTAAAGCTTTTGGCTCAAAAGCCTTACCACAGAGCAGCAGTGTTTGGAGAGAAATACAAGTGCATCACTAGTTTTATAGAACAATTTGCCACACATGTTCCAACCCCATACCTGTAGGGCCGGTGGACTGTGTTGGTTAGACCTCTAACCATTGACGAATCCCGTATGAGAGACTCTGAGTGTCGCATGGACACCACCCAGTATGGCTCAATGGTTCACGGAGACACACAAACCGTCACACCACAGTAAGGTCCAGTCCGTTTGTGATCCAAGATATCCAGTGACTGAGAAGCCTGAAAAAGTCTAAACATGTCCCCATTCATCGTAGCGTCATCAGCCTGCGTAGACAGGGCCTGCTGATATTCCAAAAAACAAAAACGGTGACCTGACTAGCAAGTGAATGGCCGGAGATGAAACCGGCACAGAACATCACACACTCGTAGATAAATAAAATATACTGGGTCTGTGTACCTCGGCAAAGGGCTTCGACGTGTCACGCAACATAATTTGATCTTGACAAAGTCTGTTCATATGACCAATGATCCATACATCAAATCCCCCACCTACCATATTTGGTGTGATGGTCACCCTCATTTAGTTCGAGGTTTCGCCTCTAAGTGAAGTCAGTCAACCCTGGAAATTCGAGAAGCACTGTAGAGCAGTTCCATTCTTATGGGGAATCATCGGCAGTACGCACCTCACGAGTGGTCTTTCCATATCTTGAAATATTTTGTTTCGCGCCAGGAAAACTTAGAGGAGGAATTGCCTTTCGCAACCTACCGAAAAGAGGGTATTGTGTAAAACAGGTTGAGAACCATTGGCTAAAATCTGGACTGCTAACGGATAGATTAGTGCCTCTGTACCAATCGAACGGGATTCACCAACAATGACAACAGTAGCCTGCGGTTACAGTGCATAGAATTAACAGAACTGTGCAACCGCACTGTTGATTCTCCATCCGCTTATGAAAACGATGGCTCAGCCAGTCCTTCCGCAGATGAACCTAAGCTTTGGGACGCAGTATAGACGTAATGGAGATCTCCACAGCAAACCAATTCACCAGTGTTCCCCATATTTGTGACGTTCGCGATAAACGGTAGCGGAGTGGAGTAGAGTTAGTTGCGGTGGGAAAAAAATATGAAGGTTAAGGAGTCACTAAACCTTGGCTTTGTCGCTGCCAAACCGGGCAAACAGAACCTTTTCGACTTGAATGGATCGGTTGGACTATCTCCTGCAACGTGTGGCCGTCATCTCCCTATTCTACTTATCCTCGATGAACGTTATAGCTTCCGGAACCGCTGCACGATTTGGGGGCTGAAAAACTCAATTGATATTATGGTTGTCGGGGCCAGAACAGGGTGCCACTTGTAGAGGTTTGAATAAATACCCACTTGAGATATTGTCTTAAGCAACTAGAGCATGCCACTCTGAATTCACGGGCAGTTTTTGTAACTTCATGTAACGTCAGATGCATATTAGCCCAAGGCAGTGCTTTCGGCCGTGCATATAATCTTGTTAACTTCCAACTCGATAATCGTTTGTACTTCTAGAGTTCGACGGGTCAGACTACTTTGAAGAAGCGAAAACAAATTACTGGGATGCTTTTGAGCTCAGGTGTGGTCGTTGTTCGAGTTTGTTCATTCACCGTTGAAATTCACTAGTTTGGTTTGCGGTAATCGGGTTAGCTCAGGGCTTAAATTGAGGACCGATATGTCCGTTGTCCAAATCCGTTCCTGACTTCATTACTGCTTCTGTCAAGCTGGACTTATCCAACCTACCACTGCTTCCCTAAAGTCATGTGTTGCTCATGAGTCGGGGCTGAAATCAGTGTGTGTTATCGAAGCTGATGGCAATGGTTCTGACGAACCGAATAGTCCCCGCTGTCGGATTATTATTATTAATGTATTTATTTGTCATTTACATTTATTGGAGTTGTTTCCATCTGTTTTGCAGGTCCTTTGCCGAGTTGCGGTATAAACGGAAGGGCCGTATGAGAGTACAAGTGCATCACCACTACTCCAGTCCAGTTTAGTACGGCTGAGAAACCCATCCACTTTTTATCTTTATTACCCATTACAGATGTTTACTTCAAAAACGCTAATCAGGCTGATTCCATCGAGGATACCCTATCGATCGCTTAAGCTGGTCAAGCCGAATGTGGTGGTACCCAACCTTTATGATAAAGCCAAATATCGCCTGGGGCTTGGTGAACTTCGGTACCCACTGACTCAGTTGACTGCTGCTGGAGAGAATATGTTTGCGGTGTGTGCTGAATATCCAGTTTTTGAGGAATTCGTAGAGACGCTAGGTCTACCGGACACATTTCAGTCTTGGTTCTCCTTAACGACTTTGCACATGTGGCTATGTTTGGTACGTTTGCGGCAGGAAGGGATTGAGGGTCAACTTCTGAAGCGGCCGTTTGTCAATGTAAGTTAACCCATTTCACCCTTATCGTTGTAGCTCTTCTGGTTAGATTTGAAACCCCGACTGCGTACGTTCAAAATTTTACGCAGACACCACTGGCATATTACTGCCTTCCGGATGCAATTTTTTGGTGCCATTCTCGCCTACGACGAAGGCTTCTTGGCACATTCCGATACTCATTTAACTGTTGCTTTGTGGCGCAACTTGTTTGTATCATCCCCAACAGCCACGCTCGGCCAACTGGAACAAGCCGTGGACTATGTTCGAAAAAATCTGCAACATCTTGACAATTTACCCTCCTCCACTCTATTACGTTTTGGAACACCAACTTTTCTTCCTTTAAATGGGACTACGCTGGACAAGGAATTTGCTCACCAGCGTCTTATATACTGTGTTTCCTGGCCTAGTTTTGCGAGGTAGCCTCAAGCCTTCGGCCGCACGCAACATTGGTTGTGTGATTTAAGAATATTAAAGTGTACAGTGCAATAAACCCCGATTTCTCTTTTGTTTTCTTTTTCGCAGTAAGGAATGAACAAGGTGTTTGGACAGCTATTCCGGAGGACTGCGCGAATTCCTTTTTATATATTTGGTCAGAGAAACGTGTCAGTAGGTAGTTCACTGAAAGTGACGTACTTTATATCCGTTCCAGCTTGTATGAGGATATCTAATACCTTTATCTTCAGTGATTGATTTCAGCGTTCAGAACATGCATATAATGTTGCCTATAGTCCTACATGAATGGAGCGGCCATCGTCCACACATTCGTGAAACCTGTCCTGATGTTCCTCAAGCGTAAGGAGCAGTTCTCTCTCTCTAACCCCGGCATCTCGACTGCTCTTGTCTGGGCTTGGGTAACCTGACTTAGCCTTCGCGCTTCATTTGAGTGGCATAGCAACTACGCACCGAAAGGTTGCTGCAGCTGAACGATTGTCGGTGAATATCCCACGACTCGATGCTTGAAGATTCCGAGCTTTTTTAGGAGCTTTATGGTACAAGTTCGCTGTACATGCCGAATGACCGAAAGTAGCATCCAAACATCATTCTAATTCCTAACAAGCACTGTGCAATGTTTGGGCTCTGATGGATTTTCGGCTGAGCTCAGTGCGGATTTTTGCTCGACTGCCCATTTGATGACTATGGAACATTTCATAGTTTTCACCCAAGCTACTTATGCAACATGTTTTCCTGCTGCACACGTAATACAAAGTAGTGTCATCTGAACAAGCGAGGTTTCTGTTGTTTGAGCTCGAGATAGCTCACTTGTTAAGGCGCGACTGGAAGGTCCGTGGTTCGAACCCAACCCCGGCATCTCTACTGCTCCTCTCTGGGCTTGAGAAACTTAGCAGTAGCTCAGCCCTCTCGTTTCCCGTTGCCTAGCAGCTGGACGCTGAAAGGGTTTTACAGCCAACTGACCATTATTTCTGTTGGTACTCCTTGCTTGTCAATAGCCGAAGAGTTGAGAAAACCGCTACTCTGGCAGCGCTTGGTCGCCCGGCTGGAGATGAGGTCGGTTGTGTGCGAATAAGCACGGTGGCTTTTGCCAACTTGGTACTGTTAAAGTAACTTGATTTCCAGATTAATATCATGACATTGTCTTTCCTCACTTTTGCCGTTTACAAATCGTGTATTTAACACCCAGAGTTTGAGATGAATTCTCTTTGGATTCTCTTGCATTATCTGTCTGTCTAGTTAGACGTGATAAAATAAGTTGAGTGTGGTGAGCGGTATATCAGTAGCACGTTTTTTCGTGAAAAATTTACAAACGAGGTGCTGAGTTCGGCAGCATTCATCCCCACGGTCGAAAATGTATTCCATAGGCTATCTTCAGCGCGCTTGGTATATGCGGCGCGATAACTCATGGTTTATTGGGTACTAGCTCTGTCTGCTGCAAGTGATATCCAGCATTCAACTGTAGACGGTTCGGCTCAAAAACCAGCATTTATCTTCAGCCACGCTTGGAGGATTTCACTAATTTTTCTCTACTCGCTTTGGTGCTGTCGTAAACACTTGGTTTAAGCTGCCCAGGATTACCCACGGGTTGGTCACGTATCTTGAGTTGACGTTGAATGTCTCATCAGCCTAGATTGAAGACATATCAGCAGGTTGATCAGCTCGTTCACTCAGTCAACACGTAGTTGGCAGCAAAAGTTACTGAACAGTATTCGGCCCATTGTGCACTAGGTCACCAACGTTCGGAAACCACTACTCTTATTGTATACTTTTGACGAAAATAGCTTTAGCAGAGTTGGTAATTAGAAACGATGGTGTGAAACAAACTTGTCAGGACAGCCAAAGAGGTAAGTAAAAATAACTGTGGAAAACGAACGTCATTTGCCACTAGGTTCTGACGCATAAGTTGTTCATTGCTAGCTCCTCTGATCGCAAGTTTATTTATATGCAAATCATTTACCAGCATGGATATGAGAAATATGTGCCTATTAGCAACTCAGTGTGGTTACGATAACTACACTCCCTAGTAGACAAACTTGATTCCGTCACACCGGTTCGAAGAAGTGTGTACTAAACAGATATAGCCGAGAATTTGCCTTTGTCAATGATAACTGCTCAGCACTTATTCCATCTTAAGGAGTGACCAATACTTCACTTCTGGACACTGATGTGTCGTCCCACTAAATGAATGCTTTGATCATTGACAAATCTAAGCACCCAACCATCCGGGTGACTTTATCTGCGAGGTGATCTAGGATTGGCGCAGAATTTAGGAGGCCGGTGTCGAAATGGTACGCACCAGCTTAGGTCTTGACGCTCTGTAGGAAGACCCGTTTCCATGTATACATTCCACTTTCTGAATCACCATTTTGAACTTGTGCTTGTTCAATCGTCAAGTGCTTGTTTTCGCATACACTCACTAGCTTTTCACTTTCTGATCTTACGCCTATGTCACGTCAGTCGTTTTATGCATGCCAAAATTCCACCATAGTGCTGCGTAAAACTTTTGGACGCTTACTAAACTTCATCCGTTTGTTTATCCAAAATCTGCTGTAGCTCTGTTGGGATTCACTCTTCCATACGAATCGGTCAACTCGCTTGAGAGCCGGGCGACACATTTGTTCTATGCGTCTATTTCTCTGGTCCTGACAACCTGTGGCTCCAAATGTACTGGTTACACTCAAGTAACCGGCTTCCTGTTCTTACTCAATATCCGCAAACCGTATTTCACTTTACGTGTTAAAACATGGTGCGTCATCATATCCCGCAAGTCGGAAAAGTTACTGTCTTATGAAAAATAATCGACTCGTGCAACCCAGAAGGAGCACCGTGCGCCTGGTGGCCAACTATATCAGTGCTGATATTGAAATGTGTTAGCGGCTCGCTCTCACGAGTCAGTGGACGACGCCGGCTAGCAGCAACAAGGCCAGGTGTTAGCGAATTCACTCTAGATAGCGTGGTAGCTCTATGTAGGCTTGGAAGACTTGAACTTCAGCTGGCATTCTAACCCACTGCACTGGTTAGACAACTTGTGAGGCCCGAAAATCACAGTAAATGTGTCTGCGGTTCTTGCAAGACCTGCCATCACAACCCTAGCAGGAATTCGTATAACACTAGTGTCTGAGGAGCTCCTGCTATGACCAATTTCACAAGGTGAGCCGGTTCATGTGGCTTCTGGTCTTTGACTACAGGTATCCATGCCATATTAGGCATGTGGCTATAGAGACAATGCTAGTGATTATAGGTTCAGTGAAAATCCAGATGATGCACAGCCCACATCTGAAAGGTAAGTTTGGGAATTCGTAGCAAAACACCGACGCAGTATCAATGTAGGTAACACAATCCACGTATTTTAATGGACGATTTTTGTGCGTATGAATTTCTCCATGAAACAGATGTGAAACTCGAAGAGAGTATTGCAGAGTGGCGGAACTTGGAGTCTTGATAGTTTATCTACCACAGGAATTGCAGCAGGGCAATAAGGAAAGTTGGGGCTTTTCTCTTCCCGGTTTTCGGTCCACATGTACGCATTTTTCACCCTCTTTTTTGACGAGACCCTTTTATACATTAGTGGCAAGCTTTTCACAACAGTTTCGGTCCGAATGTATCCCACGTCGTTATCCGTCTCACTCGTCCAATACAAGGCAAAGCTGACTGAGTGGGCAGATTTGCCACCAAAACTATCATATACGTTTATTTCTTTTCGTATAATGTGCTCGAGAGATGTTTTCCAATTGCTGTTTCTCTTGGTCTCAAACATTCGCCTTCTGCAACATCAAGTAATTTCACGACTGGAGGCGATGAGAGTAAACAGTGTTGTCTCCGTTTTAGCAGGCTTCCGGCGTAATGCAGTGGAGCACCCACTGCATTACGCTGGAAGCCTATCTGACTATCTGTTAGGAGGACTGCCTGAAAACGAACAAGTCCGCTTTGCTAACGATTTGTCTTGTATACTGAAACCTTGTTTCTACATTTCAGCCTCACTGACATTCTATTGGACTGCTAGCTCTTTTTATATTCTGGTTCAGTTGAATTCCATATCGCGGAACGATCCACTTGTTTGCAGTATAACTTCCTCGAAGTTGTTTGTCTTCTCCATTCCGGTGAACTGACGAGTCTGACGGATACATTATCAAACAGGATATAACACTTTCTGAGCGAAACATTCGGAAGTCAGTGGGTCATTCGAGACCGCCCGCCAAGATTGTCGAAGCCGGGTCTCTGAACTTTCTTCTTCGGGGAACTTTGAAGCAGTGTCCACAGACAGAGATTAGGGAAACCTCAAGTATTATCGTAAAGTTGGAAAGTTAATTAATCAACTCTAGAGAACGTGATGGTGGCTATGACCGTATGCTGGAAGCCTCCTCTATAAGTGCATCACTAATATAATGTGATTTATTCACATCTTAATTTATGTCAACGAAAAGTTTACTTATAGCGGTTTTTCTTGAGGATACGCCGGTCGCCGGCTGGAGATCGCCGATCATTGAATTGATAATGCGCGCAAATACATTGCCGCTACAACCATACTCTCCATACAGCGTCCTTCTCCGTAATCGATGGCGCTGTGCCAGAGTAACCACCTCATCTTGTGTAATCGGCGCTGTTATGTGAGTGTCTTCCACGTTCGGTGTCATCCAAGTTTCAACTGCGACTGTGTTCGCATCCATTTTGTTTTGCGACACCAGCGCATCAGTCGTCCTCCTGTACAATTGGCTATCTAACCAGCACCGTGGATGAGACTAGCGAGCGTTACTGAAGTTATTGAGGTTTCCATGCGGCTATCACGTGATTTGCTATCGGTCATCTGGGTTCCAGTAGACCATTCCACATGAATCCTGTCTTGAGAATATGCGCACAACACCTCATTTCATAATACACACTGAAGGCATTTAGTATCGGCAATCTACGCTGGTGTTCGCATTCTTCAGGAGCTATAAAAGCAACGCGGTCGATTGGATTGGTCCTACAGTGACGAAGACTTACTATTTTAGGGCACCACCGCTTTAGGATATTTCTGTGGCCTGAAAGGACCTAAGTAACCGGGCCTAAGTAGCGGGCCTTTGTCAATTAGAGGTGAGGTGGTCAACGTGTCTCTTCGTAATTTATGCTTCTGAAAAGGTGCATCTAAGCTACCTGTTTATCTCCTGTTCCAAACAACGTATGGAAGGCTGCTAGATAGCTGCTCTGACTAAATCGGATTTTTGTGATCTGCAAATACGTTGACGGGTTTGGAAGACTGTAATTGTTAGTGTGAACGAGTTATGGAGAGAATCGACAAACTTCTAGTCAATGCCGATCAATTAACGACTTTGTTTGGAGGCACATGAAAGTTTCGCAGCACGACACATTGCACTAGTAACGGAGAAAAATATCAAACGCTGTTTTATCTCAGTGTTGTGTCACCGACCCTTTTATTGAATCGTTTCGAGCGTGGGTCGATTTGTGGCGGTTACGATTGAGTGTTTAATGACTCGATCCTTGCAATGGCATAACCTAAATTTGCCGAAATAATCGACGAAACTTCTAGGCCCTTAGGGGGGAGTTTACTTAGCGGCCCCACTATTAGTCCCAACGTTTGAGAGTTCCAAAGTTGTGATGTAAAACGTGTTTTGTTCTCCCGGCATTTGAGTCATACTATCATTAAATCCTAGCCGTCGAGTTATTGTCACTCAGCTAAATGTCATTGGCCATGCTAACAAAGGTCTCGCTAGCTAGTTTGTCCACCACGAATGTCGGTATTTCCTACTAGCGGTCGATATAGCCTATAAATTGGAAGCATTTGTAAATAAATGCATGTCTTTCTACCTAAACTTTGGTGGCTTGTCTATGTGCTAGATTGCTTCCAATGACATTTTCGGACACTGTGTTGACAGGGTTTTCGTGATCGAGTAGAAAGCGAGACGTTTCTGGTCGATATATCGCGTGGTCTTTGAGATTCGGACTACTTTAGTTGTGCGGTTAACAATTTGACATTTGGCACCATTTTCAATATTCCTGAGGCAGGTCTCTACCATTCTCTTTTATTACTTTTTACTTGGTCTACACTGATGTAGCGTTTGTACCTTAGGGGTGGAACTGATATGTTTGTGAGATTGTTACCTCCAATAGCAATTCAGGACGCTCGAGTTGGTTGAGTAAATGCGTTGCGAACACTTCAGAAAGCACATAACAATACTTCTTGTCTACAGATGATTGTTAAATGAGGACATGTACTTAGAGTCCGGGACTCAACGGGCCGTAGAATGATGGTTCCTACGGTTGGAAGGGTAACCACCTAATAGTTTAGGGGTGGAGGATAGTAGCCGAATGGCTACCGATAGACGTGACCCTTCTTGAAAAGTAGTTTTGATACCTGCACTGTTCATCAGTCTTTGGCGAATACTGGGGTCCTGGTTCGCGTCAGTTTTGTGAACGTGCGAAAGGATATAATGGCAAATCTGTCCGTCCATCATGTTAATTGTGCAAAGCTGACTACTTTTATTTCAACCACGAGGTCATTTGAGCTACAGCCATATCGAGAAACAGTACAGTCCATAGGCTTTTGATATAGCGGGACTACTTAAGGGCTTTTCGGGCGCATCCTTCCGTCTCCTGTGTTCTTTTCTCCAGTAAGAGTCTAGCAGTGCTCCTGCAGCAAGTTGTATTCATATCGATCTGAGATTCTCGTAGAGGCCGTTCCTCCTGTTTGTTATCTAATTAGCACTTAAAACCTAAGTGAATGTTGGCTAGTCACGCAATCCGCACGACATATCTTTGCAATCCTATACCTTTTATACCTCAGCGTGAACGGTGAATGCTGTCCGAATTTGTTCAGTCTATGACACGGTAATGAAGTTTTAAAGCCTTTGTGGCTGTTGTCGCCTTGGATAGAGACCCTGGAACGAGGCGCACGAGCGTTGGTGACATTAACGTTAATCAGCAATCACAGTAACAACTGACCGAAGCTTGGAAAACTGCAATCAGTTTTGAAAGTAATAGCCCAAAGTCTAAAAGTAGTGAGCAGCACGTGGTGATTCACGAACAAATTAACATTGCTTTTGGCAGTGTAAGACTTGGGAAATTTTAATGGAGGTTCCCTCTTGTAAGTGAAAATCTACGCCGAAAGGCCAAGAAACACTGTACAGCCGTTTCACCCTTCATGGGAATAATCGACAATACGCAGCTAAGGAAGATCCAGGGCGTCTCGGACCGGCGATCCCCCGGTCATTGGTCGAACACTTAGGCGTTCGGCCGTGGAAGGTTGAACAGTGGTGATTAACACGCATTTAGATAGGATATAACGCCGCTCATCTTTCAATCACGGGAACCACATCTCGTGGTTACACGTGCTGACTGGCTCCTCAAGTGAAGACTTCCCAGATGAAAGCTTCACCCATTGGGTGAATTTTACCCTTTCTCTGGGCTACTTAAATACTGTTGGTAGTGTGAAAGTTGGGAATTTTAATGGAAATTTCGCCCTGTAGGTGAAGTCAATCTATGTTGAAAGGCCGAGCAGGACTGTACAGGTGTTTCATCCGTATTGGGAAACATCAACAGTGCGCATCTAACAAAGATCCAGAGGATCTCGGACCCGCGACCTGCTGGCTAGTAGTTTGAACAGTTGACCGTTTGTCCATGAGCTACCTCAACATAAACCGAAGGGGTGCACACATGCGTTTTCGCTAACAATTGACATGTAACCCAAATCAAAGACTGTCACTGTTTCACTGGTTTATGTTCGAGCATATCTTCTGCTCGAGGAGAATCAGGATTCACCTTCAAAAATCGATGTCGACGAAACAGAGTGAGTGGAGTTCTCACAAAATCCAGCTCGATATCAGTGTTTTGGAAATGCCCGTTTCTGAAAGTCGCGGAAGGGCTTGGTGCTCAACGCAACGCTTTGGGTACTTGACACAACGTTATTTTCGAGGTCGCTGAAAATTCTTTAACAGCCTACAACTGGCTTCGACCTTCTTCAGACTCATCAGGTAGGCGCAGTCCTCGAGTTCCAATGAACCTTATGTTCTACTGGTGCACCACATTGTACGAAACTTGCAAAATATACTCATCTGCACCAGACAGTCGACTCCCAGCTGAATCTCTCGTTTATGCTATTCTCCAGCTGAATGTGTTGCACCAAGATCGCCTCATGTTGCAGTTGCTATGATATCCGAGATGTGTTTTCCTCAAAGAAAACCACGCACAAGGTTACTGAGAACTCTTCAACAATCCACGACTGGTTTCATCCTTCTTGGGATCGTCAGGTACGCACAGTTCCCGACTTTCCTTATGTTCTACTTGAACACTAAAGTATATCATGGTATCATGAATATCGTAACAACTGAATCGTGAGGTGGTTTTTGTGCAGTTGAAGAATATCATAAAAGACAGGTTCAATTGGGATTCGGCTGAGTCTCCAACTAACACCAAACTAACTTGCAAATGAGTGTAATTCGCCAATCGCGTACAATTTGGTCTTCAAATAGAACTTAGGGTTGATGGAAACTGGGGGATAAGTCCCAAGACGGACGAAGGCCTACGTTCCAAATTCCTAAATCTCAAATGTAGTGGTGTGGCCAAAAACGTTAAGCATACCTTCAAACCTTTTGAGACCAATACGAATGACGAGTCATTCAATTACGAAATGCAAGTGCCGCAAACGGCACCCGTAAAGTGTATTCAAGGCTGGTGCGTAACGATGGCGCGCTGCTTGGTTTCATTGGCGTTCGGTGGGTTGATAGCTATATAAATAGCTAGTCCGGGTTTATCATAACTATTTTGGATAGTCCCTTTTCACATTGTGAAGCACGCACTAGGCGGATCCGAAGAACTCAAGCCATTCGTTTTTGGCACGTCACCGCGTGACGAGCAGTACAGTTAACACGTTAATAGCACGTAGTAAGTCAACAGCTGCTTCTACACCCATGGGCTGAATATTTAGCGCGCAATAGCCTTGGCTGGCGACAGAAAATGAGATTATCTACTATGTACGCGTGCTTCTTCAGTGTGGGCAGACCGTAAACAAGCTGAAGGTGTAGTGCGTGAGCAAGTTCAGATTCTGAGTTTATTGTGAAAACTGGCGAACTGAAACCTCCAGTGTTTTGAATGTCAGGGAGACAGGTGCGACATGAAACACAATGGAAACATTGGCAGCTTTCCGAATATAGTAAGGTTGTCTGTTTGAGATTAGTCCAACGAACTGACAGAATATTTTACACAAGTCGCCGTTAGTAACCACACTCGAAAAAGCGGAATTCTGACAGCCGCAGATCCAAGATGACAGCAGTACATGTGAAATAATTGCTCGTAGCTTTTCAGCTTTCCTAAGGAAACGCTGTAATCATGAAGCAGCGGGCCTGTTGTTCTGAAGGATG
The DNA here is from genome assembly GCA_004794785.1 of Opisthorchis felineus. NCBI lineage: Eukaryota > Metazoa > Platyhelminthes > Trematoda > Opisthorchiida > Opisthorchiidae > Opisthorchis > Opisthorchis felineus. The sequence continues at coordinate 15,324 of SJOL01000002.1, forward strand.
ACAATAACACAGAAGTGGTAATAATCGGAGGACAGTCCACTACATGTTTCGTCGTGTTTGGACTTAATCATTCACCTCGAACACCCTTTCAGTGCCTAGCTGCCGTGCTATCCGAAGGAAGCACGAGGGCTGAGATACTGCTAGGTTGACCAAGCCTGAACAAGAGCAGTCTGGATGGCGGGGTTGGATTCGAAACACGGACCTTCGGGTCAGTAATTTCGCACCTTAACCACTGAGCTACCTCCAGCTCGTGGCTTGGAGTGGCATGATTCGACCGGCTGATAGGAACAAAACCCGGTAATCATCAGGTCTTCCGTGAGGATCGTGAAAAGTTGAGAGCAATTGTCTCATCATTCAACAATAGTTGAAGGCTTGACGACGTGCAGGAAACCACTAAAAACCAGGTGAATTGACATACGCCTGACGCACAAGTGACCGCTTGATGTGCGAACTTTGAATCAGACGACCAGTTCCTGCTACATCGATCTGAAGAGTTCCAACCTGGACCAAACGCCCTGTGTGTTCAACAATCGCTATAGCGGTTGATTCACCAGCAGCGAGAAAAGTCAATAAAACGGAAGAGTGAATTCAGAGCCATTTGGTCAACTGACAGTAACAGGAAGAAAAAAGAGGAAGAAATGACGAAAACAGGTCCGACATCCGAGGAGAGCATTGGACAAAGAAAACCCGGAAAGGCAAAGCCTAAAGTCAACCCGGGGTATAAAAAACACCCATGTATTTACATAATCAAATCGCAATGGCCGGTCGTGCATTGAGAAGTCACATGGAATCTGTTATAGCTGAATGAACCAAATGGCTACGGCGACCCGTTAGGGCGAGAATCAGATCATGCTCTGCGTCACCAAGATGATTCCTTCGTGAATCCAGAGACGGGGGTACGAACAAAACACTTTTCAGGCAAATGGTTTTATGTCCCAGACCTGGGAAAAAAGCAACGGATAAGAACACGTAAGGTCTACATGGGATGACTGATCATGGAGTAAATTCGACAACGTGTATTTGTTTCAAAATATGCACATATACACACTGAATACATAAACAGATTACGATATCAAAGAATGGATTACACACCAAGTTGGTATAGCCTATTACACCAGATTAGCTGTATTAGGTATGAAGAACTGCGGAGCGGACGCTGTTTACTATCAGCTGGAAGCCCTACTTGACGTCCGCCATTCGGAGAACTGCAGAAGTGATTTTCATCTACACTCTATGACGTGTTCCCATCGCTACTTTACATTAGTCTGATTGGCTTATAATGCAGGGATTTCCAACAGACGGGAAAACCACTTTCTGAGACCACGTTTGAACTAAGCACGAGCTTCAGATATGAGGCTCGAAGATATTAGGAAGAGCGTTAACAAGTAATCTGGCACTCAGTATCGATGTCCTTTCGGCATTCTGTACAGGACAACGAAGGCATCCAGTAACTGTGTAGTCTATGTTTAAATGATTCCTGTTCTGCCACGTTTACCAGAAGACATGTTTCCAAGTATTTTCCATTGCTGAAGCAGCAAAAATGATGACCTTATTCAATCACAGTGCCAACGCGAAAAGCGCCTCCGGTAGAATATTGCAAGACATCACAGGTGCTGAAAGGTATATTAGTAGGAATGAAACACGATTCCTGGCGACGAGACTGCCACACTCGGTTCACGGGGGCAACATTCCCTCCAGTCCAAAATGTGAGGAAGCTGCAGTTTTGCTGTAGCCAAAGGTACACGCAACTAGTGAAAAAACAGCATAAGATCACAAAGTGTTTTTGATAAAAAAAACAGTAAACTGAGCGGCGGTGCGAACGGTAAAAAATAGTATGCTTGACAGTCTAATCAACAAGTCTAATGAATGAAATGTAAAAAGCATGAACGACACTGAATAGCAGCTTGTGATCCTAGGAATACGAAGGCCGGTATCGTCATCATCTGACACCGTTTACAGTTGTGCTACAGTTTCGTTCGCCGATGTAGGAAATAGTGGCAGAACCGTGTATTGAGGGTACCCTTGGTGAATTTTCAGTGAGTTTGAGGGAATGTTTTACCATAACAACATGTTGAACTCAACAGGCTAGATGTATGAGTGTCCTCAAATGGCAGTGCCGTTAATCACCGATTTGTCTCAAATTGGAGTTCCGATCCAAGGGGATGGTAACCGCCACAGGGACTGCGTTTTCTGATTTTGGGTTCAGTGATATAGGCTTCCTGAGCTGCTTCCCTTCGTGGGTGAAAAAGGCATCTAGGGGAAGTTGATCTACTGGCAGCCGAAGCAGTTATCTAAGCAGCGCCAGTAGGTCATACGAAAGTCATTCGGGGCGGATCTGGGTGCAAGATCTCACATTATTTCTGGGGGACATAGGCTATGTTTCACAAACGTCTGTAGTCAAGCACGAAGCCAAATGAGTTCAGGTGGCAAATAAGAAACACTCATTTGTATAGAAGGCGCGAATCATTAAACGTCACTCGTTTCACCCTGTTTGCAGGCAGAATAGCTGAAAGTTTATCTATCACAAACTACTTACCTTCAGGACCCGGTCTCGGCCTATGGTCAATAGCAAGTTCAGACTCTCCTCTATACGTAAACGTAGGATTGGATGTCGTGCATCGAACAAAATCGCGAGACTTCGACGACTGGAAGAAAAAGGGTGCGATTCTGATAATCCAGATGCATAATTTACCACCATCATCATTATCGACAGAATGACATCAGTGTTCAACACCGATGCTTCGCTGGCGTACAACCATGATTTATTTGAAAGCCTTATTGTGAACAGGGAAGGGACTTAGTGCTAGCTTACTACAATCATTCCGAGGTGTATACACCTCCAGACACTCATTCAGGCAATCCGGATAGAAACTGACAAGAACGTCACTGACATAGTTTGGCAGCGTCCCCAACCAGGCGCAGCGGGGATCTCGCGGTCCCCATCCTGGAAGGGGAGTAGCACCGACAGCACCCAAACTTTTCGTAATCTCTTCCACACCCCTCTGTCAGGTCAAGGGTTGACCACCTCTCTGTTTCCGACATTCCGAATTGGGCACGGAAAACAGCACTCTCTTCGGTAAGCAGAATAAATGACCTAACCAACGCAGCTTCTGGCGCTGGACACATTCTGTCACACTACAATCAGAACTAATACAGCTTCCAAGGCATGTGAAACGCTCCACACCTTCGAGTGCTTCCCCCTGGATTGTAAGTGGCGTGTTCAGTGACTGCATGTCCAGCAGCATGACCTTACACTTTGTGGGTGCAAAGTGCATGCCAAAGGGCGGGATGACTTTGGTCAGTTTATCCAAAAACACCTGTCCCTTCTCCTCTTCGAAGACGAGAACGATGGCGTCTGCATATTCCAGCTCGACAAGGTCTTCGTCACAGGCTATTTGAACACCGGGGTTTTGGAGACCTTCCACCGTTCGTCTCATTATCTCATCGGTCGCGAGGAGAGAGTAGGCACTCCTGACGGACACCGCATTGTGCATGAAAGCTTTTGGAGAACTATCCGTATACCCTCACACGTCCGGAAGTCCGAGGATTCAGAGAACTTATTATGTTCACAAAATTCCGGGGCATTCTCTAATGGGCAAACGTTTTAAGGAGGACAGACCGGTCAACCGAGTCGAATGCGCCTTGGAAATCCAGGACTACTCGAATTGTGGGTCGCTCATACGTATGGCGTTGTTCTGGTACCCCACGGAGTGTGAACATTTCGGTAATGCAACCCCCACCAGGCCGGAACCTCGCTTGCTGCTTTCGAGTCAGTGTTCCACGAGCCACTGTAAGGCGACGAAGCACAAGTTACACCATCAGTCTCGTTGGGACCTGGGTCAGGCTGATACCCTGTGGTTACCACATTCACTATGAGCCACTTTTTTTTGACATTGGCCACCGATTCTCTCCAGTTGTCTGGGACAGGCAAACAGGTCACACAAGCGCTGCCTGAAGACTTCACCCTCGTCTTTGAACAATGCGGATGGGATGTCATCGGGACCAGAAGCTCGGCGGCGCTTGAGAGAACACATGCAGTCATAAACCTCGGAGGCCATAGGGGCTTCCACTTTTACCATGCAGTGTTCTACGCCAGCTGTAAGCTCTAGATGAGTGGCAGCAGGTGGCCACGATAAATGTTGCTCGGCCCACCGGTCGAGGCGTCCTTCTTTATTCAGGATGGGCACTCTATTCTGATCCTTGGTGGCTTTCGCGGAATCGTAGCACGGATCAACTGAAATAATCTTCGAGAATTCCCGAATTTCTGGGCATCTTCAATTTCTTCAGCTTTCCGAGTCAACCAGACTTCACGGTCGGCACGAACGCTCATTCACCTTTGACGTCTGATAACTCATCCGGCCAAATTATGTTCGCGGTCAACGGGGACATTTCTCCGAGATTTAAGCAGTGCCACTGTTCGGTCTGATATTGTTTGAGGGAGCTTGGTCGCACCATACCAAACGTAAAAGTCCCAGCATTGTGCAAAGAGGTGGCGATCTCGTTCCAGCATGAATGCAAATGTGATGGTGGATCATTTGGAAGAGACCCCAGGAGATGATTCTGGTGAATTCGTCCAACATCCGGAACTGCCAGTCTCTTAGTTGCTAAGCCATCTGTCCGCACCTTACACGGCCCTGGAAAACGAAGTAAGAAGCGACTCCGGACGATCGCTTGATCGGAATCCACAAATGCTTTCAAAAACGAGCAGCAGTCAGTTAGTTATCCGAGCCATCGGTAACTGATGACGATGTGATCAATTTGAGTTCGTAGTCGGCACACTTTTGGAGGACGCCAACGTGGCTAGACGACTTCGGCTATTTCGGAAGTTGGTACTTGAGGAAAACAAGGAGTCATTTTAAGATAAACAAAAAGAACAAAAAACTGCACCCGAATTAACCGGGACCACATTACCGGTGGGACATGTCTTCAGCACTCCCGGTCTCAGAACCCACACGTAGCATTAAATTTCCGAACGTAGAAAGGAATATCTAATGTCCTGAACTTGGTTACTGATCAATCCATTCGAACAATGATTGGGTGGGGAACATGCATCTTGACTCTGCAACTGTGATGCTTGCCAAAAAACATGTGACACAGGGTCCAATGGGCCGGTGACGAGATAGGGCGATAGAACACCGACAACGAAAAACATATACACAAAACGGGTGATACTAGCTGACCGAAGGAAGGTAAGGCGTCTGAAAGGCCTTGTGCACATCTATACGCTTTGAGACCATTCAACAGCGCGCAAATGTAGTGCACACGTTAGCAATCTGTCCAGAGTCTGAGAGTGAAGACAGTACTGAAGATCCAACCGTCTTCAAGCTCGTGGTACTCACTAGAGCACCAAATCTATCGCGAAGTTGAAGCAATTCAGTCACAATGCGAGAAAGTGGTGGAGATGCGTTTTTCTTAAGCACACCTGAAGAAATGAAAAATAAAACACCGCACCGGTTGAACTGATGCACGTGAGTCCAATCGTGCAGAAAGAATATGGATCTCGTCGATATCATCCAGCTGTATTTGATCACGACCGGGCAAGAACGTACACTTATGTTCTCGCGAACAAGACAGAAACAATGGAGTTGTAGTGCTCCAAGTGGGATTCTGATTCGCGAAATGCTGCCATCTAGCTGCGGGCTATGTTCTACTTAGTGCAGAACATCCTGTCAGACGGGGCCCCATTCTGGAAGACAGGGCGGTGTCGTGAAACCGATTTAATAAGATCACTGTTGGTACAGCGTCCGGCGACAAAAAGCCTCTCGACGACGAGCTTTGAAGCAGTTGTGCGGCGAAGAATAAAGGTCGTGTCCTTCTAGACTTGACGTCGATAAATTGGATCAGAATGCTTTAAGCCCGACACATCTACCCACCACCGCGAATAATTGTGCCGTCACCGATCGCATTGCATCGGAAGGAGTGTAAAAGAAGATGCGGTCAGAGCTGGATATTCTATCGGCCCTGTTGTTCGAAGAGTATGCAAACACCCTCAAGAAAGCAATACCTCGCGAGAAACGCTCACCGGCACGCTAATTTGGGTTTAACGGTAGAATCGACTTAGTCTTAGCTGAGTTTCTCGTTTATGCTGGTCCGCTTCAACTGAATGTGCCGCACGAGGGCCACCTCATGTTTCAGTAGAGGTGATATTTGAGCAATCGTAGTACCTCGTCCAGAAGGAACTCAGAAGGTTGCTGAAAACACTTTGAAAACCCACGACCTATTTCACGATTCCTTGGGCTCATAAGGAAGTCACGGTCCGAGTTTCTTGATAACAGTATATCACCCATCTATGGGGTTTGACCGATGATCGTAAGCTGGTCCATCCAGCATTCTATCATTGTGGATCAACAGTAGGGATTTGTTGAGTAGGCCCATGTATATTGATGTATAGTCGTGTGGAAATGCGCCGTCGGATGACGGACTACCTTGAATCGAGAAAGTCTTTAGGTGGTACCATTATGAACAAGCCAAACCGCTGTCTAGACCATCACAGCTCCTACGCTTTAAATCTGACCACCGAAAAGTCACCGTCCAATTTTCAGACCATGCATTAGGCTGCCTGTCTAACTGGACCAACCAAACTTGTTCTAGTTGTTGGTTTGTCCATCGAGCGTGGTAACTGAACTGCAGAAGTTCCGTCACCAATCGAGGTATGGTCAGCGTGCGGCTGAGCGGATATTTCCGCCCCTCCTGTCTGCGTTTATGTGGTTTCGGGCAACACAGAAAGTGAACGAACCGGCCGGAACGGAGAAGCAGGATGCAGTTATAAATACACTCAACGAATTAGCCAAGTGAAAAGAAATGAGACCAACATGCAACACGGATTTCAAACGGACTAATCAAGTTAACTGAAGGCCACCTTTCAATAAACTAATCACGGTAAGTGTATCGAATGTCACAAACTATGTATGAACGCAGGCGGAAGACGAGGAAACACCCACTCAACCCCGAACTCCTCGACGGAGGGCGAAACGTCTGCAATCGCCAAGCTCGGTGAAAAAAGCGCACTCGTTACCAATATTTCTCACGATGGCGAGGTTGATGCATTCCATAAATCAAGCTCGCGTACTTCCCTTCACAGCTTCCTCACCTACCAATAATGTGGCTTTTACCTTGCCGGAGGACCCCGTCTCCTTCCAATTATTCCAAATGACATGCTAAATTTAACTATGGCCTGAGATGCCACGAGCAGACATGTAAACAGAGGAACCTTTAAAACTTAAAATACTGATCACCTTTACTGATGTGGTACTTAGCAGCCCTCTATCCACTTTCTCAGTCACAGTTCCCCCAAATCCTCAAACACCCGGAAGAGTTGGGAGGGAGCTGCCTGGAAAGTGGAGAGCGGTTTCTATTTAAGTCAGTCCTCCAGACACTGTCTAACGTTTTTTAGGTTGGTTTTTCTCCTGTTTTTCAGAGCACGGACGGTGGATATCTGCGTTCCATTCTTCAATTAATCTTCATGGATAATTAATATGACCACATCCAGTTCATAAATCTGACTTAGCCTCACTCACTCGTTGTGGCCAACCTTGTTGTAAACAGTGGGCAAAATTCAAAACATCGCGCATAGGTGTCACGTCGAAAGCTCACCAACAACCATCAATGCAGAGTGTTTTTCATAGCATTTTGCATTCTGTAGGTGTACTAATCAAGCTCCATGATTCCAAGTCCAGAAATGAAGATGTGCCCGAAAATGCATTCGGCTAAACTACCGGCATTCTGATCTTATAGGTGGGTTTGGAAGTTCAGGACATGGGTAAATCAGTAAAAAGTTGTACCCTGTGTAGGCTGTTCACACAAAATGTCTCAAAGGTGCGGCTAGTTCGAACATTTTACAGAGTGCATACTGAATCAGGTTGTATTAGAGCTACCACAGAGAGCAACTCCCTACATAGTACGGGGGCTGGTTTTCTGAAACCGAGCTGACATCAACTCAACAACCAGTCACTGTCATGAAAGTAGGAGCTGCTGACGATGCAGAACAAGCAGAGAAAACATACTTTAACAGAGAGCCAACGGAACTTACTCTGCGTCCGTGATTGAGGGCGAGCAGACATTGCACATTCGAACATCGCGCTCGAAGCCCATTGCGGGCAGAGAGGAACGACTCGGAGAACATTTGTCACACACCGCTTTTCCACATCGACGACAGTGATGCTGTAAACAAATATCAAAATATTACGTGAGGAGGTGGCGAAAAGGTGCCTAGGGTACTGAGCTGGGCGACTGGATTTGAAACTTCCTCCCCAAGCTTCGAACTCATCTTTGGAAACGCTACGTGTCCGGAGGCCAGCGGCTCTTAATAATCGAACATCACGTCGATTGGATGGATGTGTCACGTGCGGGCTGCGGGCTAAAAGAAGGCATGCCTTGATTGGTCAGAACGTCAATTGCCAATTTGGATCGAGCATCCATACCTCAACCCTTCTCGTCCCCTCACGAAGATTCTAGCGCGATATTGTGGAACATTTTGTGATGCCCCTATAAATACACTTGTAATAATCTTCCTTTATCTCCATAAAGGGTCGTCTCAAGCTACCGTGCCCTTTTATATACAACAGTGGGCGAAACAGGAAGCCAAAGACCGACATTAAAGTTGCACCACCGTTTGTGGTGCACGCCAGCACGATATTTCGGAATAGTTTCAGCACAGTCCCCTATTAAACTGGCAACTCCATCTATCGGCTTTCGTAGAACAATTCCACGAAACGCACAGTACACTGTCTATCAGACGCGTGAGAGCCCAACCAATGAGTGCGAGTGGTTTAACTGGCCATTGCGTAAATTTGAGTGCATGACACGACCAGACTTAACAGGTGTCTTGATAGTCTTGACATCTAACATAAATATCGATTACTTCTTCATGAAGTATAACAACCTCAATTTAACTGATTGATGGTAGCATATGAAACTACCTTGAGTGACAATGAAGAGGTAATCTTAGTCAGCTCGTTTGAATCGGTTCACAGAAATTGGCTTCAGAGGGTCCATCCGACCCGGTAAAATTGCATGAGGTCATGCACGATAAACCAATGATCATCGTTGCATTGACTGCACCAAAGCACACCGAAATTCATCCGGTCGACGGGCTTCATCACCATCTAGCCAGCCTGATCAAAAATTGGTCGGTCCAACTTGATGACCGTTCATTAACGATAATATGGCGAATGAAACAGTGAAATTCGTCCACTGATGGGACAGTCAGCAGAACGGATGAGGATGGCAGTCAAAGCCTAGAGATATTGTAACCGAAACACGTAAGAAAGGTGGAAGGAAACGGCTGCAGTAGTGACACTCTGCTGTGAGCGCGAGAACTTTTGGCTGCTCGGAAGGGTCTAATCCACTTATAAAGCAAATTAGAGGCAAACGCCCAGTTTATTGAAAAACCCTAGCTACTAAAAACGATTGTACAAGGTGCTTCAAAAGTCAAAACCGACCCACTTCAGTCATTCGTTCAGTAATCTTCTCAAATGTCCGTGCGTTGTCTGTACCATGCTGATGAGTGTACCCTGAGACGAGATAAAACAGGACTATCAGTTTCCGTACGCGGACGCTCCCCCTCGGGATAGAGCACGGTTGGTTAGCCTTTTGAAGTGCATGCCTGAAGAGAACTCACAGAAAACACCACTTGTGGTCAATCCACCGAGGCGGTCTCCAGATTGGAGGAAGTATTAATGCACCAACTTGACGCCTATTGTGAAGGATTACCGTCTAGGTGTACGCGGCCTAATTTAGACGCCATATTTTTCAAACGTTTTGCGCGAACGCAAAAGGAAATCGTAAAGAGACAATCCATCTATTCAAACACAGTTAAACGGACATGGAGGTGTACTGGAGGACCGTCGATTCCGATTTACACATCCAATACCTATTATCGTTTCCTATCTAATCGTCCCCAAACATTTCGCACACCAAGTGAGAAATTTTCAGCTTGCATGCCTTTCCGAGGTAGGGTCGACGCGGAGTTTAGGATTTGTGTTTTGACGACGAAAACAACATCTGATGTATTTCAGCCAAATTGGTGACCGTCCAACTCGAAAACAGGTTTTGGCCACTCCATTGGTACTAAAACCAAGCTAGACCACCGCACCGGTAATGAAAACCTGAAGCAATCAGAATCAATCGATCAGTCACTCACCAAAATGGCTAAGCGCCGAGTTGATGATGCATGTGTGCTTGCATCGTAACTTCGTGTATGTGCGCGTAGATCCGTAACATATGAACCGTGATCTGAGTGTCAAAGCAAATGAAGTAGTGAGCGGTACACGACAACCTAGGTCTATCTACCGGGTCAAACTTCCACAAGGACAGACTTACACGACAACAGCTGCTGTGCAGACTGATAATGAGGGCAGTGGTCGTAGTAGCAACGAACCCCAAAGCACTACCGCGGCTTACAGCCGATGCACGCGACAAGTGTCTAGTCGGCAAAGCAGGCCTTGGTAACTGTGGAAGGCCAATAGAGAGGCAAAGGTTTCTCCAGACCACCGAGAATCGCTCATGTGATCACTCCGCATGGCTATGCGTCTGCATTAGCTGTCGAAAACACTGCTAACCAAATAAACTAGGCCTGTGACAGTTCATTCGTAATCCAAAACTAAATTTATCCGTTAATAAAGTGGATTTGTCGAAGGACGTTTACCCGGCAACAGCTAGTCGTACTTTGTACATATGAACAATTCAGACCCTGGAGACGATGAAACCAAATCTTCCAACCTATCGGCACACAACTGTCATATAATCCAAAAGAAGCAAGAGAACTGAAATAACGCCGGATCGCCCAATCGACCGGTGCTTCTCGGAGTTCACACCCTACTCCCAAGCTACCTCCAGCTGGAGCTCCTTGGAAACGATGCACGAAGTCCAGCGGGATGTACACCTCAATTGTCCAAAAAGAAAATAAAACACGAAATCGTCCTCCATAAAGATGACAAGGTGAGAGGATTGGGCACCACTGAATTTCACGAAAGACGACAGAGTTTTACTGGTCAGTTTGAAGAAACTGGTATACCTAACAGAAGAAAGATGACCGTAGAATGTGGTCTTTCTAGGAGTATGCAGTCCCAAAAAGATGACGCGACAGCTGAGGGAAGACTATGTGGTCACTAACATTCAGCTTGTGCTCCGGTGTTATTCGGCCCAAGCCTACCGAATATCGTGAAAGTAAATCCGGATTTTACCTTGGAAAAGGTCATACATCATATTTCCATGAGGTGACAAGTCCTGGGTAGGTAGTTACAGTCGCTCGCTTGGGCGACTGCGTTGAACTCCGTCGCTTACCAAACATTGGGGCAGTCGAACGCCATCACCAACAACAGTCGTTCGTTATCCATCACAACGAAAGTTGGATTTGTTTAATTTCCGTATTATGTCCAGTCAGTTTCATCGACAGAGTGGTTTATTTGCTATACCAGCGCTTGTAATCAAGACACCTTTATGAGTCTTCTTGAATCGGACCCTCCAGATGCAATGAGCACCAAACAACCAACTTGGCTGGGAAGCAGATTATCCACACAGCTCAAAAAGTTAGGGTGCTTTTGTAGCCAACAGTAACTCACAAGAAAATTAGTTTTTTTTCCGTGGCTGAAATGAAAAACTCGACAAACAACTAACTGCCAAAATCGGTGCAACAGAACAACGACCACAAACTACAAAGCAACAAATGTTTGATACCACATGTTCAGACTAGATGTATAGGTGCAAAGTTTCAACTAACACAGGCATCACGTTTGCGAACACACAGAGGAGCGCGTTCGGTGTTGAAGTCGATCGCAGTTCGCATGGCTGCATACAGGCTGCATACGCATTCTACTGCATTCCAGTCCCAAAGGACTAAATCTACCCGCTGTTCCTGGTAGCGATTCATTTCGTCGTCGAATAGCAGTTTTCTAAACAAGTGCTTGCAGTTCAGTAGTTCGGCAGATAGTTCACTCTAGGACTACACCACCATCAGTGGTTATATCGTGTGCAACGCACGCCTCCCAAGAAGTGTTTTGTTTTTAGTGCCGAATTCAGAGTGGCACAAAACGAGTGGCGTGATAGAAGGGAATGAAAAAGGATTGTGTACAGGACAGAATTTATGTGGCCTTCTGCGTGTTTGGCACGATGCTAAACGATGAGACGGCAAAACGAAATCGAAAAAGTTCATGTTTCCAATTTCCATCTAGACAGTCTAAGTATTGCAGGAATAGGCACCTCGAATGTTTGCGGCGGGCTAGAAGTGGGGCCCTTCCATCTCGTATTTCTGCTTTCGTTTCACAGGGAAAGCTTAAGGTACGGCTGTCAAAGACTGATGTTGCTGTCCGTTATGAAGGTCTCCAAGGGAAAGCAAGTCCCACAACTAAAGGTTATATCATTCCCACAAGAAATCATATTGTGAGCCCATTTGCAGGTGAAGCCAGGCTAGTATTAGCAACAAAGTTATTTTACCGGACGGCATATTTCCCGAAATTGACGAATACCAGTGGACAAACTGAAACCGTATAGGCCAAGCGGGCGTACACGAAGTAGTTGATATAGGGCCAATGTTCGGATGGGCAAATAAAGCTTGGAACGAGGCCTGAATGCCATATTTTCTGACAGCACTTTTAAATGGCGTAGGTAGATCATAAGTGAAATCAAGGAAACTGAAACTTTTGCGCGGAGAATCAAGCAGTCATACACCCCAGACGACGTACATTACAAGTGGATAAGTAGGACGTATACGCCTGCGTCATGTGGAGTGGTGCACGAGAACACCGAATACACCCAGAATGCCAAATGCTTCGTATGTGACGTCAAACAACTCACTGAGAAGATAACGGACAGTAAAGCCCAGTCGGTTGCGTAGGCACGCTTGCAAGAACACCCAGCCATCTTGATCTGTTAGCATTTTTTTCTCAGGCGATCGGTACCTCAACTAATCAATCGAAATTCCGCTATGCAGTGATGACTTACGTCCTCTTTGATTTCAGTGCCTTGTTTGGAAATAAAGATAATAACTGCTCAGCTGTAACACCCTTTCGGTGCCTGGCTGCCATGCCAACCGGAGGAAGCACGAGGGTTCAGATACTGCCAGGTTACCCAAGCCTAGACAGGGGCAGTCGAATTCCAGAGGCTGGGTTCGAACCACGGACCAACATAACACATCAGCTAAGTGATAACACAACATTTTTGCTGTCCAATACAATAAGTTCTTCGTAGTCCCCGGCTTCCGGGTGTGTGGGAGCTCTCCAAAAGCTTCCGTAAACAAAGTGGTATCTGACACAGGTGCTCACTCTCTCCACTCCCATTTAACTTCGCGATCAACGAGAAAATGAGATGATCGCAGGAAGGTCCTCAAAACCCTGGTGTTCAAGTAGTCGCTCACGAAAACCTTGTTGCTCTGGGATATGCACACATCGGTCTTGTCTTCGGAGGCGGTAGAGACAAAGTTGCATTTTGATGAACTGGCAAAAGTGATTCTGTTCTTTGACATATGCTTTGCATCCACAGGCTGTAAGGATATGCTTCCGGACATGCAGTCACTGAACACGCCACAAATACTCCAAGGGGAGATGCTGGAAGCTGTGGAGCGTTTTACGTATATCGTAAATTACATTAGTTCCGATGGTAGTTTGACAGATGAGGTCAATGCACGAATCTGTAAAGCTCAGGTTGCGTTTGCTGATTTGAGACGACTAAATATGCGGCAAAGTGTCAAATCCCTGAACCACAAGGGACGTGTGTATCAGGCTACAGTACGGGCTGTTTTGTTGTATGGCTGAGAATTGGTCTGTTCGAGCAGTGGAAATGAGACGTCTTCAGGTCTTCGGCAATCGTTGTCTCGTGTGGGTTGGTGCCGGAGAATCCGTAACGCAGCGATTAGGGAGCGAGTGTTTGGTTGTGCAACAGGAACTTCCATACATAATAATGCACCGGAAGCTGCGTTAGTTAGGCCATGTATTGAGCATGCCGAATCATCGTTTATCGATGAAAGTGCTGTTCTTCGTGCTCAATTCAGAGTGGTGGAAGCAGAGAGATGGTAAACCTTGATTTGGCACAGGGGTATGAAAGAGATTATGAAAAGTCTGGGTGCTGTCGGTGTCGGTGAAGACGGTGCATGATATAGCTGCCAATCGATGGCGTTCTTGTTGTCGGTATCTATCCAGAATATCTGAACGGGTGTTTGGAGACGAAGGCACCTCAGAATTAATGTGGTAGGCTAGCACTAAGTCCCTTCTTCGTCCACTTTTACTCTTTTAACAAAGCACTCGAATAACTTGGGGTTGTATGACAGCAAAGTACGAGCGTTGAACACTGTTCTTGTAGTGTCGACCATGATGATGATGACGATGTTTTTTTCTTTCGCCTGAGCGCACAACATTCAAATTGGCAACTCAGTGATTCATTAGCAGTTAATGGCAGATTTATCGCTTTTTGACAGTTCCTGAGCAGCATCATGGTACATGTTGGCATAAGTCACCTGGTGCTTCCACAATTTGCTTACTTCGTCGTACTGATATTATGGAAAATACACCCGTTCGTTTGTCACCAGGAGTGAATGGCGTTACATTAAGTGAAGGAAGCATTTGATCCGGCTAAAGCGGTGTCAACTTGGGTCACTTGTACCTTGACCAACGTCAGAGCATGAGTTGACAGAAAACGTATGACCGTGCGCTTGTGTATATGCACGAGAATTTCGATGGGCTTCGTTCGTATAACGCTAACTACACTCGCTGGTGGGATATGACTGGGTTTACAAATATCTCCGTGGAATACAATCACCTATATAGCATATCACAGAGCCGAAATCAGATCAACTGAAACAACTGAGTCAGCATTTTGCTAACCATAAGTTGGCTCTTCAGATTCAAAAGAATGGCATACTCCATTTCTTAGACAGTTAGTGGACAGCTCAGCTTTCTCATCATGATATGCATGCGTGAAGCATTGCTTTATTAGTTTACCTAAGAGGGACTACATACTGAACACACATGGACAAGGGCTGTGCTATCCATCTACAATCCATGGAACCATCAACAACGCATTCGGAAGACATGTGTGAAGGTCCGATGTCTGAATACAGACTCCCGATCTGCCCAGGACCATGCTACAGGTTCGAACACATCACACTTATTTGGCGCATGGAAGAAACATCAGGTACTTCAATGCGTGTCAACTGCGGCCAACCGAGTCCTGAAGTTCACCAACTACTTAAGATACACATGAAAACAGTTCCTCTCGAGGACCGTTATCATAGCAAGATGAGAATCTCTCCATGTCCATAAACCCCAAACTTCCAGCCTAATAAACAGTGGGAACTATCAAAAGAACCTGGCGGTTAGTAGGTTATCAAATTAATGACTCATAGATATTGGGTATCGTCCCTCAAACGAGAACAGACTGACTTTGAGATGGGGTTTAAAGGATCAACAAGCAACTGAATTGGGGGTAAAGTCCGAGATTTGGTTTGTAGGTTTGGGTAAACTGGTAAACTTGAGTCTCTTTCAGATTGCACGGTGGTTCAGCTGTAGCACTCTTTCGGTGCCTAGCTGCCATGCCACCCGAAGGAAACACGAGGGATGGGATACTGCCAAGTTGCCCAAGCCTAGACAGGAGAAGTCGAGATGAAGAGGTCGGGTTCGAACCACGGACCGTCCAGTCAGTAAATTCGCGCTTTAATCACTGAGCCATGTCGCCCTGCAGCTGTGTACGAAAACGGCACGACGGCTGAACGACCTGATATGACTGAAAAGGGATAACGCCTAAGCACTTTTATGGAAAAGTTTTTACAGCTGTTCAAACATGAACAGACCTTTGAGCTGACTGCTAAGTTTAGCAGCGAAATGATATCTCGATGGCGAATCGAGTCCATGCCTAATCTGTTCTGTGCTCTTGCTTAAGTATGCGCGAGCTGGCAGGTAGTACAACTACGCGACTACTGGATAGTTCATTTTCTGTACATCAATTAACTCACCTGTCGTACGCCGACAGACATGACATCCCACATCTTTTTCACGTTCCAAAAGAAGGGTGTTCCACAGATTTGGCAAACGTCACTCTCAGACCAAGACGGAGCTTCAACTCGGGAGGGATCCATTAGCCAGAAGATCACAAGACCATCTAGACCACCGGAGACGGCCAGTCCTCTATGCTGGGCTGCAGCCTGCGAGTTCCCTGCGGGCCACCAACTGACACAAGTGGCGTCTTTTGAATGCCCCTGTAATATAATCGGGATACAATTAGAATGTACTGTTTAAGGATTTTGCGACTGACGTGAGCAGTTCCCAAAAGAAGTACCTTAAAAGGAGCGTTAAATTCTACCTAGTAATTACGAAACGATTGCGGTACAAAAGCGACAGTCATGTAAGAATGAGTAAGTCTTCCGCTTCACCATAATTATGATGGGGTTAGCAGGAATATCTACCCAATTAAATCGCACTTAGTTGCAGGTGGAGTGAACACAACTGCGGCACAAAAAGGAAATCGTCAGATAAAACAGCAAGGATTGATCGGGCTTCAGTTCCTATGGCTACAGTGTAGTTCGCAGACGACACAGCTACCCTACCATACAGGGCTTAACTGCGGTGCCAAATTGTGGCTTTAGACACAGGCCGAAAAGTGAATCAGTTACGACGGTCGGTGCCATGTCGAATGACAAGCTCCCGAAGGTAGAGAACAACACACCTATCGGCAACAAGAATTCTCGTTTTCAACGTAAAACAAGTCCACTTGCCCCAGACTAGTACAAGATTTTGCATGCCACAGGCATACCGTGAGCTTTGTGGTCCATAGGGTCACGAGTTTAAAAATGCGACCTCGTTGTAACGAATGTAAAAGTCAGTAACATATTTGCAAAATACCAGTGGAAGGCTAGGAATTGTGTGTGATGCACACATACATGCTTGTTTTCAGTAATAAGCCGGGTCAATAGCTTAGTTCACGTGATCTGTGCGAGCGACACGTCTAATGATTTTGTTTATCTCTGCGTACAACCTGCTTTGTGGTCGTCACTGCCATCACATTCGTGCAGAGACCATACGAGTCGATTGCAAAGCAACACTAAGAACTATCCGCTGAGCGAAAATGAAATACGAGAAACAAACACCCAATGGTAGTGATGTATACAAGACGCTGGCGTGATCAGGTAAGTTGCAACCTTGCAGACCACAATTGTATCTACGTGGAAGACGACAGTAGTTTAGTGCATAAGGAAAACATATGCAGTCGTGCAAATTCCCTTGGCCTGATAGTTGTGTGAAGCTCAGCCGAAGTTGAGATCTTCAGAAGCATAAGATAAAAGGCCACATAAACCGTCTGTTGTGTACTTACGGTTCACCTAATCGGAATGAGGTTGACATAGATGGCCAAACACGCGGCCAAAAACTTGAATTCCTCAGTTTGGCCACATTTCTGATTCAAATAACAATATGGAGCTCGTCGCAGCATTGTACATTTGACTCTTGACGGATAAATTGTCACGTATACACCACAGATGTGGCGGGTTGGCAAAAGGCGATCTGGCCTTTTCTAA
This sequence comes from Opisthorchis felineus, assembly GCA_004794785.1. Classification (NCBI taxonomy): domain Eukaryota; kingdom Metazoa; phylum Platyhelminthes; class Trematoda; order Opisthorchiida; family Opisthorchiidae; genus Opisthorchis; species Opisthorchis felineus. Next base: position 32,821 of record SJOL01000002.1, read on the forward strand.
CCATCGGGAATGGCACTACTGCCCAAGCGAAAAAATTATCTGCAGGCGTGACGTTCAAGTGTGCTCCTGCCCAGTCTTATAGCAGCATTTTAAATTCCGCAGGTGTCAAGCGCACACCAAACCGTGAGGCACAATTGTTCATATTATTCAATACTGCTTACATTTTGGTTGAGCCGGATCCCAGAAGAATTATGTCGTTTGCATACCGGACATTGATGAGCTAACTCCCTGGAGCAAATTCGAAGAGACAACGAGATAGCGGACAGTCTCGCCTGATACTACCGAGTTCAGTGAATGCAGGCGTACAGTCCTTTAAGAAGGGTCAACAACTTGTAAGGAACGCCTTTGCTATAGTGCCTAACGATCTACAGTGTCGAAGTCGGTTTTGAAGTCAACAGGGAGATGACTAATTTTGGTTTATGGAAACAGTTGCTATTGAGTAAAGACATGACCTATACATCGTTTTTGGCATCGGAATCAGGCTTGACTTCAACAGATGTCTCTCCCTGGAATCTGTCAGCCTGCAAAGGACAAGATCAGAAAGTATAATGGACGTCGCAACTCTCAGGTTAGTGTCCCGAAGGTTTTCGCAGCGTTTGCGCACTGGTTTTGAACTTTACAGGCGTGCCTTTTCGCTAAATTTACTCTAGGTAGATTAATAGAGCTTCTCTACCTACCATGGACACAAACCGTCCGCACCTATCCCTCCATGATCTGCATCACACAAGACTTCTAACTTATGCATCCCGAATGAAAAGATAAAAGATGACCGATCAGCTGTAGCACCCTTTCGGTGCCTAGCTGCCATGCCAATGGAAGGAGTCACGCGGGCTAGGATACTTCCAGGTTGCCCAAGCCTAGACAGGAGCAGTCGAGATGCAAAGGTTGGGTTCGAACCACGGACCTTCCGGTCCGTAAGCTGGCGCCTTAATCACTGAGCTATCTCGAGCTCTGTCCCAGAACTGATTGAGTGGACGTAATGGTGAGATAGGCTGACATTTCTTCCACTATTTTCAATCGTTGACGTAAAACATGCGCAGTACACAGAATAAGCAGTAGAGACAAAGTTGGACGACAGTGAGTTGTTGATGTCTATATATGACTTCATCAATGTCAGAATAACCAAACCAGCTGTTTAGGTGCTATTTGTGTATATGGTCGGGACTGGGGTGATTCGGTCAGCAGACCCTCACTTGTTTACAAAACCTCGAGGTTCCTATTGCGCAACAAAATTCCAAATGAGTTCAGTGAGTCATTCTGATGGTCTTTGCCTAATATGTATCTGGCTATCACGAGTAGACCTCTGGCCTGACTACCGCTCTGCGAGATATTTGTCTCTCCTGCTAACTTAAGCGTCCTCACAGGTGCAGACGAACCCTCAGACTACGAGGCAAATAGGTCTAGGTTCATTCTTGTGCACAGCACACTCTTTGGTGGTCGGTATCAGATGCAGCTGGCTGGCACCGAAACAAACGGCTTGGTTACCCTAGCAATAGTAGAGTAATTCGTACCTGTTCAACATTGCTTCTATTCTTTGCTGTATGCGGGTGTTTCACATCCACGAATGAAGATAGTAAAAGCAATGTGAACATGTGGCAGCATATGTAATCTGGTAGTTCTAATGAGATGTAAATTATGCGTGGTAATGGCTGTTTAAATATGCAGGGTGGGATACCCCGGTCTTTCCTTCGTAGCTGACCAGACTGAAAAGGCGCTCAATTTTTGGGAAGCGATAGCGTTCCGTGATTGGAAGGGACAACGTCGATGACCAAACGCACGAACTCGCACAAGTACTTTAGGCTAGATGGTGACGAGTTCACCTGACCGTTTCCACAATTTCCGCTAATCGCTGTGTCAATGACCTACATGAGAGTTTCAGCACGCTCGAGGTTGCCTCTGCGCGTTTTTGGCAGACCAACCTTGGAACAACTAGTCCCACGGAAGATAGTCCAACCAAAATCTCATTGTTTTACCTTACGCAGTGTCCCCGGAGTACGTCTTCTCAAGAGACACCGTTTTATTTTTGCCATACTCTGCTTTTCAATCCCAAATCAAACCACCCACAGTACTCGCCCAACTCAACCACCAAGTCTACTATAGTCTTATAATTCGTCGTGATTACGGTCACTGAGATATATGACTTTTCCCAACCCATTGAAGATTCCATGCCCACAACATTACACAACCACTTTCCTTTCAAGGTAAGCAATAATTTGTCATATCTTATCGCACGCACCGAGAACTACGACGATAATCTGTCTCCACAGTCCCTCATCAAACAACCCTTCTCAAACGCTCTAGTCTATATTTCAAAAGTATTCATGTGTACCTTATTAAAAGACAACTAAATAGGTTCGATTTTTTCTCGGAACTACTTCAGACCAGTTTTCAGCTCAACTGTACCTATATCTCGGTACCGGAGCTCTTACCGCCTCCGAACGAGTAACAAACAGCGTCATCCAAAAATGAAGAACCCCTAATCTCTACTTTTCCCACCTCCTAATACCGATTAAAATATTCATCAACGACATAGGGAGTGCCTCCGGAAGAATCCGGCTGCAGGATCACTAAATCTCCTAAACACAGAGCCTCAAGCAAGAGACACTAGCAACCTGGTTGTAGTATTAGGCTGACAAGTTCAAAGCTGATCAATCATATAACTAGATGAACAGACCTAACTGATGTCTAGATAATGATGATGGCCATGCACAAATTAGTGTACACAAAAAGAACAACTCGCTCAAAACTCGAAGCACGTAAGACTGAGAACTGCTAAATGTTATTCGCAGCATACCTGAAGGTCGATGGCGGTGCCTTTAGCACCACCAATATCCCACAGAATAACCGAACGGTTATTACTGCTGGAGAACAGTCTCGAATTTAGACTATCCCAAGAGAGCGAAGTCACACCCTGCTCGTGAACACGCAGCTCCCGGACAGAGCGACATTCTGTATTTCCACCGGAGTGGGTCAAACTCAGTAACGTAATGCGACCACTGGCGTCACCGGCAAACACGTAATGGGAACCAGCGTCATACCTGAGAAATGCAGTGAGACGATAATACATACGCAATATTCGAAAGTATTCTGAGTTATGTTCCAAAAAGAGAGACAAGCACGGGACGGTGAACGGCAAGAAGCTGAGAGGTAGGGTTGCACACACCACGGAACAAACAACAAATAACCGTCAAGATCGAACAGAACAGAACTTCTCTGCGCGACTATCAAGAATAAGTGTGGCTGTCGATCGAATTTCACAGCTGCGGATCAATAGGGGAGTTTGGACAGCGAAAAATCGAGCCATTTACACAAGTTACACACAGAACAACGTAAAGCCAGAGAACCTGTTGACGGTTTCGTAGAGCGTCAGTATTAAGCACCACCGTCCCCTAAGATGCGTTCCACAATGTATTTACGGATGAATGAACAACTTGTCAGTTTCCAGGAGTCTTTTGATGAGTTCAAATATATATAGTCTGAATGAAAGAACAGATGGTTGGTAGTGAGATCGAACCATGAACACTGGCTGTCAGACGGACCTTCTACCAACTGAACCAAGAAGGCGCTGCCCAACGCCACAATTTGCTGCACTTAGATTCCACCTATGACTATTCAAGCATCTAACTAACGGACTACCCGCTGAATGCGGTCCGTATCGTTGATCATTCCTGTCTACATGAGTTCATAAGCGTTAGTGAACACAGAGACGCACGATCTGCCTCAACCATGAAGGATGTTTAACATCGAGGTAGCGTACCGGCAAAGTTGTGAGTATTGAAGCGCAAGATTTCGTGATCCAAGTTTAACTACAACCTATTCATTATACCCGTGGAGACAGGCGATGTAAGATAGGCGCTCAGCTTCCATACATCCATTGAAAGGAACGGTAGTTATGCACAAATTGAACGGAAGAATAAGGCCCACCGATCACTAAATCAGTGAGTCTAAAACTAAAAAGATCTTGGCCATAATAAAACGGAAGCCTCAGATCAGTGCTCCTATTTATGAGTTTTGCTAGCAGTGCAAGAACAAATGTATCGCTGATGCTATGGCTTCACAACATACAAAAAGGGTAATTTTAAAAATAAGCTGCACAAATGTGACCACCAAATAAAATGGGCAGGACAGGAGGCAGAATATGAAGGCGTCAGTGACGTACTCCAAACATGTGCCAGCGGCTTCCAGTTGATAACCGCTTAAGTGCTTTCCTGTTTCGCTGGAGTACCAGGCAACTGTACGATCCTTGGAAGTGGATATGATCCACTTCATATCAAGAGCAGAAATGATTGCATTAACACGAGCGGTGTGCGAGAGGTAGTCCCGTTTGTGCTGTAGATGATTGAGGTCCTCTGCCAAAATGAACTCGACTACCGTGCCGTTATCTAGACCCGCATAGATTTGTCGTGCTTCGGAGCAATATGTCAAACAAGTGACAGGACCTACAGGGATTGGTGAGCTGATAATAATAAGCATGCACGTACTAGGAAGAACTTCCATCGCTGAGGGCCAAAATCTTCCAGTGTCTCTTCGCATCCAAACTCGTAGTGATCTCAAACAGAATTAAGTAGCAAGAAGAACCTACCGGTCTTCCGTTCCGGTGACAATACACTCCTTCCCGGGCAGAAAAATGGCGTCATTGACATCGCATCCGAAGCCATCGATCTTGAAAACTAGCTCAGGTCTGCGGGTATCATGGCTCCCATCTTGTATCAAGGTCGCCATTCGATTTCAGTAGTTCGAACGATGCAACACGACAGCAAAATAATCAAAGTTGGAGAGTCTAAAGCATACGGGAAAAGGTATAAGGCATCACACTGGATGATAGAAAGATGAAAAATGAAACCGAGCATGATAGTAAAACCTTTCTAAACGACCTCGATCGGATGAAGAAGACATCCTGTCAACAGCCCTGAATACATCATTACAATAGCGTCCACTGGTTTGAACCCCCGAACGAAACCCATAGATGGGAAACATCTCACTGGTCTTATTTGGGGAGGGTTCTTCTTGAAGAGTAACGAGGATGACTAGCCGTGCGACTGACGATTAATTTGTATGCTGGTTCATCGGATGGGAAACTGAGGTGTGACATAGCAACGGTTACAGAAACTTGCAGACATGGCTCAAACACACGCCATGACAGCACATGGCTACTCTTTTTGATCTCCCTACAAAGAGGCCTGTCGCTCCCTGGGTTCTCTTAGAAGATATGGGCTATCGCCACTTGGGCAACAACTGCTCTCATTTCTCACAAAAAAGTAGCATCCAGAACCATTGTGTAACATGTACGTGGTTTGAAGCCGATGAAGAATGTACGGTTAAACACAGCCAAGTGCACTTAACCACGGAGTCATCGCTAGGATCAAAGGTGGCGCGGTTCTGCCCCCCTGTTTTGTAATTTAGAAAGCTAAACTCGTTTGAATGTAAGCATCAGACGTGTGTCGGTTCATATGGCCAGCGGAAAGTTAGTTTTCACCGCAACGTTCCTTATGATGTGGATGGCGCGCCGATTGAACTCTTATATACTAGCTGAATTTACTTCAAGCTATGCTCATCGACGCGCTTTCATGTCAGCCTGTGCTACTCATGCCAAAGAGCCGAGCAAGCACTGAAGCCACTTTTAAGGTCGTTGATCGAGGGAGATTAGGCAGATGGCGCGACTGAAACTTATTCCAAGGTAATTATTCAAACATGATTTTCAAGCAAATACCTCATGTTCGGTATCACCACAACATTACGTCCGCCAATTGGGAAGCCAAAACCCACCATCAGTGGCATGTTTGCACTACCCTAAAAAACAAATTGCATGAGAACAACTGTCCACTCTGTCCCAAACTGATGGGACTCTGCTGAATACACATCAGGCCGAATAGGAACAATACGAGTCACCACATGCAACGACCTGCACTTCAGTAGTAAAGTGTTGCACCGCTACCAAGCGTAACTCCCAATCATTTGAAACACTTACTACCCAGTAATGCTGACGGAAGAATGATTGGACATATGCGGCACCACAGGGTAGGATATCAAAGAGGAATCGAGAAGGTAGGACTGTTAGCTTTAGAGAGGGCCGAGCTCCGGAGAGCTCCACGTAACCACTGGTCGGAAAGCCCGTGGTTCGAACCTAACCCTGACTTTTCCATTGCTCCTGCCCTAGCAGAATCTCAGTTTCCGTGCTCCTTTCGGGTAGTATGGCAGCTAGGTATCGAAAAGGTGTTAAGGTTGAGTGACTGCTGCTTTCTTCGGGGTGCACGGCAGCTATACTGGGTAGTGGAAAATTCGTAAATCCTGCTAGCTATCGTCAAGTCGTACTAGATCACGGTCTTTGACGGTGCTTTGACATAGGCACAAACGATGAGCAACCAGAGGTCAACTCCTTGTCTGTGGGATATTTTCAGAAGCATTGTTCAACCAACCACATAGAGTAAAGTTGCCGAATATCCATTTGGCGATGAGTTAAGAGGAAGCCGCCAGCAGCACACAGTCGTGGAGATCTTCTGGTTAGTAGTGGTAGTATGTGTCTTGGATTCCCGTTTCTAAAAGGTTATACAGGTAACCTCATGCCAAACCAAATTCATGAACAACAGATTATTTTCCTGTTTCTTTCGCAGTGGGAAAAGTACATGTAGCTAACCGCCAGAGGATCGGAACTTGAAAACCGCTAACGGTTGGTGCTCATCGACGTGAAGTGGCCACAGCTTAGTCCATACTATGTGAACAACACTGCCAAACCTCAAACTTGGACCTATGAAATAATGGACATGTTCAAGGTAAGTTGATGGTGAAAGCATACGAGAAAACCTGACCAAGGATGGGTCAGCAGTGGCTTGGAGGTTTTGTCCGCCATGCATTATGTAGTGAGCATGGCTGTTGACGACACAGCCGATGTGGCCAAAAATACTTTTTTTGTTTTAATTCACGATAGCGAGTGGGCTGAAGTATTGTCAAGGCACCAAGCGCTTATCATTAACTGAGTGGCTGGTCGTTTAATCTCCGACATAAGCGATTTGTACTGCCACCCCCCTGAATTGCGTTGGAGACATGGGCACTTGCTCCCGCTCAAATATATTCCGATAGAACTACGGAAGGAACGGCAAATGTTGTTTCTAAGGCAATTTTTCCAGGCAGTTTGAGTGCAAGGTCGACCGGGACGTGGAAGCAGCCGAGTGCTCCTTGCAGGTGACCAGTATTAGCAAGTTTACGGGAAGTGATGCTGTTTTCCCCCAAGAAAGCACGGTGAGAAAACGCCTCCTAAAGACAGAACACTTCAATCTCAAAAAGACGGACCGGAAGCGCCGAATTGTTGTCCATTTCGGTCGTCCGAAATTAAATAATCATTCGGCTGCAACACCCTTCCAGTGCCTAGCTGCCATGTCATCCATTTCGCTCGAAAAACTACCAAATCTCACAAACAACCCAACGCAGTTGCAAACGCATCTGCTGAGCATAACAGCATAAAAAGCCAAATATTCATGTTTTACTCCCTATGGTCAGCCTCCACAGCCATGAAGTAGACCACCACGCCAAAGACTTCGGGTATAGTTCCCCAAGAAATCCCCAACACTTCCCACTTCGTAGGCCAGATTGCTGGGGCACCCGAAATATCCCCTCTATTTCAAGTCACAGGTCCGAGTTGGGGTCTCCAAAACTAACTCCTCTAGTGGACTGAACAAACAGAAAGTTTCACACATCCGTGCAGTTGCTCGTTCAGCCGGCAAAAGCGTAGGAATATAGCTATTCCAACAGATTATGTGAATGCGCAAGTCGACTAGGCCAGAGGAAAGCATATTTTGGTGGCCTGTTCAAAGTTGAAGCTCGACCCACAGATAATCAGGTGCGAATTATCAGGTTAGCTATAAAGCATCGTCTGTTCCCAGCCCATGCTAACTTTTAGCAGACGCGTCCACATCGTCTCATTTCATTACCATCATCATCATCTGTAAAAACCGCGTATTCGCCGTACAGTGGTTCTAGCTGCCACATTTTCGTTAACTGATTGTTTGAAGAGGTGGGGGAGATAGCTGCGCAGTGGAGGCGGTAGCTGAGTTAATTAATTTATAAACACAGGGGCGCTAGTGGACGTTTCATTAGGGAGATTGGGAGGGGAGCTATGCATTAAAGGCAAAAGCTTGGAGGTATGGGCGCCACTGAGAGCGCGGCTGGGCCGTGTTTGATAATGTCTCAAACCGTCGATGTGTCCCGTCTAGGGGTCCCCATCCAGGGAGGCGGCAAAGACCAGCGGAGCTGAGTTTGCTGGTAATGGCTTTGATACTTTGCTGCCAAGTCACTGTTTGACCTCCCCTGACTTGTTTCATCCTTACGTGCGAAAAGAGCCTTTCGAGGAATACGGCCGATTGGCATACGAAGCACGTGGCCAAGTCAGCACAAATTATGAAGTGCAATCAGTCCATCTACCGTGAGCGAGTGGTTTCTTCCGAAAACTATCCGAAGAACCTCAGAATTACTGATCCAGTGTTCCCAGCAGACTCGGACAACGCTCCGAAGACAGAAAGTCTTCTGATGTCAGTGCGCAGCGACCAGGTTCCTAACCCGTATAGTAATAAGGAGCGCACCGAAGCATTGTAAACTCGATAAATGACGGATAAGATGATGTCACGCCTACGCCAAAGGTGACAAGGGGTGAAAAAAGCTGCTGTCACCTTCCCAATCTGGATGGAAGTATCATCTTCCTCGAGACCACCAGGACTGATACAGCTGCCCAGGTAGACAAATTTGCCTACTACCTCAATGAGCTCACCTTCAAGCATGATGTTAGCGTTCGAGCCCACACAGTCTTGCAGGAGTACTTTACACTTTGCAAGTGCGAAGCGCATGTCAAGCCGTGGGGCAGAATTATTTAATTTATTAAATATTGTTTGCATTACCATGTCGTCGGATCCAAGAAGAGCTATGTCGTCTGCGCACTCGATATCTGTAAGCGAACGCCCCGAAAGCACTTCCACCCCACAGCCATTAGAGGCTGATAGTGAGTCTTCCATAATCATACCAATGACGATACTGAAGAGGCAAGGTTAAAGAGTACAGCCTTGCCTGACACCACCTGATGTGGTGAACTCAGGCGAGAGCTTTCTGTAGACCTTCACATGTCCGCGGGAGTTGGCATACAGCGCCTTAAAGAGGATCAAGAATTTATGGGGAACACCTTTGCCCCACAGACACTGCCATAGCGCCTCACGGTCCACAGAGTCAAAGGCAGCTTTCAAGTAAAAGAGGACAAACATTGTTGGGCGCTGGAAGCAGTGTCGTTGTTCCAGAATCTGTCGGAGTGTGAAAATATGGTGGACGCATCCTTTTGCAGTCAGCCTTCGGGAGATAAGACCAGAGAGCACCTTCGGTGCCACAGCTACCACGGAGGTTTTCACACAGCGTCCACGTACACTTTTTGAAGATGAGTATAACCGTCGACATGCCCCATTCTGCAGGCTCTTTCTTTCCGCTCCACATGGTACCCATGAGCTTTGTTAAATGGGTTACAAGGGATTCTCCACCTTCTTGAAGAGGGCTAGATACAGACCGTCCAGTCCTTATGCCTTCTCACGTTTTAGTACGGATAGTTCGTACTTTATTTCTTCTTCCGACGGGCGATTAAAGTTCACATTCCATTCGCCCGTTTGCACTATCTCCAGAGGCTCTGTTGCAAGAGGCCAGGTAAACTGTTCATCTAAGTGTTCGGCGTACCTTTCCAGTCGACGTCTTTGCAAGTGAATTAATGAGTCGCCGTTTTTACCTATCGTCTCACTAACCGTTGCTTTCCAAGGGCCAGTCGATCGTATCATCATCATCATCAAAGACAGCAACATCAGTGTTGACACCGATGCTTCACTGCCGTACAACCATAAGGTTCGACTAATTATATATATATATATATAATTATA